>RYFJ01002021.1:0-96280 GCA_003991445.1 Oryza meyeriana var. granulata | reverse complement strand
GTCGTTGCTTGAATATTTTCTATGTGATGGTTCTCTAATCCCCAGTTTTACTCCTTGGTCGGGAAAACTATCTGGTCATAGTCCACACAAAAGAGCTCTGTGGTACGCCGATAGAGTGGAGTGTGAGCAATCCTGAATATACTGTTTTTGTGGCTGGTACCGTACATGAGAAAGAGTTAGGCCTGTTGATCTGGCAACCTACTTATTATTGTGATTTTTCACAAAAATCCTACGAATACCCCTGACCATTGTTGTCTGAAACAAATCCCTTCTCAGTAGCATATTGATGGAGTATGACGAAGTTCTCTTCAGAAGCCTTGCATTCAAGGAAATCAAGAAATTGACGTTATGAAGTTCGAACATTGCCTTTGCCAGTGACCGATGTTGCCTTTGAACTAACTGGTTGGATCAAGTCGGGATTTGATAAGTATATTAAAATAGCTTTTTTTTGGCCCCCTTAACCTTTCAAATAATGAATAAACTTTTTAGCCCTTCTTCTTTCGTGAATAAATCCTTCGCGATCCATCTGTTATCATCGTTGTTTGTCGATCTCAAATAGCCTTCTGGAAATATGGGTCAGGTACAGCAAACAGCTCTTAAATGGTGAAGAAGATCATATGTAACTGATTGAGATAATATCTTTGTCACGATAGCACTCTGGGTCCTTTGCAAGTGCACAACCAATAGGAAGTCAGCATCCTTCCCATTCATCTTCTTCATGCTGATCGGCTAAAGTTAGACATGATATATGCAGGAAGGCCACCACATTTTCTTATTATTCCATCAGAAACGTTTTCCAAATGAGGATGTGGCAAATCTTCAGAGCCAACTGCTCTTTTGAAAAACAACATTTTGGAGTCATCAAAAGCTAAAAGAGGTTCCTTCGATAAACATAGACCATCATGTGAGCACACAGTGATGCAACTGCAGCATTCTGGTTGAGCAATGTGACAATACGTGCCTAGCACCACGTCTATTGTTGCAACCGACGCGCAAGGCTTACAAAACCTGTGCGCACCAGTGTTCTGCGTCGCACACTACAGAAGTTACAGATACGAAGGTCCCACGGTATTACAGAAAATTTTGTATAGCAAAGGACTGTATAATCAGTATTTGAATTGCGTATAAACAGCTGCGATCAGCACTAAGTTCTATGAGCGATACAAGAATGAACAGTTTTTAATTCTATGGCAACTAAACATTGCGCTTGAGGCTCACGTCTCATTACTCCACAGACTTAATTATTCATGTCAGTAGAAAACTAGGTAAGACCGTAGGAAAATCGATTTATCCTTTCTCGTAGAACAATATTCGACATCATGCTTTGTGTGGCAAATGGATACATGCATAGTTGCCCTCCATGTGCCAACTATCGACAACTTTAAATGCGGATATGCCTTGTTTTGCTGAGTGGTTAGCATCCCGGAGCTCTTATTTATCGCATGCAAGGCCAGAAGGCGACTTTTTCAGAGATCATAATGAATCTCTCCCAGTATACAGTGTAGGGATGGCTTAGGAATTAAAGCTACCTCCTCAAAAATGATCTCTGAAGGTCTAAATGTGTTTAAAGGTTTGGGTATGAGCTTGGGTATGTGGTCTAGGAGTTCCGACTCATGTTAGCGTGTTAACTGCAATTGCCCACCAAGTGCAAAATTTGCCATTCCTCTAAAAAATTGATAGTTTACTGCCTCTAGTTTAGTTCATGATAATATTAATATTATACTTATATAACCTTGTTTGGAAAAATTCACATAATTTCCTCCTTGAAATAAGAATGCAGGAGCTCCGCACAGGATCGTCGCCACTAATCCCATCACATACTTGTATAATCTCTATCTCGAATGAACAGACACAAGACAGTTAAATATTTAGGACCTGGCACTCTTGAAAAGCTAATGTCTTTAGATTACTATAAGTTATCTTAATTGACAGGTGTGTTGATCATGTCGTAAACTCTGTAATCTATTTTTGTGCTTAACCAAAAATGTAAAAAGAAAGGTAATAAGAATACATGGCAGTTACAGGTTTACCTTTTATTTTTGAGGTAGTTCTCTTATCCCTATCAATGAGTTGCCCTTTCATCATTCGGATGCGTTATCAGTGATCCTAAGTGTAAGAATCCTTCTTAAAAGCTTTTTGTACAAAGATTTCGAGACACTGACAAAAAAGATATGCACCAATTGGCCTTCTCAGTTGATAGTAGACTTCTTAGCAAGAGCGGTCTTCCAAGACCTCCAGATTCACAATTGTCAAACTTGAGATTTATATTCATCATCCCCTTGGTAAACCATCAATTTACTTCTTTGGGCTATCGGACCCCCCCCCCCGGACCTCATCGTAGAGCTTAGACGCGAGGTCAACACCAAAAGTGCTAGAGTTGGATGTCACATCGGACAAGAGCTATGCCTCTTGCTTGCCTCCATTGCACATATCTTAATTAGTTGTTTGATCTCATCAGCTATCTCAGGGTGAGCCTTCAACTTCTTTAATTTGCGGAAGAACCCCTTGAGCTGGTAGCAGTTGATCACTACATGGTTAACCCCGGATCATGAAAGAATCAGTGTGTCCTCAATGTCAAGGCCAGCTCACGCATGTTGTCCCGCATTCCCTCTTTAGAGGATCAAGTTCAATCTACATTCTGCAAGCAATCTCTAGCACAGGCTTCATGCTGCTCAACTCATCTCTCAGGAAGGTAATTTTGTTGCGTGCGAGGCCTTTGATATTCGTGTACTCCTCAAGAAGCTTGGAGAGCTTAGATAGGAGAGGGTTCATCTAGGGCTGAACGGTCGGAAAAACCCTAAATTATTTTCAATTTTTATATTTTGTACTGCGGAATCGGAATCGGAAACGGTAAAATGTTGGAAATAGAAACGGCTTCGGAAAATTCGAAACATCGGAAACGGAGTGTCCGGTAGTCTCAACGTTGCAGTCGATAAGCGTCGGCGCTTACATCGCATGAATTCGTGATCGAAAATCAAAACTTTACCCCTCACATAGGATGTCCTAGAGTAATGCCACAATAATCACTAACATAATAATAACGGTACGTAAAATCACCCATCACACGTGAAGTAATGTAATAATTATCCTAGACATAAACAACATACAAAAAATGACAATGTTACAATGTCGCAAGACCAATTACCCGCCTGCCACGGGTATAATACCCCTCAGCCGCGTCCCATCACCAAGAAGTTTTGGAGACTCACCTCGCCCCTAGGTCGTCATCGGGTCTCCAAGCGTCGGCGCCGTTGGGACTAGCGCTGTCCAACCGAAGAAAAAATCAAACGTTATTTCGTTCCGTTTCGTCATAACGGACGGTGGACGATCGGAATTTTGAGTTTCGTACTGTTACGAAACAGATTAACAAACTGATTGTGGTTTCGGTTTGCTTAACGAAACAGATAACGGTATTGGTATGTTCGATTTCATCTAGTTTCGTTTGTTTCGTTTTGTATTCTATACACTTGCTATTAGTTGAATTACAGAGGAATAAAGGAAAAAATCTCTAAGAAGAGTTAAGAAAACCTATTCTACGCGCTCTCTTCCCTTCCTCTTGCTCTTGCGCCAGGGTGCTCTTTCTTTTTCCCTCTTGCCTTGCTTTGCACTGCTTGCTCTTTCTTTCTCTTTGCTTTTCTGCCCCGCCACGCCACCGCTTGCAGACGCTTTGTTGGAACAAGGGTGTCTGCCCTTCGGCAGGGTTTTCGGCGTCTTCCTCTTACATGACTATATATCTTCCTTTACAGCCTGATAAGTTTTGGCCTTAGATACGATTGCTTGCTGATGAATACTCGGTTTTTGCACGTTTTTTGTTTGGTTTGCGGAGCATGGAGGGTACCGTGTTGTTGGGCTGTTCGGTGGCCGGTGATGTTCACGCAGCATCAGCTTGGGCACGCAAGTGGAGCAGGCGCTCATCCACTCTCGCCGTGGCAAATTGCCGCAGCGAGGACGGCTACATCGCAGTGGAGTTGGGATCTCTGTGGCTAGCGGCTGAGTTTATTTGCCAAACCCGCTCTTTGTGGAGCGCGATGCATAACCGATTCTTCCAGGTGCGTTGATTAATTCGGCAGTTTGCCTCTTCTCTTCAGCTTATGGGGTCGGCCAACACGGTTCGCGATAGGTCCGTCTCTGATTCAGCACTCTTCTCTACGAGGGTCGGCCTGCTGAAGGCTTGTACAGGTGTGGCCAAGGAATCGTCGCGATCTATTGGGGAGCGTATGGTGTCCGCCGTGAGGTAGCATCAATGTTGAAATTCTATGTTTAGTTTTTTCCGGCCGCACTTATGCGCACACTGACTGTATCGGAGTGGCTCTTCTCGCAGTCCTTTGGCAGGGCATTAGCCAGTTGTCCATGCCGCCTGCCGCCTTGGCCTCCACCGCTCAGCTCCGGGCCCGGCTGCCGGACGCACCCCACAGGCAGGTTGGGCAACGACTCCCGCCTCTACCTCACCCTGGCTGTTATGCCTCCACTTTACCCCGCACGCGTCCAGCCTCGGCCGCCGACAGCCTCGGCCTCCACCGCCAACCGGTGTCCACCCCCGCAGCCGTCCTCCGCGCCTCGGCCTCCCCGTGCCTCCAGCCTTGGCGCCGATGCCTCTGGCCTTGGTCCATACCCGACGCCGCGCCTCGGCCTCCACCACCGCCTCCGGCCTTGACCGCCGACGTCGTCTCTGGGCTCCATTGCTGCCTCCGACCTCGGCCTCGGCCTTATCTAGTGAGCCTCACTGTCAACAGTATATGAATTTCATTTCCGAATTAGTGCTGAATCGGTACCATTGGTAAATTTCCGAATAAATACGATAAACTTCGGAAACGGTCGGTAAACTACTGAAACCATTTTCGATACTGTTTCCGAGACCCCGATACCGTTTTCTGGATCATTTCCGACCAGTACGAAAAAAAACGAAAAACAGTCGATAAAATCCGGAAAATGGCGTGTCGGTGGTTTGGAAATTTTTCCGACCATTTTCAGCCATCACCCCCGTGGAAGCATCCACAAGCATTGCCGCCATTGCTCTCTCCTGTGTCTGAATTCTCTGCTACATGTGAGCTGGGGAAGTGATGGTCTGAGTGCAGGAGGTTGCTTCTTGCTGTTTAGAATTGGTGAATGGTGATTATGTTCAGTTGATATGGGCGCATTCTTTCAGAAGGGAGAGAAAGTCTCCTAGCTTTAAAAGGTGTCTATTTGCATTTAGACGGAAGATGCTTCACTGCACCAATGGCAGCTGTTTTAACTTTCTAAAAATCACAACAGGTGTTACTTTTCCAGCTGTCTCGTTTTTGTTATTAGCCAATTAGTTGAAGTGATAATTCACTTGTCGATGTCATGATAGAAATTGGCAATGAAATTTTCTGGTAGGTATGGTTTCTCATTTGCAAATATTTAATTTGAAGTTATCACTGGCATGGTGGGCCTGGATTGTACAAAGCTGGTAACAGCCTTGTCAATTAGCTAGTGGGTCAACTTTAAGCTGTTGTACTATATTTACTTGATTTATTTTTTTCTCGATTGCACGAAAAACACACACAAACACCACTACGCACACAAACCACGTAAACACATCCATGAGTGTGCTGCCTTAACGTAAATTCTTATTGAAAGTGCACCCATGCGTGTGTAAATATTTGATGTCACCATGAGAAGTCATGTACTCACAACTATGACTCCATCTCACACTTCCAGTGCTTTCCCCTTGACCCAATTTATTTTGATTTATGTCCAGTACAATTTGTTAGGGCTAATCTATGTTTAAGAGAGATGGCATCATCATTTGATCATGTAGAGAATAACAATTATCCAAGCCTTCCTCGATCTCCTTTGATCAAGCAGAAATATTATTATAGAGCATTTTGGTCACATCCAAAATGTTGCATGGAATTATTTCATATGTGATTTGCCAAAAAAAAAGAGAAAAAAAAGATGCCAAGTATTTAGAAACAGGGAGTAGATTTTTATCGCAGACCAATGTCATGATGAAATCACCATCATAAATTTGTCACTGTAATTGTGTCAACCTAACATCAACTAATTTCTCACACTAAACATCTCAGCAAAGTGTTTTGAGGCGAAAATCTTGAGATGAAGATACTCAGATAGTGATCGGGAGTTGGCTGTAGGATAATTGCATAGTACTCAGTCTTCCAGCAGCTTAGAGAGCTTGGACAAGAAAGTGCTCAATTTCTCATTCCTCTGTACAAGCATTGCCTCTATTGCTCTCTTATGTCTGAGCTCTCTGCTACATGAAATCTAACTATTTGTCTTCATGTCACTGAGGCCAGGAAGATACTTCCAACTAGAAGGAAGCTGTTGTGTATTTAAAAGGAAGATGCTCTACTGCTTAGCTCCTATGGCACTCTATTTCAACTAGTATTTTGATGAGCACACACAAAGCTACAAAAAGCTACCTGATATTGCTATCATGTGGTCAGTTTGGGCCTTGAATCGAATTTTTTTTTGTACTAGCCAAATTATTGTTGGTTGTCACTGGCTGATAGCCGGACCTTTCATTTGGATCATGTTTTATCTATATCTGATGAGTTTACCTCGAGTACCTATAGAATCCCGGTCATACATCTGTATCTGGCTATCAGTGCGCTTCGCATCAAGCCATTGCTCACAATTCAACAAAAAATCTTATCTTTAAAAAACGATAAATTCAAACAGAACATCTCACTGGTGTTTGATTCAGATTTCACAAGGTGTGACTGTGTCAGTGAACCTTGCATTCAGTTTCACCAGCACAATGTGAAGCCTAGTAAGGAGCAAAAGGAGAACACAGGATGGAGAACTCAGTTATCACCTGGTCTCCAGAAGCTCTGGTGAATCTTCTCCACTCGCGCTGTTACACAGGATCAGCTGCGACGTTAAGCAGCGAAGATCACACGAATGCACAATTTCTCAAGATACAGCCAACAAATTTTAACACCAGTAAGGAGTTTGGAGCAAAATGGAATGAAAACTTCATCACATATTGTATAAAAAGGATATGCCTACCTCCCAGGGCCCTTTCTCAAATTCTCTCTTGTTATAGTCATAGAAGCGCCAGAGGCTTACAGACTGTATAGCTGAATATGGTACATATAGACTTTAGCACCATTTGCAGCCACTATATTGATAAACCAGCTCTTGCTATCTAAACAAACTCTTAACAGCTTTGGATGGTGTAGTTTCCAAGGGTACCTTTCAAAAAAGTTTTTAGTTGCCAAGTTCTAATAGTTGCCTTCCATTTATTATGACTATATCAGCTTGTGCATGTCTGATGGTCTTGAGTGAGCTGCCTGATGTGTTCAGAGTGCATCTTTACCAGGAGATCAATTAACTGTTCTTCGACATCATCCTCCTTGCTAGGCCTTCCCACAGTTGTCCTCCCATTGCTTGTGACCATCACAACTACATCTTTGTAGTTTGCTAGCTCATTGGCAACCACGACATTCATACCATACTTTCTCAAAGCCGCCTCTGCCTTCTGCAGAAGGATATCTGGGTCCGTCTCAAGCTGTAATGTGCAGGTATTAGGGGCCAGCAGTAAGGTGAGTCTAGTCATCTAGATTCTAGAAAATACTCAATGTGAGGCTTTCTTTGTTGCAAAAAAAAGCTTGAGCAACAATAGTTCCCAATGGAGGTGTGAGAATACATCAAACTAACCTTGAAGGAGACACAAAATGCTGAAGGAGCCCATTGTTTTCTCAGAATGAAAAGCATCTTTGGAACTTGACTGAGTTGCATGTTCAAAGGGCCACTTGCGGACTCGATTTTATGTTTAGCCTGCCGAAACATGTGTGAGGTATATAATGACCCTGTTGCTTGCAACTACTAGGGTGCAATATGCATGAAACATCTGATTACAAGGAGTCCATTCCTATGCTAGGTAACTAGTAGTAGCATTTTGATACCAGAAAAAAAACCATATATTAATACATGGTTCCTGAGTTTCAAGATTTTGCAATGGTATAACTCTAACTTGGTGCAAGTAAGAAGGGCTGTGATCTCTTAAATGAGGATCACCTGACTTAGGGAAAAACCAGGCACCTATAATGTGCAATGACAAAGGCTATCTAGAAGCCTACGAGCATCATTAACTGATATCACCAAATGCAATGAGCATACAGGCAGGCTATTTGTTTGTTTCACTATGAGCATTACACAATGACATGATCAGAAGATTAGAGCCTACCATGCTTTCCCATGGAACATAAAAGTCAGAAACTGCTGCAGCAAGGTAAAACATTCCTTGTCGTCCCAAGCAATTCATTGCTGTAGCTACCATTTGCAGTAACTATTGGAAAAACAAACAGAACAGATATATCAGATTCCTCATCAGTATAAATCAGTATAAAAGTATGCACAAGGCTAATCTTTTGTTGTAGAAAATAACAGAAAATTGACAAGTTCCTAAAACATCCGATATCTAAGACAGCCTAAATCCTAACTATTTTTCAAAATCCCAGCCATCTCCCCACCTCCCTAACACAACAACATAATGTATTGGAGCCAAACCGTGAGCAAATTCTTTTGCAATGCCAAGTCATATAATAATGTCTAATGAAACAAGGTACAAAATGTTTGTGATGCCAGCACTAGCATGTGTGAGCACAGATGCAATTGGGCTGGACACCTGGCCATTGGCCCATCTCACTCAATTGATGATTCATATTCCAGTTAATTGCTGGTCAAATATGTGTATATATGCATTTGAATTATAATTCAAGAAAATGAATTAGCATGAGCCAATCAGCCCATCCAGACCCACGTGCATTGCTATGTGTGAGACTGACCGAGTCCTCTGTTTTTTAAGATTGCATGTATATGATAACATGTTTCTGTAGGAATAATGTGCAAAACCTGAAGGTACTCAAAGATAGTGGTGAAAGGAAGCTTCAACAATAGGCCTTCATCAATCGCCTGCAATCAAGGAAAACAAGCAACTGGTCACACTACTGTATCGGTCTGACCTATAAGTTGTAACCAGTGCATGAGACAAGATTCATGGCGTACAAACGGAACTGTTTATACCTTCCGATAATTGCTTATTGCTGTCTTGACAACCGCAGCATGAGAATCTGGGACTGAGGTAAGTAACTTATATGAGAGTTTATCATTTAGTCTTTCTATTTCATATAAATTAAAGGTCTCCAAGTAAGAAGATCAAACATTTAAAAAAATGAAAAATAAAAAAACAAGCAAAAACAACAGGTAAGCTCAAAACTGGATTTGGCTCAGTTGGTATGACAGATAATTCAGGATCAATCCCCAAACCTTGGATATCTGATTCTTCGCCAAGCTCGAATAAATCAAGAAAGGAATCCTCAGGAAGAAATCTACAATAAGGTTGCTTGCTCCCACTGCAAAGAGGCGCTGATGTCATTCACAACTCTTCCATGAAATGGGGCATTGAGAACTAAAACCAAAAAAAGGGGGAACAAGCCAGCTTACACCAAACTACGCACGCATTTTTTTTTTTTCTGAAAACGTCCCAAGCTTGACTACCAACACAATGGTCGTGAACTACCATGCAACTACTTCAGCTCCTCTTGAACTTACAGCTGAACTTACCGGCGGTAGATGAAGATGACGGCATAGCCAGCTTTGAGAAAGTACCTGCATTACATCATCTTATCAACAAGCTCAATATTGGCACGAACAGATGTATAAAGCAGAGAAGAGCAGCAAGGAGATGGCACTAGGATGTAAGCATACTCGGTGGACGCGGCTCCTCGCTGGCCGGAGCTGAAATTGTCGATGTATCGCACGCACCGCTGCTCCAGGGGCACCGTCGTGCCGCCGGAGGTGACGCAGACCACCCCGGGGAGCCCTCCCCCTCCGCTCCCTGCCACCACACAGGGTCGGGTCAGCGACGCAGCTACCACGCGCATCAAAATCCCATCTCTCTTAGCCGAGCGGAGATCGGAGCAGAGTTGAGGGACCGGGGATCGGAGCAGGGGAAAAAAGAAGGCGAGGGACTTGCCTGAGTGGCGGGCGACGAAGCCGGCGAGTTCTCCGGCGACGCGGTCCCGGTCGCGGAGCGGCGGCGCGGCGCGGAAGAAGGCCGCCGCCTCGCCGCTCGGATCCGCGGCCATGGCTGCGTCGTCTCGCTCTCGCGCTCGCCTTGTTGCCTTCTTCGGGGCGGGGGAAAGGTAGGAGGGGGAGGAGAGCGACGGGACTGCGGCGACAGCGCAAATGCGAGCGGGTTCTCTCGTTTTCCTCTAGAAGATTGCAAGATTCTGTGGAGCACAAAAAAAAAAAAATCTTTGATAGTTTGATAAAGGAGATCGGGAAAATCTGAAAAAAATAAAGAAAATTTTAATTTTAAAAGGTTCATCTGAAAAAATAAAGAAAATTTTACCGTTGATCAAGAAGAGAAGAGATCGGGAAAATCTGAAAAACAAAAAAGAAGAGATCGGGAAAATCTGAAAAAAAAAAACAAAAAGAAGAGATCGAGAAAATCTATAAAAAAATTAATCCAGATTTGTATCGGGGGATTTGAACCCGACGTGAATCGAACACGCAACCTTCTGATCTGGAGTCAGACGCGCTACCATTGCGCCACGGATCCGGCCTTGCTAATGGCATGGATTAAAACTAATTGACCTTTATTGTTGTCGAAATAAGAAATGCGCCTTGTCCACGAATAGTCAGAAATATAATACGGCTTCATAGCAGAGACACGGCTGAAACACTTCAGCCGAAATTACGCCTTCAATGGACGGTGGCGTAATCCGCCCAAGCCTCCAGCCGAGGAGAAGTGCATCCGCCGCTTAAACCCTCGTTTCCTCGTCTTCTCCCCCAACTCTCAAACCCTTCTCCCTCCCTCGCTTCCGCCTACGCCTCCGCCCGCCGCTCCCGCTCCCGCCACCGCCGCGAGCCTCCCGCCTGCTCTACCTACCCTGCGTTGTGCAAGACGGCGCCTTGTGGCTTCTGTTTCGGGGGCGGTGGTGGCGTAGCGGGAGGAGGAGTAGGGAGGCGGGCGGGGTCCAAGCTGAGGCGGCTCGTGAGGTCCATGGCGGTGGCGCCGCCGCCGCCACCGGCGCAACAGCTCCGGCGGTGCACGGGGTCGTCGCCGCCATGGCTGTCCTCTCCCTTCCGCCGCACCCGCTACTTGTCGCGCCCGGCCTTAGCCGGCGGAGGAAGGTAGTCGCCGGTGCACTGAATCGGAATGTTTTTTTATGTGTTGTGTAATAAACCTTTTCTGGTTGTTGAAATGTTTCTTTCATGAAGGTGGGAGAAATAGAATGAGAAAGTTGTTGGGTGTGCCTAATCGCGATGAAAACAATAGATGCGCGCTATTGGTGCAGAGGGTTAAATGGATAGGTGTATGCATGTTTAGTGCGTGTTCTAACGTGGTGAGTTAGATTGTGTAGGACTTCGGATACATTTTTTTGCGAGATTTGTGCAGACGGTCTTTGTCAGCTTATTTGAGGTAGTGTCAATTAGCGTTCCTTATATCAGGCGAGGAACACATTCCCACGTTCCACTTCTAATAACCATACGATTATTCCTACAAAACTATGAATTTCCTGGTAATAATAATCTGCCAAATAGTAGCTAGGTTCTACTGTCATTTTCCTAAATGTTGCGCTTTTGCCTCACTACTTGATTTCACATTGCTTGGGTGCTTCCTAACTTTGCAAATGTTACATGCTGGCAGGCAAGACTATTATCATAGTTCAGACATGGGGGTTAGCAAAAGCGGTGCTTTCAAGCTTGGATTGTATGGCAACTTAAATGTACAAAGTAGCATACAAGAATGGGTGGATGAAACCAGGAGGATATTTTTCCTCAGAACCACTAACAATGTCAGAAACATCATCTCTAGTGGCACTACTCTGCGGGTTGGAAATCTGCATCATGATCCCTCAGAAGATCTCAGGAGTTCAAACTATCCTTCCTTGTATAATCTAAGAGAAAGAGGACCATCTAATTCAATTGTAAATAGACATGTCGATACAGATTTGGCTAAGCATTGTGTGATGTATCAGTCAGCCCATGCTGTGCCTGCCCCATTTAGTGTTGTTAATAATGATATCAAACCACTGAACATGCCTAATGGCTCTAAGGCGGAAATTCCTTGTCACGATTCTTTTGCGGTGGAGTCTTCTCTGCCTAAAGTTTCCAAGTCAGAGACAACTTTGGTGGTTGATAAAGCTAATGATATCCCTGACAACAAGGAGCACAAACGCATTACGAGGAAGGTGACACCAAATATCCCAGACAAAGCTTCCTTGCCCAGCGAGTCAAAAAATGCAAGGAAGGTGCTTGCTACCATCTATGACAAAGTTTTGGTTGTCAACAATGTTGAGTCAGCTAGAAGTGTTGTTAAACTGCTTACTACAAAGTACAAAGGCTTTATTCATGCATGTGACACAGAGGTATTCCACCAAAACCCTGCCTGAGTTCTATCATGAGTATATCAGTTCTTGCTATGTTATTAGGTTTTTCCGAATAATGCCTCACAACTGTGAGTTTATCAAAAGATGTATATTTCTGATAGGTGATACTATGGTATCTTGTTTGTTCCTTAATTATTGTTGACCTCAAGCGTTTGTGGTTAGATTGTGCTTTTTTCCCCATATATTTTCCTCAATAATAGTTATTGGTTTCTTCTGGTTACATGATTTAACATGCCTATAGTCTACTTCTGTGGCACCAAGCTTTCCTTAGAATTATTTACAATTTCATTGCATATCAAGCTCCAAATGGACATTCTAATTTAGGATAGTACTACAATATTATGCAGGTGGCAAATATTGATGTCAAAGAAGAGACTCCAGTTGGTCATGGAGAAGTAATATGCTTTAGCATCTATTCAGGAAATTCTGATGGGCATGCTGATTTTGGAAATGGCAAAACATGCATATGGGTGGATGTGCTAGATGGTGGAAAGGATGTTCTAATGGAGTTTGCTCCTTTCTTTGAAGATCCATCTATCAAAAAGGTTCACTTCAATTCCTCATTTATCTTGGAGTAAATTAACTGTAGTTATTTTTTTTCCTTTATGTGTTGGATGAAATAAAGTGTAATACTTCCTTTTGCCTCTTCTATTACTACTGTAGTTCTGTTACTTCTTTTAGATCAGGCCTTAGTTTGGCAGCAAGCTGCACTACAACACCATTCCCTATTACCATAAACTACACTTCAACATTGAAAATAACTACTCTAGATATAGTTCACTATTTTATAATTATTCATTTCAAACGATTCTCAGCACCATAAAGTTGTGGATTTATAACCAAAAAAAAAAAATCCTACCTGGCTACCTACACAAAACCCTACCCAAGAGTGATAATGTTAAGGACTACCTTAAGCTTACTGTTTTAGGCAGACCGTTTCATGCTCAGACAATTCTGTCTTTATCTGTTCCATTCTTCCCTGATAGATTGATTAGATTCACATCATTGTAGCCCAGATTTCCTACTACTACCACTGCTTAGGAAAAACGTGTTGTTTTAGACATTTACAGAGTCCTCAAAATACAACTTTGATAACTTGTTTTGTTATAGTATATTTGTACAACCCTATAAAATTATAATCTTATGATATTCCCTCCGGTCACGGAAACATGTCTAGACATTGACATGGTCTTCAAGATGCATCTTTGACTACTAATTTCTATTACAAAATGCTAAAATAACCCAATATAGTACTAATATTATGAAAGTACTTTTTGAGACAAATCTACAAATATGATTTTCATGTATCCAATCTAAATAGTTAAAGATATTGATCCTCAAAATTTTTAATGTTTGACTTGAAACATGTCAAAAACGAGATTTTTTGTGACTGGAGGGGGTAGTACTTTTGGAGACAAATATACACATATGAGTTTCATATATCAAGATTAAATATTTAAAAGATATTGATGCTCAAAGTTCTGAAAGTTTTACTTAATGTATGTCCAAAATGACATGTTTTCGTGACTGGAGCCCAGTGGGAGTATGAAATTAAGATGCTAATTAGTTGTTTTAGCCTTCAAGCCATTATCTTCAAACTGTGCAGTTTGGAATAAAAACTACAGATTGATCATGACCCCATCAACTATTATTATATTTGTTTCTTCTTGACTTGTCTAAAGTGATCTGTTTTTTCTCCTCATCATGTAGGTTTGGCATAACTATAGTTTTGATAGCCATGTCATTGAGAACTGTGGAATCAAGGTTGCTGGATTTCATGCTGATACAATGCATCTTGCACGCCTATGGGATTCTTCCAGGAGAATTGATGGTGGATATTCACTTGAAGGACTAACAAATGATCACAGAGTCATGAATGCTGTTCTAAAGGATTTACCTAAAACTGGGAAGATGTCAATGAAAACCATCTTTGGACGGAAAAAGGTTAGGAAAAATGGATCTGAAGGGAAAATCATATCTATTGAACCAGTTGAAAAGTTACAAAGGGAGGATAGAGAGTTGTGGATTTGCTATTCTTCACTAGATTCAATGAGTACATTGCAGCTTTATGAAAGCTTGAAAAACAAGCTTGAAGCAAAGGAATGGATTTTTGATGGTTGTCCTAGAGGAACAATGTACGATTTCTACGAAGAGTATTGGCGTCCCTTTGGTGCCCTTCTTGTAAAGATGGAAACGGAGGGAATGCTTGTTGACCGTGCTTACCTTTCGGAGATTGAGAAAGGTGCTGTTGCTGAACGAAAATTAGCTGCAGATAAGTTTCGGAAATGGGCATCTAAATATTGTCCTGATGCCAAGTACATGAACGTGAATAGTGATACTCAAATTCGCCAACTTTTCTTTGGTGGCATCGAAAATAGGTATTTCCTCCACCTTGTATGATCTCTTTGTATGTCTGCTTGATTTGCATATACTTTATGCCAGGATATCATTTTGAATGTATGTCATTTTTTGTAAAAGGATATCATTGATTTTTGCAGTAGTTTGTGTTAAAAACCATTAATTGCTTGCTGTTCATATATGCATTGGTGGACGCATGGTTTAAATTGGATAGCAACAGCTCCTTTAAATCCAGGCATGAATAATTCTTCATATCAACAAGAGAGGGCAAATGAGAGAATCTATTTTTGCCTTGTGTAATTTCTAAGAAAAAGTAATAACTGTGAGTTATTGCTTGTGCATAGTTCCTGTAAAAAAATGATTTTTTCCCTTTACATTTGTACCTGCTTATCATTACTTACAGACAATTCTTAGAGTTGTTAACTTCACAATCTTTGTCACAGAAATAAGCCTGGTGAAACTTGGCCACAAAGTAAAACTTATAAAGTTCCAAATGATGAAAACATAGTTACAGAGGGCAAGAAGACTCCAAAGTCCCGCACAATCAAACTTTTCAGTATTGTGGAAGATCTTAAAATTGATACGTTCACCCCGAGTGGCTGGCCTTCAATAAGCAGGGAAGTATTGAGGAGTTTGGCTGGTAAAATACCCACAGATCATATATATAACATTGATGATGACCAAGAGTTTGATGAAGATGGGAGCAGTTTGGAACTTCCTGAGCAGGATATAGAAGACACTTCCCCATATGGAACTGCATATGAAGCGTTTGGTGGGGGAAAGAAGGGAAGGGAAGCATGTCATGCCATTGCTGCTCTATGTGAAATCTGCTCTATTGACAAGTTGGTATCCAGCTTCATTATTCCGTTGCAGGTGAGCCAGGATCTTACTCATACAGATTGAAGTTGTCATTCTTAAGACCACATGCATTGCGTGCACCAATGATTATACAAATCAAGTTGTGCTGGTGTGCTGTGTCCTGAATCCTGAAAGCTGCAATGTTCTTTCACCTCGTGCAAACCAAGTTGTGTTGGTGTGCTGTGTCCTGAGTCCTGACAGCTCCAATGTTCTTTCACCTCATGTGCTTGAAACTTTGGGGCTGCAGCATGCGCCACAAAATGTGGTGATTTGCTCATCATGCAATTTTTTTAGGGAGATTATGGAATTTAGTTAAATTCAGTGTCAGTCCACCATCAAGTTTGAATTTTGGTTCTTTGGATTGCTTCTGTTTGATATCTTTATTTGGTAATTTAATACTTTTGTTATACCATGATCAGCGTCTGTTTTGAGATATATATTTTAAGGCTTAAGGGTGCTACTACCATAGTCTTCATGCTGGTCCAACCTGTATAGTTTGTGTGAGGGACAACTATGGTGTATACTGCAGGGAAAGGGTTAAGGTTTTCTATTAGCTTTGAGCAGTTTGCACTGTGCATGATACGAATAGTCTCAGCTAACTGCATTTAACTTCTTAGTTGCACCTACTGTTTTGAGTCTTGATTCCTCCTTATCCATGATAGGGAGATCGTATATCATGTAAGGAAGGACGCGTTCACTGTTCGTTAAATATCAATACTGAAACAGGACGCTTGTCAGCACGAACACCAAACTTACAGGTATGCCTCTTCTTTTTGCATGTACATTGGAATCTTGCATCAGTATCTTACAGTTCACAATAAGCACATGGTACACCAAAACACTATTGTCAAGTAAAGGATGGAAAATATACAAATGGTCTGTACGTTATCGGCAACTTCTCAGTTCTCACTGATTTTCCTGGTTTGAGTGTGTACTGCGTATGTAAGCAGTAAGACTGCTGTTCCACATAGTCACTGTATTAGTGTTTTCCAGAGCATATGCAATGCATGCTTATTTGTGTGCATAAACTTGCCGCCATGACTGCTACAGAAGGAAGACTTCATGGTCTACTTAGCAACTAAGTTGCATATGCTACAGTTTCGATTTTTCATAAAGCACAGGAATTAATGATAGCTTCAAACTTCAGTATTCACCAGTTGCATATAAATAAAATTGGTCTGTAGAAATATGGTAGGAGTGATGAAATGAACCTGACTTACCATCCGGCAAACTTATTTTGTGTAGCCAACCTCAGGCATCAGGACGCACATTTGGATTCTTCATTTAGTCAATAAGCTGTCTGCTATTTCAGGAAATTTGATGTACCATGCTTCATCGTCAAGGGTATTTGGACCCTTGCTAAATTTGTTAAGCAAATGCTTCAATTTTAAAGAGTGGTGCTATATCGATTATCCAGTTATTAACCTGTGCAGTAAATGGTGCTAAGTTTATTTGAAAATATTATCTCATTTGTTCTGCAAATATTATTTTTTGAACTAATTATACCTTCCTTGCAGAATCAACCTGCTCTTGAAAAGGATAGGTATAAGATTCGCCAAGCTTTTGTGGCAGCTCCAGGGAACACACTTATTGTTGCTGATTATGGCCAAGTATGCTTAGTGGTTCTCAATAGTAAGTTTTTGTGACTTCGCCTTAGAAATTCCACCTGATGAAAGGTCTTTTTCTCATGTAGCTGGAACTGAGGATCTTAGCACATCTTACTAATTGTAAAAGCATGCTGGAAGCTTTCAAGGCTGGCGGTGACTTTCATTCTAGGACAGCCATGAATATGTACCAGCATGTTCGTGATGCTGTTGAAGAAAAGAAAGTTCTGCTTGAATGGCATCCTCAACCAGGTCAAGAGAAACCCCCAGTGCCATTATTGAAGGTACTTTAGTGTCACTAACTTATTTCTGACAGCAGCTTATCTCTCGAAGTAATACATGATTTCATTTGAATTACGTAAGATTATATTTGGTCTGCTTATTTTGGATTTGTGATAAGATGCAATATGATTACCTTAATTTGTAGTTCATTCAGTCAAATTTTATTTTTTTTGAGTGATTGAGAAATATAGATTTGTTGCATTTTTTTTTATTTTTTGAACATGTGAATTCTGTGACAGTTGTGCCTGGTGGAAAGCTCCACATAATTTGTCGGGTAACATGACTTCACAAAGATAACATGAATATTTGGCAACCTCACTTGTCATACATTACATGTCAGGACCTCATGTTTCTTTCTGCTTTGAAGAAGTTGCATAGAGTATTAGAGTTTTTATCAATTGTTATTGGGCATATATCTTCTATATGTACTGTTTTTGATATCTAGACCCCCAATAGAATGGTAAAACGGTATATATGCTTCATGGAGTTAAACCAAACTTGATGTCTCTATTTTGATTTTAGGATGCTTTTGGTGCTGAGAGGAGGAAGGCTAAAATGCTTAATTTCTCCATTGCATATGGAAAGACCGCCGTTGGGCTATCTCGGGATTGGAAGGTATGGGCTTCTATTCCTACAGGCTTGTGCATGCATTTATCATCTTCCTTTGTTGTGCTTTTTTTCTTGTTGGGTTTCATCTTGTTTTTGTGCTCAATATGATGTCACATATTATTCAATAAAAGTTTTGTTACAATCAGTTCCAGAGTTATAGCTTATTTTGTCTTAGCAGGTTTCTGTTAGGGAAGCAAGGGATACACTCAAACTCTGGTATAGAGATAGAAAGGAAGTTTCAGCTTGGCAGAAGAAGCAGAAAGCGCTTGCACTTGAAAGTTGCGAAGTTTACACTTTGCTCGGGCGATCACGCCATTTTCCTAACATGACTCATGCGGGTCCTGGTCAAAAAGGTCACGTTGAGCGTGCTGCTATAAATGCACCAGTGCAGGTAATTCCTACTAGTTATGGTACAATGGTTGTTCTTAGGATTCATGTCCAGTTTTGGGATATCTAAAATCTTTGTGATACACAGGGGAGTGCAGCAGATGTTGCTATGTGTGCAATGCTTGAGATAGAAGGAAATGCACGCCTTAAGGAGCTTGGATGGAGACTCCTGTTGCAGGTTTGTGACAGTAACACTACTTAAGCTTACAAAGAAAAGTAGTTAGGCTGGTACTTGTAAGAAAAAGGCACAGACGCATGGAGGACACCATGGTTTCTTTGAAAGAAGGGGCTGTTCGGTAGGACCTGCTGCAGCGTTTTGGGCTGCGGTGCACAGCCCAGCCGCTTGGCTGCAGTCACGGACGGACCCGAGAAGCCACAGCATCTTAGCAGTTGCTGCAGCCCTGTAGCTTAGCTGCTGCTGGGAGGACGAACACCGCTGTAGCTGCTGCTGGCTGGCTGCTGCAGCCAGCGCTTCCAAACGGCGCCGAAGTGCACAAAGCAAGATTTTACATCATATTTGACAACTGCTTGTTCTTTCAGAGTTCATTATTGTGATCCCCAGAATGAACTTGTGCATTGTCCTGCATTTGTCAGGTGCATGACGAAGTGATATTGGAAGGGCCTACAGAATCTGCCGAAGAGGCCAAGGCCATCGTGGTGGGGTGCATGTCCAAGCCCTTCTATGGAACCAACATCCTGAAGGTCGACCTAGCTGTTGACGCCAAGTATGCGAAGAGTTGGTACGCTGCCAAATAGAATCAACACTCAGCTCTTCTGCCCTATACATGGCCAGATGAACATGTCCATCTGCCCCGAAGTAAGGCGTCGCCGATGCAATGAACACCCTGCCATCCTGATGGAATGGAATACGGCGGATTCAAGCCAGCATAGAGAAGCAAAGCAGCTCCAGGACTTGAAGTGAGACACCCCCAGCGGCCAGCGCCCACAAGATCACACGTCCATCTTTTGATGGCAGAGGCAGAGCATCCGAGAGCCGAATAAACTGAAGACTCTTTCGCTGGCACTAGCTGAATGTACACTAGTATTCTGTCTGATAGTTATAGATTGGATTTGACTGTAGAGCCACAGTAGATACTGACCTGTACGAGACTTTCAGATACTTTATCTTGAAAGAAGTGCAGAAGCATGCTGTTCTGTTCATAAGACCTGTTCAGCATATGCTGACATAGTGAGACTGTTACTGGCATGTCCTGTCCATGTCGAGGTATCCATTGTGTCACATAAGAAATTCTTTTCGGTATTTTTATCCCTACTGTCCTTTTGTCGCCATGGACAAAGCAGAGCGGATATGCTAGTTTGTCTTCGGAAAGGAACTGAACCTAGCTAGTTGGTCGAGGGGACCACCCAAGTTTAAGTCCTCGTCAAGGCGGATTTGAGTGCTTCTTCTTTAGCCAAAAAAAGCCATCTAGTTCCTCCTAGGTTTTTCGGGTTTTTTTTTTTGTCTTTGGAAAGCCTAAATGCCTAATATTTCTCCTAATTCATGTGAAAATTCAACTTTTTTTTTTGGAATTCGTGCGCTCCTAACCACGATTTGAGAATTATTGAATCAAATACTACTAGAGCTTTTGCAGGTACAAATTTCAAAAAAAAAACTCAACTGAAACTAATTTTTTCAACTCATCCTAACCGTCCGATCGCGGCTCGGAAGATGGAATCCGACTTCCTTTGGGGCGAAGCAAAGGTTGCGACTTCGCCTCCCCGGACAAAAACACAGCTCCGACCAGAAACAAACAGGGAGCCCCCATCCGCCGTACACGTGTCTAATCGGACGGTCCAGATCCCTCCCGAAGTGGAAAAACAAACACGGAGCTCCCATCCGCCGTACACGTGTCCAATCGGACGGTCCAGATCCCTCCCGAAGTGGAGCAGGTGCGGCTAGGCTACGCGTACACCGGCCGACGTCGCCGCGGCCGCCGCACACGGCTCCACCTCCACCTCATCATCTTCTTCCTCCCCTCCCACTCGGCCTCGCCGTCGCTGCTATTTAGATCGAATCCCCGCGCGGCGCGAGTCCTCGTCCTCCACTGCGCGCTGCTGCTGCGAGATCGAACCACTTTCCTCGGATCGACCGGTCGATTGGGCGACATGCTGGACGCTTTCTTCAAGGGCGCTGGCGGCGGCGGCGGCGGCTTCCGCGGCGCCAAGTGGTGCGGTTTCTTGGGGATCTTGGTCGGTTCGCTCTTTGTGAGGTTTCTTGGTTTGATTCGATTTGTTTTTTTGTTGGTGATGGGTGTGGGGTGTGAGCAGCAAGACGCTGCTGAAGCTGACGATCCCGCGGATCAAGCTGCTGCGGAACAGGCGGGAGCTGCAGCTGCGGCAGATGCGGCGGGACATCGCCAAACTGCTCGAGGCCGGGCAGGAGGCCACCGCGCGCATCAGGGTAAGGAGGAGGGTGAATTTGTTGGGGTTAAAGAGTGGGATGGATTTGGTGCTGATTTGGCCTCCGCTTCTTGTGCGGCTGATGCAGGTGGAGCACATCATCCGGGAGGAGAACATGATGGCCGCCCAGGAGATTCTTGAGCTCTTCTGCGAGCTCATCGCAGTCCGCCTGCCCATCATCGAGACACAAAAGTTCGTCATGTTCTTTTTCTTTACATCATCATTCCATAGCAGTAGAATTCACTTGTTTATGTTTAATGGTCATGTTATGAACTGTTTCCTGTATAATCTCATCTAGATGAGGCTGATTTTCCGTCGACATGGCAGAGTTGTTGATGCACTAAGATATTCACTTGCACATGTGGTTGATTATGTCATGTCACTAGTGGCAGTATATTTTTTTGATGGTATATTTGGTTACTATTATTACTTGTATAATACATGAAAATGTCCCTAGTGCTGATTTTGTCAAAAATCAAAGATACTGCATAGTGTTAGTTCACCACTAAAACAGATTATGAATGTTTTTGTTATTTCTTAGCTCATTCATTTGGTATGATGCATATCTGGCACAGACTGCCCCTAAGTATCACTTTGTTTACATCCAATTTCCCAATACAATAAAAAGAATTTTGATTCTTATACCCTCACCATGCTCCTCATTGCATATGGTAGTTGTCTAGCTCTGCACTTGCAGTCTGAATTCCCTGGATAGCACTAAGTAAATTTGTTAATAGGCATTATTGAATTTTTCTAGATGTTTTTAAATATTAAATTCGTTTTTAAAGTGTCCTCCTGAACAGTTATATAAGAGGCATCAGTTACGGCTTTTATGTTCAAAAACTATTTCATTATTTGATATATCGATGAACTCAAATGCCACAGTGATGTGTTAACATATGCTTGCTACAAGATTAACAGCGCTGACTAATTTCTTTTCACTCCTCCAGGGAATGCCCTATAGATCTCAAAGAAGCAATATCCAGCATATGTTTTGCTGCTCCCAGGTGTGCAGATCTGCCTGAACTTATGCAAGTTCAGATGATGTTTGCAACTAAATATGGGAAAGAGTTTGTTGCTGCAGCCACAGAGTTGATGCCAGATTGTGGAGTCAACCGGCAGGTCATATGATGACTTCAATTGGAAGCAATTTAATTATGTTATTTGATCATTATATTGTTACTGAAATGGCTGGAATAAATATTCCTACAGATAATTGAACTACTTTCTATACGTGCACCTCCTGTTGAGGCAAAGATGAAGCTGCTGAAGGAGATTGCTGAGGAGCATCAGATTGATTGGGATCCATCAGCCACAGAGACGGAATTTCTTAAACCACATGAGGATCTATTGGTAAATATTTACCTAACAGAAACCATGGTTAGCTTGTTGTTTTGAATCTTACGTGTGTTTTCTTTTGTTAGAATGGACCAACCTACTTCAATGGTTCTACACTTCCTCTTCCAAAGGAGAAACATGAGGAAACACTAGCTGCAAGTGCTGCAGAACATCCTGATGAAGACTACGACGAGTTTGATACCGGTTTTGAGTCACTGGATTTGCCTGAAGTTCCAAAAGCAGCAATTCGTCCACCTTCTGATACTCCAACAACCGCAGATATTGGTACACATCTGCAAAGCTCCCAGCCAGCTTCTCATCTGCAAAGCTCCCAACCAACTTCTCATGAATTCTCAAATGTCCAAAGCTCCCAGCCGGCTTCTCATGAATTCTCAAATGTTCAAAGCTCCCAGCCAGCTTCACATGAATTCTCAAACCCAAGTGACTTGGAAGAAAATCCAACAGCTAATGCTGCTTTCATGACTGAGCTAAAAGATTCAAAACCTAATTCCACACCATTTGCTCAGCCAAGTATGCCAGTTTCGCCCAATGAGAAGAAGCAATTTGTTCCATTTGCCACTCCACCGCCATTTTCTGCTCCCTCTCCAATGGAGAAATATGAGTCCAATCCTTCACCTTCTCCATCTCCTCCAGTGAAGCCAACGGATCCACAAATGTTCACAAGGACAATTGATGAAGTAACCCCACCTCCAACAACTACTGATTACTTGTTCTCAAAACAACCAGAACAGTTACATTCAACCTCTACTGAGAACATTGCAAATGTTGACTTGGATGATGTACTTGCTGCTGCCCAAACAGCTGCTGAAACAGCAGAGCGGGCAGCGTCAGCGGCCCGTGCTGCTGCAAACCTTGCACAACTGCGCATTGCAGATCTGAAGAAGAATAGTAAGACTTATGAGAACTACAGTGATGATGGTGTCCGCAAGGAAAGCCCTCGAACTGAGATGACACAGAAACCAGTATTTGATCACCAGGATTCCTTTTCCAGTGACACACAGGGTTATATGCCTTCTCATGTGCCTCAGAGGTCACCATCGATGGAGGATGATCCATATTTCTCCTATCCCAATCTGTTCTCAAAACCTTGAGGTGGAAACTGGGTGCAAATTAGTTCAGCATAGTTTGAAGTATCTGCAATGTTGCTCCTTCAGCCTTATTTACTCTTGAATTTGGTTGTTGCCGGGATATTCTGTGTTTGCTGAGTTGATACTTAAAGGAGGGTACTGCAGTTTTACTAGGTCAATGCTTGGCTTGTTCAATGTCTGTAAATTGTAAATGTGTGCTGCTTGTACCAAATTTGTGATACTTTTTACCACCTCCACAAGAAATTAAAAAAAATAAAGGTGAACATTGTTCCCTGTCATTCTGGAATCTAGATGGGAAATATGATGTCTAGTCTTGTATATGCTGAGTTGATACAAAAATGAGTACTCTGTCTGCAAATTGTGCATTTGTAATGCTTGCACCAAACTTCTGAAAGTTTGCCAAACTCCACAGGAAATGCTCCCTTTTCCTCAACTCTACATGCTGTCATTCATAGAGCATTTATGCCCGGCTGTCGTATTAGCATGCATTGAAGTGCATTATGAGTTCATACATATTAAATTTGCGTGAATGATGTGATTTGTTCCACTGTTAGCCTGGTGTAATTAATACAGAAGTTTTGTTCAAGAGTTAACCCTGAAACAGCTACTTTGCCCAGAACTTCAGTCCTCTGAGAGTTTACCCTGAAGTGGCTACTTTGGACAGAATTTCAGTCTACTGAGAGAAAGATGATAGTCTCATGCAGAAAACTGAACTCTGAATAAGCTGCATGCAAAGCATCGCCGGTACAGAGTACAGGGCACAAGTTGGCAGCCTTTTGTTCGTTTTCAGGGCAGAACACATTGGGCATGAAGAACAGGTGCTCTGCTGCTCAACTGTGAAGGATACTTATTGCCATGAAGGCTATAAATTGGATAGAGCTACAGACCAACTCATTCACAGTTCAATTCAAGGTTAGTGTACCATCTGAACATGTATGGTTTTGTTGTTCCTGAGCTCTACTGTTCTAGCTAGTTTTGAGGTTCTTGTGGCACTGGAAGTGAGAGTTGGATGAAAACAAACTGAACGATCATCAGATAACTCCAGCAGATCATTGATCAGCTTGTTTTCCTCCAATATCTAATCTTCAGCAGATTGCTTGATAGCTACTACAGTCTACGGATGAAGAAGAGAATTTCTAAGAATGCAAATGTGCCATTCAAGGTGAGGATTAGAGGGAACTGAATCACACCCATCTGGAACAAAAGATGGATGGTTCAGTTTCTTCTAATATCTCACATTGAATGATACATCCTGGTTAAAATGCAGAGAGTAGCAGACATTCAGTCAAAATTCAGAGAGGTGAAGACATTCAGTCACCCAACGTGAGGATTGGAGGGAATCAAACTAGAAACAGTGTGTCTAGTTTGGTTTCCTCCAATATCTTACCTTGGCTGATGAATTTGTTTATCCTGAGACCTGAGTTGCTAACCTTACTGTGTGCTGAGCTGAGATTCTGGAGCAGATGAAAGGAGTTTCACAAGTGCGCATTTTGTTGCGACCTCTCGCCTTCGACCGAGGCGCTGTCTTGATCAGCAACTGAAGAACAGAACTGGAAGTGCAGGATTGTGTTTCTATACTGTGCGCTGGTATCTCTCAGTAGGAGGGGGTTTGCCCTCTTTGTTGTTACTTCTTTTCTTTACCATGTGGCAGTTTTATCCCACTGCTAAGTGATTTTATTTTTACTTTCTTCTTTTACTTTGGGTATATATCTTTAATGTAGAAGCTGGGGATGTAAAATATGTTTCATTATTGAAACAAATCTGTAAGTAGTTGTAGTCTTGTGAATGGAAGATATTTGCAGATGTAGAAATCGTGGCAGCCGTGAATAAAGAAATAAGATAAGTTGTTATTATTCTACTTAGTGGTCCCTTGTATTTGAAAGAAGGGTCTAACCAGGAAGAAAAAAAGATATACTTAAAAGTATATCGGTAGCGTGATATTTATAGTCTCTATTAAAGTCTTTTTCTCTACATAACGAAAAGGTCTAGCCTCATATCTTCTCCTTTAGCCACTAAGACTGAGTTCGAATGTAAATGAATAGAAAAAAAATTCTTGTTTTTTATGAGCATATTTCCTAAATTACTAAACGGTGATTTCTATATAAAAGTTTCTTTAAAAATAATATTAATCTATTTTTTAAAATTTAAAAATAATTAATACTCAATTAATCATGAATCATGAAGTAGCTCGTTTTACACCCTTACCATCAAACTATACCTCAGGCTCTCGTTATGCCCGCTGCCTCCGCCACCCGCTTCTCGCCTTCGAATCCATGGATTCACCGGCGCAACTCCCACCTTGCCACCCCACCACTAGTCCGGTGCCTCCCCTGGCCATCCCTCTAAGCCGTGGGAGCCCCTTGTACATCCTCCTCGCACAACACCCTATCGCCATGTCGAACCCTAGTTTAGTGGGCTCATTGGAGACGACGATGATGCAGCGGTGCACACAAGCTTGTCGAGACTACTTTGGCAGTGCACTCATCTCCATGCAAATCCAATAGAAAGGGAGGGGCGCTTGCGACGGATTGAGAAAGTAGATGAATGTCAGATAGCAATTCCCAATTCTTCATCTGGTAAATACCTTATATGCTAATAAAATTTTATCATGCCTTTATTAAGCCACTAATTGTCTTACTGACACGAGAGTCTAGATCTAGCATGTCTTACATTTTGTTCTATTAGTAGTATCAATGTCTTTGGGAGAAAAGGTCCAACCAAAGGAGGAACAAATGGTTACATTCAATGTATGCATGATGTCCCGTCCTTTTTTTTACACTGGTGGGGTGCTAGCAGTTTGCTTATATTTTTACAACATTCTCTTTATAAGGACAGGGAAGGAGCAGCAATTTCCATCAGCAAGAAGTCGTACATCTTTTCTTCTCTACCCATCTATGACCATCTTAATAAACGCAAGGTTGTTCCTTGCTGGTTGAAGATGGGTGGACAAGAAGATTAATTGTACAACTTCTTGTTGATGGAAACTGTTGCTTCTTCTCTCTTCTTGTAATGAGAAGATTGCTAAGAACTAGGAGGCCACCACCAATGTAAGAAAAGACACAGCATGTGTACATTAGAATCTAATCTTTGTGTTTCTCCTGTGCTTGGACCTTTTCTTCCCAAGACATATAAGTCTACTGATAGGACAAAATAAAAATGTAAGAAATGTGAACTCTACACCCTCATTGCAATGAGACATTCTTCAGTAGTGCTGTGCCTGGCGTGTCTTGTCAAGGCTCAAATTTTGCTTTGCCTTTATCCTATCCAGCACACAGGAATTTTACTAGAACTCTACAACTATACAAGGATCAGAACAAGAGGCAGCATTCTAGTGAGATATCCCCTCTTCTGATTATAACCACAAAGAGGGAATCCATAAATTGCCTGGAATGAAGCCCAATCCAGTTTCCTAACTGTAAAACTAATAGAAGAAAAAAAATTCAAAGGCTATATATTTCAATTGACAGTCAGAAAATTAAATGCATACATAACCTTGTATGGCGTGTAAATAATGCAGAAGTTAACTCTTGACACCTCCATTTGTCATAGCAGTTAATTGTTCTAGAGTTAACATCAGAACTTCAGTCTTCTGAGAGAGAAAAGATGGTCTCATGCAGTAAACTGAAGTCTGATTAAGCTGCATGCAAAGGATCACTTTATAGAGTACAGAGCACAAATCTGACAGCCTTTTATCCAGAGCACATTGGGCATGAAGGACAGGTGAAACAGAAACAGATGCTCTGCTCAACTCTGAAGGATACTTATTTCCAAGATGGCTATAAATTGGGTTGAGCTACAGAGCAACTCCTTCACAGTTCAATGTAGGATAAGTGTAGCATCTGAACATGTATGGTCTTGTTGTTCCTGAGCTCTACTGTTCTAGCGAGTTTTGCAGTTCTTGTCAGGCACTGAAAGTGAGAGTTGGATGAAAACAAACTGACCGATTATGACAACTCCAGCAGATCATTGATCAGCTTGTTTTCCTCCAATATCTCACCTTCAGCAGATTGACCGGTAGCTACTGTCTATAGAAAGACCAGATTTTCGAAGAATACAAATGTGCCACTGAAAAGTGAGCATTAGAGGGAACTGAATCATCCATTTGGAACAAAAGATGGATGGTTCAGTTTCTTCAAATATCTCACATTGAATGGTACATCCGGGTTACAATTCAGAGAGGTGCAGACATTCAGTCACCCAACGCGAGGATTGGAGGGAATCAAACAAGAAAGTGTGTTTGTCTAGTTTGGTTTCCTCCAATATCTTATCTTGGTTGATGAATTTCATTGTGCTTAGTTGCTGCCCTTACTATGTGCTGATCTGAGATTCTGGAGCAGATGAAACAAGATTCTGTGTGCAGTCTTGATCAGCAGCTCAAGGACAGAACTGAATATGCAGGACTGTGTTTCTATATTGTGTGCTGGTATCTCTCAGCAGGAGGGGATTTGTCCCCCTTTGTTGTTACTTCTTTTTCTTCAGCAGCCGGGGATGTAAAATATCTGCCCTTATTAAAAAAATCTGCAAGTATTTGTGATCTCGTATATAGAAGCTATGGCACCCGTGAATAAAGAAAGTGGTCCTATGTAATTAACAGAAGGGCTTACCACCGAGAGAAAAGATAGAATACAGCATACGGATAGCGTGGCATTCCTTGGCTCTAAGAAGGCCTTATTCTCTAATATAACGAGGAAGGCCTACATGTTGTGTGCCATAGCCTCCAATCTTCACCTAGCCGCTTAGCTTCTCATTACAACCGCTGCTTTAGAATTTTTACTGTTACTAATTTAATTTTTTTTTAATTTATAAAACTAATTTTTGATTTGAGTCATTTGTAGATCTACCCTCTTGCCGCCCTGGGCCACGGCGGTATTTAAAAACCGCCGTGGCCCAGGGCGGCGAATGGCATCCTCGTCAGGCGCGGCTAACGATGCCGGCCGCCGTTAGCCCGGGGAGACCACGTGGCCTTGCCGCCCTGGGGGACGGCGGCGAATGCAAAATTGCATTCGCTGCCGTCCCCCAGGGCGGTTTTTAGCACAGTGAACGGACGGTCCGCACAAGGATCGGACCGTCCGAATCCAGGGGGCCGCCTGCAAAATGTTTTTTTCTTTTTTTGATATTTTTTTCTCAACTAATAACACGAGAATAGCAAAATCTCGTGAAGGTGCAGCTCAAACCGATGTAAGATGTGGCTTGTAGAAAATTGTGAGTGTGCTTTAAAAACCGTGCTAAAACTTCGGACCTCAAAAACTCAATCTTCCCGGCCGAATTTCGTAAATTTTTTTTGGACAAACCCGACAAAGTGGGGGGAAGCGGATGTAAAATTTTCTGTAGATGTCCGTAGAGTACTTATTTGTCCGATTCCAAGACCGTATGCGAAAGTTATGACTGTTTTAAGGTAGGTAGCGCGCGTTACAACAATTTACTATGCATTCGTCGCGCTGATCGTGGATTCGGACGGTCCGATCCTTGTGCGGACCGTTCACTATGCTAAAAACCGCCGGGCATTCACCGCCGTCCCCCAGGGCAGCAAGGCCACGTGGCCTCCCCGGGCTGACGGCGGCCGGCGCCGTTAGCCGCGCCTGACGGGGATGCCATTCGCCGCCCTGGGCCATGGCGGTTTTTAAATACCGCCGTGGCCCAGGGCGGCAAGAGGGTAGATCTGTAAATGACTCAAATCAAAAATTAAATTAGTAACAGTAAAAATTCGCTGCTTTACCACCTGCTTCTCACCTTTGAGCCCATGGATTCATTGGCTCAACCACTGCCTCGCCACCCACCACTAGTCTGGCGTCTCCCTGGCTATCCCTCTAAGGCTATGTTCGGAACAGCTTATGGTATGTTACTTCTTTCCTTGTTTTTTATAAACATGCTTTCTCAACTGTTAAACGGTGTGTTTTTCATAAAAATTTTCTATATAAAAGTATCTCTAAAAAATCAAATAGATCCATATTTAAGTTTTTAATAGTTAATACTTAATTGATCACACGTTAATGATGTTTCTCTTTTGCGTGCGGCTTATAAGCCGCACGCACAACCCGTGCCAAACGACGCCTAAGCTGGGGGAGCCCCTTGTTCATCCTCCTGCCCCCATACCCTGTCCCTATGTCAAACCCTGGTTTATTAGGCTCATCGGAGGAGATGATGATGTAGCAGTGCACATAAGCTTGTCAAGACGACTTTGGCGGTGCAAGTATCTCCATGCAAATCCAATCGAGGGAGAGAAAGAGAGAGGAGCTTGCGATGAATTGAGAAAGTAGGCTACTGTCATATTGAAATTCCCGATTCTTCATTTGGTAAATACCTTATATGCTAATGCTACTAGAATTTTACCATGCCTTTATTAAGTCATTAATTGTCTTACTGACACGAGAGTCTAGACCTCGCATGTCTTACATTTTGTTCTGTTAATAGTCTCATGTCTTTGCGAGAAAAGGTCCAACCACATGAGCTACAAAAGGTTACATTCGAGTGTATGCATGATGGGGCATATTTTGTTTTTACACCAGTTAGTTGTCTGTTTATGTTAATAAACTTCTTTATAAGGACATGCAAGGAGCTGCAATTTTCAAGTTGTATGTGTTCTTCTCTACCCATCTGTGACCATCTTAATAAAGGCAAGGCTGCTTCTTGATGGTTGGCAATTGGTAGAGAAGAAGATGGTACAACTTCTTGTTGATGGAAACTATTGCTTTTTTCCTCTCCTTATAATGAGAAGGTTGTTAAGAGTACTAGGAGACCATCACTGATGTAAGAAAAGCCACAGCAGTGTGCATTAGAATATAATCTTTGCGTTCTTCCTGTGCTTGGACCTTTTTCTCCCCAATACATAAGACCACTAATAGAACAACATAAGCATGTAAGAGATGTGATCTCTACGCCTTCATTTCAGTGAGACAATCAATGGCATAATAAGAGAACTGTAAATTTTAAGGGACTGTGGATATTAAATTCACATGAAATATCTCCCCCATCTCAGTCGAATTTTCTATCCATCTAACCGAAATCCAACAGTCCAGATGAACCAACCAATTTAATACATATACACCAAATCCTACCCCCTCCTCCTTCTACTCCTAGCCGCTCCCCCACACCTTCTGTTAAAAGCATGCCACCTCCGATGACGCCGAAAGTTGTGCCGATGCCATAGCTTCTTGCTATGGGTGAACCACCTCCTTCTTCCTGAACTCTACTAAGGTGCCCCTGTCCCGCACTTCTTCTCTGTCGACTCCGGAGCCACCACCACCGTGGGGCGCCACCTAACCACTTGGCCAAGATTCATCCCCTACCACCATCGCCTCCCCGGCCTCCCTCTAAGCCAAGGTACCCCCCCCCCCTCCCCCTGCTCCTCATCTTCCTTCCACCCGAAACCTTAACTGGTCGGGGCCGTCACTAGGTCTTGCCCATGGGAGAGTGGCCAGAGTTGCTGGAGTCGCTAGAGTTGGAGGAGAAGGAGGCCTAGCGCACAAATCTTCAAGTGAATTGGATGTATCAAAAACTGTAAGATTTCTCCTCCAATTTTTTTTGTCAAATGTTAGTTAGCAAATCCAAAATTTCCAAAGGGATGTAGTGACACAACCCAACTGCCTTGATACAATCATAGTGTTAATTGCATTAGTGCCATGCCCGTGCGTTGCAACGGCATCTATAGGAAGACGGTGGTATTTATTTGTGGGAACACTGGTTTTTTGGTAGAGTGGTTTTTTAGAGAGGGCGGTTCGGGTTTTTTAGATGGGGTGGTTTTTTACATGTGAAAGTATGGTGGTTGGGGGAGGAGGACGACTCCGCTTTTATAGTAGTAGAGATAGTATTTTGCAAATAGTGTTATTGACATTTTTGCTCGATATTGTGCTTATTACATTCATTTCCAATATAGTGTTAATCAATGCATTATCATCAAAATTGAAAGACACATAATACATTGCAATCTTTCTACTTAATTACATGCAAACAACCACATGTCCTTCATTCGGCTGGATAAGCATATGTGGCATGAGAAGGATAGAGTGCTAGTTAGATGCCCATTTGTTAAGGCCACGCCACCATATCTGCAAAAGAAATGGAATTAGCATTGTATTGGTAGAAATGTAATTAAAATGTACTGGCAAAAAAAATGTAACTAACAATGCGATGGCATAAAAATGTAATTAATACACTGTATCAACACACATGTTTAATCACTATATAGTTTAGTGAGCAATATAACAACCACTGTTTACATAAACTCTCTTTATATATACACTTATTAAGGAAGCACACTAGGAGTGTCTCCTGTCTTGTATAAAAATGAACTAATCAGTAGCAAAATGCTAATTTTATACCTGTTCGCTGGATTGCTGAATCATGTTAATTTTATTTCTAATGAACTAATTTTGGCATATCTATATCTTTATATGATTTGGAATAGAACTATTGTACCACACCCAGTGCGTGCATTATACATATTATAACACGCGTTGTATGTGATTTATGCATCTTGTTGCAATCTTTTCTCCCTAACATTACCACTAATAGAACAACATAAAAATGTGAGAGATGTGATCTCTACACTTTCATTTCAGTGAGACAATCATGGCATAATAAGATAACTATAAATTTTAAGTAGAATATAAATATCACATTCGCATGCTTTCTCAGTTCTTCACAAGCATTGCCCTTCTCTTAAGAAGTTAATTTTTTTTAACAGTGTGTGATTTAAGAATTTCCCACTTGATAGAAGTTAACTTTTACTTAATATATTGTCACCTTGGTTCTTAATTAATTTCGTCGCATTTTACCTTCTCCAAGCTACGCACCTTTTCTACTTCCTTTAAGTTCAAGTGCCATTAAGTTGGTTTTCATGATTAATGACAAATCCAATTGTATGAGATTAATATTTTTATAAGATTTTCTTTGTATAATCTTGTTTGGATATGACAATGAAAATGATAAGAGGTATGTGATAAATTCCTCATGTTCTAAATTTATCTCTCTTATGGATCCAAAATATAGCGTGAACTTCTTCATTGTCCTTTATAACATATGTGCATATGTCTCCCTTTATATTCATATGTATGCACATATTTAGGGGGAGCTCACTCTATGTTTGGTTGTCTCTTTGTATCAATGCATTTCTACTTCCATATATTATTCACTCAACTCTACATGTTTTATATCGGGTTGTCATCCATTACCAAAAAGGAATAGATTGAAAGATCTATGATCAACAATTTGTACAATTGTTGTTTTGCTGATTTGTGATAAACCGGCTTTGTAGGACTAACCTTTTTCCATGAGCTGGCAAATATGTCATTCCCGGAGTTCATATAAGTTGAGATAGAAATGTATTCACTAATGATAGACCCTAATGACAACAAGAATGAAATGCATGGAGATCAAGCTATATGTAACACTGCTTCTCTCCATCTACATGTTGATATATTCATATATATGATTTTCATGTCACTGACTTATACGTGTGGGACTAATGTTTAATTTGAGCTTATCTTGTTTAGTCTCTTTATATTGAGAATATGGAGATGATGAAGGTATGTATTTATTATTATGACTACATCTTTGTTAAATGTCTTCTATTATTGTATAGGATAAACTTCCAATAGTTCATCTCTAATTATACATACACTTGCTTCATACAAATATTATGTACACATACATTTAAGGGGAGCAAATCCTATATCTTGTTATGTATGTATTTGGTCCAAGTTAATCATGTCTTTACATTTGTGTACACATGTGAGTATATGACCCTTGTGGTGTTAGTTAATACTCATCAATTTATTCATATCCTTTATATGCAATCGGTTGGTCAACGAGTGAAGTTTTACGGCCAGACTATTGAGACTAACAACTTCACTAAGTTGAATGAAAGAAATAGGTCCTAAAAAATTAGAAATGGTGTTTGATGCTCAAATGAAATCAAGAGACCTAATGACTCGAGATGAAGAGCTATAGAAAATAGATATCATGTATTGATCCACATGTGATCGGACATCTTGTGTTGATGAACATCAAGTCATGTGCTAAAGGGAACGATGTCTGCTGTCAAGTTAAGGCCATTAGGATAAGAACAAGGAAAATGTATCATGAAGTTAAACATCTTTTTTGTTACCCTTTTACCGGTCTCGGTGTTTTTAGTACAAACCAGATTGGGTATAGGAATTCCATACTATTAAGAGGGATGCAGTGTTGTTTGCTTAGTTATATTTTGGTGCTCAAAATGATCTATCTTGTATGAGTTTGAGAAGCCTAAGCCAAGACACCAACTCTCGGTTGTTTCACATATCACAACATTTGCATCGAGTTGTTTTGCAAGTTTTTCACAATATCTTGGAGGTTTTGGACCATCTTTTTGTTGGATTTGATAGCTTTCGAAATAATCTTTCCATAGAGTCCAAGATCGTCGAAATCAGACTGTGGAGTAAAAAGTTGTGGCCTTTTTACCTAAGCAGCATCGGAATATCCAACCTCATGTCAGAATATCCGACCCACCGGAATATTCGTTTTCTGAGGAACTAAGTTCTGTATTTTGAACTAAAATTGTTGATTGGAATATCTTATGGTAGGTCGGAATATCCGAGCCATCAAAATCTCTATTTTTTCAAGGAACTCAGTTCTCTATTTGGCTTGAAATTTAAAGTCAGAGTTTGTGATGTTGGGATCAAAATATTTTTTAGAGACCTGGAATTGTGTTTTTGACTGTTGGGGACCTGACATTTCGATCGGAATATCCGAAACAGAGGTCAAAATTTTCAAGGTGGGCATGAAATTCCTCCCCCCCCCCCCCCCCCCCCACACCCAACGGGCATATTTGGGGTTTTCTATTACCCTCAACCAAACCCTTTCTAGGGTTAGCCCTTTGATTCCAAACTTTGTGGTTTTGTGGCTGTGAGATTGTATTTAGTGATTTGAATCTTGAGCTTTCTTTATCCCTCTCAAATCCCATTCGATCTTTGTGATTTGTCTTTCGGGTGTGTGGATTTGAGTTAGGTTTCTAGTGGTGAACTCAAAATCTTTATTCTTGGGCACTAGAGTTCATTTACAAAAAAATTTCATGGCATTTGTTGCTCTTGGAGATTGTTGTCTCCTAGATGACTAGGAGTCGCTTATGAGCACCCAAGGATTATGGTGTGCTACGAGAAAGTTTGTGAAGGCCAGACTCTTAGTAATAGAGGAGTGCATTTGTGCAACCTCGTTAGGATTAGGGTTGAAAGATACCGGGCTCTTTATAAGCTTCTCAATGGAGACGTAGGAACCTCTTTGTGAGGGGTCTAAACTTCAAGAAACAAATATCCGTATCTCCATCTCGGTTATTTCATATCTCTTACCTCTCAAATACTGTGATATAATCTTGTGCTTTCTGATATACTTATGATTGCTATAATGCTTATCATGTTGTAGCTTAAGGTTGTTGCTTTTGTTAGTAGATTTCATACATTAAAGTTTAATTGTGCATTGCTATATCGAAAGTTCCGATATACATCGGAATAGTCGATGTCATGCCGGAATATCCGATTTGCTCCCACTTAATCTTGTTTTAATGTTGTAATATCGCCTATTCAACCCCCCTCCCTCTAGGCAACACACTAGTGCTGGTTGACAATGTGGAGAAGAAGATGGTACAACTTCTTCTTGCTGGAAATTGTTGCTTTTTCCCTCTTCTTATAATGAGAATGTTGTTAAAAGCACTAGGAGACCATCACCGATGTAAAAAAGGCCATAGCATGTGTACATCAGAATCCCATCTTTATGTTTCTCCTGTGCTTGGACCTTTCCTTCTCAAGACATAAGACTACCAATAGAATAAAATAAAAAGGGGGAAATCTAAATAGACCCTACAAGTCACCGTTGTTTCTACATTTCCCCCTACAACTCGTTTTTGTACATAAAACCCCTACAAGCCAACTTCTCTTCTAAGTTCCCCCCCAACATCCCATTTTTATCTATGTATGCTCATTCTTTCAATTTCTCATGCCCCGGGCCTCTAGCGTGGTGGAACAATGGGAACTCATGCCACCTCAACACAATGGGATAACAGAAATTGCAACTAACGCACAACTAAGCAAGTTGTGCCATCGTGCATTGTCATCATCATCTCACTTACGCGGGATTTGGGAAAGGCGAAGGCTGAAAGCGAGGAAGGAGGTTTCCAAAGTCCTGCCATGCTAGAGGACCACGAGACACAAAATTGAAACAAGAAATTGAAACGATAAGGAGAAATCGATGAAAACGGGATGTGCAGAGAAGTTAGAAGAGAAATTGACTTGTGGGAGGTTTTATGTACCAAATTGAGTTGTAAGGAGAAATTAGAAACATAAGTGACTTGTAAGGAGGTAATTGGGTTTTTCCCAAATAAAAATGTAAGAAATGTGATATCTAGTACATCCTCACAATTAATGGCATAATAAGACCATGGTAAATTTGAAGTAGACTATAAATCTGGCATGCGCCTGCTTTTTCAATCCTTCACAGCGCCGCCCCTCTCTTAAAGGGGGAATTAATACATTTGCCACTTAACAGTGTGTGATTTAAGAATTTCCCACTTGATAGAAGTTTATTTACCTAATATATTGCCACTTTGGTTAACTAGCTTCGTCAATTTTACCTTCTCCGAGCTACGTCACCTTTTCTATTTCCCCTATTGAACCATTCTCTCAGGGGGGGGGGAAACACTGTAGTGCTATGCCTGCCTAAAAGCTCAAATTTTGCTCTGCCTTTATCCTATCCAGAACACAGAAATTTTAATAGACTTCTCTACAAGAATCAGAACAAGAGGCAACGTTCCAGTGAGAAGCTCCCTCTTCTGAATGTAACCTAAGAATCAATCCGTAAGTGAAGCATTGCACTGCCTGAATGAAGCCCTTTTCCAGCTTCTTACCTACAAAACTAAAAGAAAAAAAAAATCAAAGGCTACATATTTCAACAGACAGTCAAACAGTGGAACAGAATCAAAAAATCAAGAGAATCTCCATTGCCAGGAAAGGCTGGATAGCACTGCTGTTATGTAGGCTTTACAAGATGGTCTTATGAAAAGTCGAATGAGAATTGTATAATTCTGTTCAGAGCTCCGTCATGGCATTCTCTTGGTGATCAGCCAAATAAGGCCAATATATCACTCCTCCAATTACCAACTGACTGGAGCCTCAAGTAAAGCTGTTTGATGTGAATCTTCCATCCAACTATGGAAATGAACAAAGTTATTTTGCCATGGATGACTAAAAACACGCATGATGGTAGTCTCTCATGACATGTTCACATGCCAACTTCTCAATATCTAGTGGCAGTTTGCCAACTACATGAACTGTAGGTTCTGAATATCCAATTGCTCTAAGGAGAGTCTACCTCAGAAATAGATGATTTGTCATCTGACACTTCATCAGAGCTACTGAACTGAGAGCACTCGTCAGAAGACCAGTCGCTTGATGTTTGTTCCTGATCACCATTCTCGCTCTCAACTCCTGCACTCTCTTCTTCAAGAACTGGAGCAGATGTCTTCTGTGTATGATCCTGTATGGTTCTATTATAATCCTTTCCCCTCCACACAATAATTTGCTCTTTGTCAAAAGAGACAATAATGCAAGGGACAATGTCCTACAGAAAAATAGACAGGTGGGAAAGCATTCTGTTATAGACCATCTTCGAGTCAAATACACAATAAATATATCCTTATACAATAAACTCACCCTGAGCTTGACTCCAATTTTCCGATAATCACTTTCTGGTAATCCTTTACAATCTATACGGACCAACTCATCAGTCAAAAAGGCATCTCGAACCATCGGAACAAGACTAGCATAATATCCATTCTTGGCTGTGAAATAGCAGAGTTGGTAAGTCCTATCTATACCACAACTATATGTAGACCAAAATGGGGTACAAGATTTACCTAGCTTCGTCAAAACAGGAACATGTAGGCCTTTCTTCCTTATTTCCTTTGTCTCCTCAACCGTCAGCCCTTCTATTGTTGTTTTAATTAGCCTCGGATACACAGGCTCAGCAGGCTTCCACAGCATTAACGGAATAACAGGTCTTTTCTTTGGATTATAATGCCTTCCTCTGTACAGTATCAACTGACCACCATGCCTGTGGATGATAAGGCCACCTGTTTTATCCTGAAAAAAAAAGGTACCAGTACTCTCATGTTTTCCACTGGTCATTAATGTAAGAACAAGATATATGAAACACAAGCTCCTAAAATGGCATCAATATATTCACATGTTTCCTAGACACAACACAGATGAAGCTACCTCAAGCTGATGGCACACATTCTGCATATCAACAGTCGGCACGCCGAGGCATTTCACCCTGACCGCCTCGCCGTTCTTCCAGTGATTATGGATGTCATTTAGCATGTTGTGAGTGAGCCCATCTCTCCCTACAAAACCATAAACCAATTGGATCATCATTACAGCCGGAAATGGAGTGAATTTACAAACAAAAAAATTACTAGTGTTTTTACCAAGATTGATCTGCCTCTTGGTACGGCTCTTCTGGCACTTACTGACCAAGAAGGCGCGCTCGGCGGGGGTGAGCGGCTCGCCGAGCACGCGCGCCCGCTCGCGGCGGCGCGCCTCCTCGAGGTCCCTCTCGGCGGCGGGGGCGGGGTCGTCGGCGTGGACGTCGCGGAGCGTGGTGTCGACGGCGGGCGCGCAGAGGCCCGTCCAGGGGCGGTCGAGGCGGCCGGGGCCGAAGGGGGAGTACTTGGGCTCGCGGAGCCCGATGGGCCTGTCGCCCGGGGAGCTCTCGGTGTAGCTGAAGCGGAAGTCGAAGGGGAGGTCGGAGTGCGCGGCGGGGCGGCCGCCGCGGTCCAGAGAAGAGGGCGGCCGGTAGGGGGGCTTCTTGAGGCGGCGCTTCTTGCCGGAGGCGCCGGCGGCGGCGTGGGGGGTTTCTTCCCGGGCGGGGGTTAGAGAAGCCGGCGGCACGAAGCCGTAGCGGTCGAGGAGGCGGGAGAAGTGGCGTAGGGAGGGGCGGCGCGGCGGGTGGGGGCGGCGGAGGAGGAGGCCGGGGAGGAGCATGGAGTGGTGGCGTGGCCTCTGCTGCTTGTTGGGGTCAGGGAGAGAAAACCCTTTGCCGCCGATGGGTTTTTGGTGAGTTTTTGAAATTGGAAGTCAAATGTTCTCAAATATTTGATCCACGAGATGATTCATCGTCATTTTGAAACAAAGGTCACATTTGAAAACATGAGAATTTGGCGAATTTTATATGACAATTGCATTGTCTTCTACCATCTTGATTATGGAAAACTAACCCGTTTTGAGATTTGAGACATTTTTGAGTAAGTGATAGAAATGGTGCTACATTTTTTTATAGAGTTGGTCAAATTTGAAGAAATTTAACTTGAAGAAACCCTAAAATATTTATATGGAGCTGAATAAGAATTTGGCGTGAACTAAACCATCCCCTATGAATTTTGTTACAGATATCCAATCATGGACAAGTTTACTCCCTCTGTCCTCATAATATAAGGGATTTTGCTATTTAAATTTGTCCCAAAATATAAGGGATTTTGTGATCCCGAGACAGTAGATTATTCTCTACTTGTACTAGTTTATTCTTCACCTATTACCTTTTTAGTTATATAAGCGTCTTTTGATTGTAACCTTAAATTGACGAAAAATACATAATCTCTTATATTATAGAACGGAGAAAGTATTTAAGAACAAAGAGTAAGAGGTTTATGACGGAGAAAGTATTTAAGAACAAGAGTAAGAGGTTTATGTTGAGAAGCCAAGTAACATACCCCCCGTGATCACAAATATTGGTCGTTTTAGACCTAGGTACAAATATTAAAAAAAACAATAAATGATTTTGTTGATCTTCATTTATATTGCATTGGAAAAGATGATTCTCTTTATTTGAGGAGTTGTCTAGAAGTTCTAAACCGATTTATATTTAGCACATAGTTGAGAAGGTTAAAATGACTTATATTTGAAACTGCATCCATGGCCAGAGCAAGTGAAGAGAAAAGAAACAAGTTGAATTCAAACGGCTTTAAGAAGTGCTAATGGATGAACATATTTGAATGTTACATGTCACTTAGCTGAAATTACTCTTTCGTGACCGAGACGCTCAGACAGAAAGAAACCAGATTGCCCAATCTACCACAAAAAAAAAAAAGCAATTTCTACCAAAGATTTCATCTCTCTGCAGAGGGTACATTTGATTCAGAACTAGGTATCATATACAGTAAACACAACGGTAATCAAGTGTCCAAAAAAGAATACACCAGTGAGGACAACTGCATCATCTGAAAGTTCTGAACCTTTCCCAGAGGAGACAAAGTAATGATACCAGGATTCTTCCTTACATTTGGTACAAAATAGTTAGATGTCACCAGTCAGTACAATTATCACAGGTCCAGCAAACAGCAGCAGCAACTCACTCCTACTTACTACCTTGTCAGGTTGAACATACTGGGATCTTGTTGCAAGCTTGCAGCAACCGCTCAGGTACACGAGTTCCTTGGCTCTGCTGTTTTCAGGACACCGATATCCACGGCACATCAAGGAGCCAATCAAGCAATATACAGCAAAACATAGTTGTAGCTGACCACATTTGGGCCCATTCATTGTGGTATGAACAAATGGTGATTCAACTAGGGTGATTGATAAACATTGCTCTTCCGATATACAAGAATTAGCAGCAAATTATCAGTGCGCTGTCATCACCTTGGCCCTGATAGCTCAACCGCATGGAGGTTGTCTGTTGAGTCGACAATCCACTCTGAGTTCCGATGCGGGCCAAGCTCTACCTCCTGCCGTACTACTTCTATCTTTTGCCACTCCTCCCATCTTTCGGCAAGGCCGTCACCTTCAAGCATCCTCACCACCTCTGCCATCTTGGGGCGTTCTGTGGGGGAGCCTTGTGTGCAAAGCAGCGCAACCTGGATTAGTGATTCTACCTCAACATCAATGTAGTTGTTCTGTAGATCTGGGTCAACCAACATCTCCAGCCTTTTCTCCTTGAGTAATCCTTTTACCTGCACAAAGCACAGAACCTAAATACTGGCTTACCAGACAAAACAGGCATTTCTCAGGGCATGATGTTCAATCCTATGCTTAGCTTAGCTGAAAACAGCGTAATGATTAAAAAAGACTGTTGTAAGACCTTACTGAAACTAGTAGTTTATCTAATCCAACACAACATCCAGCCACAAAAGGGCATGAACATCTGGACTCATTCGAATTGAGGATTGAGCTAGTCAATTACCCAGTCCAGTAGCATGACGTCATCATCATTGGCTAGACGAGCAAGATCAAAGGCACGTTGCCCTGTAATAAGCTCCAAAAGCATGATCCCATAACCAAATACATCAGTTTTCTCAGAGGATTTTCCTGTTGAAAGATATTCTGGTGCAATATGCCCAATTGTTCCACGTACTGCAGTTGTTACATGGGTATCCTTGTAATCCATTAGTTTGGCCAAACCAAAATCCCCTACTACAGCTTCAAAGTCCTCATCTAATAAAATATTTGCAGCTTTGACATCACGATGGATAATCTTTGGGTCGCAATGATCATGTAAATAGGACAGCCCCCTGGCAGAACCCAACGCAATCCTTCTTCTTGTCCGCCAATCAAGTGGAGGTTCAGATGGTGGCCGTTCTATAAAATAAAACCCAATCAAACCTCTAATTATCTGAAAGATACAGGGATGTAAGACTGAAAAAAAAAAGGCGATGTACCTCTCAGACGTGATGCAACGCTTCCATTAGCCATGTATGGATACACGAGCAACCTTTCTGTTGGTGTCATACAGAACCCACGTAAACGCAACAGATTTCTATGTACAGCCATGCTAATCATCTCAACCTCTGTTTGAAACTGCAGTTCTCCGCCAGGTGTTCTCTCTTCCTTTAGTCTCTTAACAGCTACTAAAGAACCATCTGCTAGTCTTCCTTTATAGACCTTCCCAAACCCACCTCTTCCAAGAATGTTTTTATTGCTGAAGGTATCCGTTGCAACTTGTAGTTCTCGTAGTGAAAATCTTTTAAGCTGACCAAGATGGACCTCTGGATCCTCCTCAGCTGTATCAAACAAGGAATCTCAATGTTAGTTGACTCAACATTATTCTCCAAGTTCCTTGTTCTACTGGATGCTTACCAGGTACATCAAAGAAATGCTCTTGGGGTTTCCTGCGCCGCCACCATGCAAAACCAATCGCTGGAATAGCAAATAGCAAGGCTGCTCCAGCAGCCACTCCACCAGCAATTGCTCCAGTACTAGATGAACTCCCTGCAGAACATGAGATTATTCTTGTCAGAATCACAACAATATGTTCCATACCAGGCTACCAGCATAAGTATCACATGTCAGTGCAACCTAAAAAAACATAGCGTTGCCTGTTGCAAACAGCAGTGAATATGAATAAATCACCTGGTGATTGCACAGGAGTTGGAGGATTGTATGGAGGCGGTGGGGAAAAGGGGGGAGCACCAGGGCAAGGTTTTGTGGTGCCAGGACCACACAAGGAAGGGTTGTTGGCAAAACTGCGAAGACAGGCAAGTGTAAATAGCTGCAGTGTATCAGAAAAGAACAGTGAACTGCAACTATTATTAAATCTAGTTTTACCTGATAGGGGTGAATAATGAAAAGGAACCAGTTGATGGAACTTCTCCAGACAAATTGTTATTTGAAAGATCTCTATAGTTCAATAGAAACAGTGACCTTGTGTTATTTACTAATTAAACCACAGAATAAAAACCAAAGGTTATGCTGAAAAAAGGATTAAATAAGTGTACAATAAGAGGAGAAAATACTTACAGAACTTGTAGGGCAGTGATAGCAGTTAACGATTTGGGGATTGAACCCGAAAGGCTGTTATTGTTAAGACGCCTATCCTCACAGAAATACAAAAAGATTCATCAAATTAGTAACACATTGACTGAAAATGACAGAATAAATTTAATGAAGAGACTCCTGAAAACTCTACTTTGAAAATCAAGAAGCACAGGAGATGCCCTCGAACATCAGAAAAGGAGTGAGAAGTAGCAAACACTATCCATTGTCTGATAAACAGCAGTATGGCAATATAATTGTAATGCACAAACAAGTTCAATGAAAAGGCCAGCACAGGAAAACATAAATTGAACCAAACCATTTTATTGTAGTACACATGGTAATGTTTTCCCAATTTTAAGTGCTAGTTGGTAAAACAATGGCAGAGCATGCAAAGAGCGGTTGTCCAAAATATGTAGGCATTGTGTCCATTGATATCATCAAGTACAATGGTCGACAAAATCAAATAGGCTATATGGTTGGCTACATTAGCATCATTCTCAACACAGTGGTTTTATGTTGCCATGAGCTAATGCTCTTGTCCAAATAAATCAAATTCATTTCATCTTTATCCAATGCACTATGCTAAGAGAATGTACTCTGAACATTCAGAAATCCTTGATTTAGGAGACCAAAAGCACCAGCTAAAACATATATACTTAAGTGATAGTTTCCAAGTCCCAAGTGCAATAAAAATATGAGGTGACTAACCATGTACAACCAAAATATCCCTGCTAAAATCTAATATCTATAACAAGCAGTTAGACAATAAATGGAGAAAGCATACAGGAATCGTAGCTTCAATAGGTTCCCAAGTGAATCTGGTATTGGACCAGTGAAGTTGTTCAAGTACAAATCCAAACTGACCAAGTTTGTGAGGTTTCCAAGTTCACTAGGTATTGTGCCACTTATGTTATTACTGTATAGCTCCCTGCATCATAAAGAAGAAAACAATGAATGATCTGGCAAAACAACAAAAGGACAAACCAAGCCCACAAAGAAGTAACTGATTCATGATGTGTTGCAAAAGCTTAATAGTGTGGTCATAGAGGCATCTTTGGTACCTATGATGTTCAAGTTTTGCATGCAAGAGTCTATGTTGCCTTTACCAGGATTACTTTCACGGTTAACATTTTGCCACTGCCAAGCTATAGATCATAGGCCTGCTATATATTACCTAAAAGGTAGCACGCTACACTTAATATGTACTCAGTGATTGGCTTGAGTTGGTCGGAGTACCATATACTAGCAAGGAATATTTTTCTATGTGGCAGTATAAATTCTAGTGATCTAGTCCAGTTTCCATCCTTTAATGCCTCAGGAACTGCTAGGTGAAACATTCATCACATATTCACATGGGGAAAGGTAATAGGCATTTACAAAATAAAACATTTATTACATGAATTCGTATACCAAATTCAAAGTGTTAAGCTAAGTTCAAAGATCAGAACAATGACAAAAGCTTGCCCCATATGCAGTTGGTATGTCATTTAATGATTTGCATATGCACAACAGTTAGCAACAGGAAGAGAACTTACAGGTATTGCAAGTTTTTTAGTTGGCCAAGTTGTGGGACCAAAGTACCTGACAGTGCAGCATTTCCAAGATCACTGAAAAATGGAGATAATTTCAGTGCAAATAGATGAAGTGCATAATGCATAGTAGATAAGTAGATGCACCTACACTCTGATAACACTGTTGTCGTTATTGCAGGTAACATGAAACCAAGTGCATGGATTGACCAGAGTTGGATCCCAACTTTGTAGCACATTATTAGGATCGATTAAATTAGTCCTCAAGCTATGCAATGCATCACCTGCCAATAATAGAATGATGTATCAACAACAGGCGGATAAAATTTAACCAGACAATCAATCAGGATTGTGAATGTATAGTAGCTAATATTTCCTGTGGAGAATGAATATAGTTTTTGTCCAAAAGAAAACACTCCAAATCATCATGCAGAGAAAGGGCAAGACCAAAAGGTCAACTTGCATTCGTGTGATGCTTTCTATTGCATCATGAGGCACTTGGCATAATTATATTCAATTTCTATTTGAAAATCTTGCCATTTCATAGGCCAAAGCTAGTATAATATTTTTTTAAAAAAAATAATAACTGTTACTATATTAGAACAAAGAACCAAATAAGTACATGAGATACAACTCTTTGACTCTAGACTAAAAACCACTAATACATATACAAAATATTTTCAACTACAAGAGAATCTCAAACATGAGAACATAAGTCATGAATAAGGTTTTTATTTTCTTATCAATTCTTCCAAGGTAAGTATGTAGTAGGAGAAAAGCTTCAGAGGGTCAAGCAAATATGGAAGTTACAACACCAACTTGGCTAAGTTTGCAAATCCAAGCTCCTGCAAGCAATCAGCATCAGGCTTCAGGTACTTGAAGCTTCAAGTTCACACATCAACTAACAATTGTCCCGGAAAACAGAATTTGACCCACAGGCCACAGGCCCATACTAGAATTTGCCAAATCCCCAACCAGAACTATACACATACCACCTATCATACCCCCAATATTAACAGTTTTGCCTCCGTCAGTTTGAACATAACACTATCTGAAACATCAGTCACACCATTAAATGTCCTAATCAATCCCAGGCAAGCCTAAGCAACTGGAATCTCGGACTAAACAAGCCACACGCTGGAGAAAATCCTAGGTAATCGAACAGTCCATCCCATTGCGTACCATGATTAGACACAAAGGCCGGCTTGAAAATCAACCGGCCACCAACCCACACGCGCGCAAAAAGGTAACCAATTATGTCACGAACTTAGGCACCGTCAGCTGGAATCTAACAATGGCCCGAAATAGCAAAACCACGTCATTAGACGTCCTAATCAAGGCCTAACAACCACGGTACGACTAGATTAACTCAGCCATAGCAGATCAGTCCATCAGTGAGTAACTGAGTATGAAGCAACGTGTGGCAAAGCAATTTAATGCAACAGTAGCCCTCGCAAGCACACCCAGAACCAGATTAGGAATGGAAAGGAGAAATCTCCGCACTGTGCAGCATCGGCGCATCACACTTCAATAGAATGGTACAAAACACGCGATGCTGAAAAATCAAAATCAAACACGAAGAACGGCTCCGAGGAGTCACCTTTTTCCACGAAAGTTTCACATTTTCAAAGCACGAATTAGCCCGATTTTTTTTTCTTTTGTTTTCGCAGGTTTTGAAGCAATTCAGAAGCTGGCCAAGTATGGAGTACATATGGAAAGGGAGAAATCCAAATTTGTCCAGACAAAAATTCGCAAATGGCTCCGATTCTTTCACGCGAGAGGAGAAAAAAAGTAGGATCCGTACAAAGCGGCGCGCATCAAACCAAAATCAAGCAACGTCTCGTAGCACTTGACACCCACAGCTAGCGCACAGCAAAACCAGCAGCACCTTTGTACTGCTCAAACCAAACCAAGCAGCCACCCCAAGCTCCCCCAGCCACAGCACACCAAACCCAGCAAGCACACACAGCTCGCAAACCCCAGATCGACCAAACCCAGCAAGCTCAAGCTCAAACCCCCCCACCTTCCATGTTGGCTAGCACCCGCGCCACCGGCACGAGCAGCCGCAGCAGCAGCGCCCACACCACCCACCGCGGCGCCGCCATTGCCGCGATCCGCGTCCCCGCGCCCTAGATCTCCCCTCCACCGCCACACATTACCAAATCGCCACAACCTCCTCCTCCACGGCGGCCAGGCCAGGCAGCCGATCCGGCGAAGATTCCCTCGCAGCAGCAGCTTTTCCCCTCGCCGCCGCCACCGCCGCCGCCGCTTTACCCCTCTCTCTCCGAATCGATCCCCTTCTCTCGCTTTTCGACGACTTTTTTTTTTCTTTTATCTTTTCGGGGTTGAGTCAGTTCGTCGCCTGGCTTTATACCGTCGCTTGGCTTCGATGGCTTTTGCTTGCGGTAGGAGACACGGGTGGGGTTGGGAACGGGATAGTGAGTGATTAATTCTTTAATGCGGATTGGAGCAGTGTGGGGTTTGTTAATTAGGGGGTCAGAGCTGATTAGAGAAGGGGTTTAGTGGATGCTTGGATTGGTGGGCGCGCTGCTGCGGTACGGGAACGGAGTCAACGGAACGGGATCGGTAGAGGCCAGCTGAGGTGGGGCCAGGGGGAGGTGGGATCGGCTGTCCTTGTGTTCATCTGGGATTACGTATGTCTGTCTAACTTCGTTAGTGAGAAGGCATTATTTTTGTAACATTGAGATTCTTATTTTTAGCGATTGGTTAAATTTTAGTTCATAGTTGTGATAAATCAGTGTATGTTTTTTTAGCATTTTAAAAACGGACCAGTTTTTTATTTTTAATTGAAGAAAATATAGTAGCGTTTTAAGAAAATTTCATAAATGATAGTGATATACATGTGGCAAGAGTTTATTACTAATATGTGGTCATAGTAAGTGTTGCCATCAAGAGTTTATTACTAATATGTGATATACTTTATCCATAATGGATCAAGTGATGTTGGATCAATACATATTCCCATGTTCCTAATATGCAAGAGATGAAATAGCAATTAACTAGAACGGCTATTGTGGAAGCTATTACATTTCACATTTTTCATGATATCTTAATTTTGTATTGTTTCTATTTCATTTGTATTATAAGTTCTTTTAATATAAAGCTTGTTAAGAATGTATGACACTCAATTAACGATTTAAGCATATTCAAGTAAAAAATAAGTGATATTGCCAAAGTAGTTTTGATTCATAAGAGAAAAAAAACATACCTACAATCAAACTTGGGTGTTCTTTACGGTTTACAACCAACTAAAATTCTATGTCATTGCAGCAGTAAGTACCGCCTAATATCCCTTCGTCCTAAAATAAGTTAATCTTTTAAGCATTTTATTTGTCCCATAAATCCGAAAATTTAGGTAGAATTTTCATTGTGTAAGTTTTAGTAAGGCTAGTTATGGGAAGCAGGCCATGGAGAAAGAGAGGAATCAATCGTCCAACACTATGTTAACAAATACGTGAAATAACACAGTTAAAACTAAACTGCTTGAAGTCTAAGCAAAAGAGGTACTCTTTCTACAACTATATTAGTATTAGTACCGAAATGCTTTAAACAGGAAATGGACTTTGTCTTTAGACCAATCAATATATTAGAGTTTGTTAAGGTGAAAGACAAGTGCATTAGAGTTTGATAAAGTAGAGGGTATTTTAGTATTTTTAACTTTGTATTGATCCATATGAGATGAGCAAAAGATGAATTTATTTTGAGATGAGGAGAGTATTACTAATGCATGAAATACTTATATGAGATTTTACCACAAAGGTATAAAATTTCCTCAAATCAAATACGAAACATTAGCAGCCATACGGAATGCTGTTTCACTTTCACCCCATCCGGGCAAAACCCAAGTCCAAGGCAGCAACCAAGCAGCGGCGCAGCAGATCCGGTCAACGGTGTCCTTCACCCTCGACCCCGTTCCGTCCCGTTCGTGGGCCCACAACCAGGTAGTACTACTTCGGCCCCTCCTCTCCTATCCTACCTGCATTGAAGAAGCAAACGGAATGGCTTGTGCGCTCGTGCGATCGCGATTGCGTTTTTTGCGTAATGCCGCTCCTCCTGCTGGCTCCTGCCATTTATTAGTAGTATTACGGGACCAGGCAGGCAGTTGGATCATCATCGTCATCATTACGGCGTCCTCGCGTGCGCACGGACGGCCGGATGATGGGCTGCCTTGCAGCATGTGCGGCCGCGATCTCGCGGCCGGGCCGGGGCGTGGTTCTGATTTGAACGCTGGCCGTGTGGGACCAACTTTGCTCGTGAGTTGTCTTAATTAGCATTTTCTGTGGTATTCATGTTGTTTGTTTCCGTTATGGACTGCTTGTTTGAGCGGCAGCTTATTTTAAACTTCAGTAGAACTTGATAGCTTCGAGTTGATTTAGGATTTTTTTTTGGGCGTTCCTTCAATCCAATAAAAAGAATTCCTGAGGATGCCTTTATTTCCTTTGAAATTCCTATAAAATGGATAATCCTTTAGAGATTTTTGAAAAAAAAACATGAGCTTCTAATTCATGTTTTATTCTTCCCATGGCTCTAAATTCCTCTGCTTCTCGTGTGTGTCAATCAAATGATAGTTTTGGTATGTTTTCAATCGTTGTAGGAATTCAATGGACATGAATTCCTATGTCTTTTTATTACTGTGTTTTCACAATCTTACGATTCAACGGGTCCTTAGTTTTTGTATGATGTTAATTTTATAGTTATTGATAATATGTTATGAGAGAAAATAATAGTCAAAAGTTTATGTTGGAAACCATGTAAAAAAGTTGTACGCCTTATATTTTGAAACAGATAAAGTATACCACTAAAAACACAAGTACAAAAGTAATACTTAAAAGTTAGTAGTGTCATGTTCGTGCATTACAACAGAATCGGAAGGAAGATGTGGTTTTACGGGGTTCGGTTTTTTTTCTAGCTTTTCTAGTGGGTCGTGGGAACAGTCTTTTTTTATGGTGTGGCTATTTAGGGATGAGGGGGAAATGTGATGGTTGGGGAAGAGTATGACAACTCCGCATAGATCGTAGTAGAAATATCCATTCTTATATCACATCTCTTTGGCTTATGAGCTGCAGCTATAAAAATACCTTCTAAGCTGATCATATTCTTTGGTTTTGCTCTCGTATTATTTCTATAAATAACACAACATCATAATTGGTGTAAAATAATATAATTAGACAAATATAAAAATAAGGGGTATACGTTGGATCTAAAGCTGGATGGATTCAAAAGACAAAGAGATTTAGACAGGTTTAGACCCTCGGCAAGAGATAATACCCTACCCCTGTTTGTAGTGGATTGCTTTTGCTTGTGTATGAGTTGTTCCCTCGAGGGGGCTCCCTGCCTTTCTTATATATGTCGAGGGGCGAGGGTTACAAGGTAGAAAATCCAGCTGAATACGGCCTAGGGTATTTATACATAGAGTATTCGGCTAGGACTCTATCTCTTTCTTTATCGTACAAGGTAACATGAAGCCGACTTCTACTCTATCTCTAATTACATGAGACAGCCCACCTCCTATTCGGGTCGTCGTGTTTGCCTCCTGTAAGGTTACCCGGGACCCATGTTCTCCACAGTAGCCCCTGAGATCTTCATAGTTGAGTCATAGCTTGTCGCCGAGTGCTCTCCCTTTACAGTGAAGAAATTCCTGAGTGCTTCCTTCCCGAGTACTCATTTTTCGAGTGCTTTTCTTTTCGAGTCCTACTTCTGTTACCTAGCAACAAAGTTATAAAGGGCTTCATAAAAATATTGAATAGTCTGCACCGAGTAGGTGCACCTATTAAATATAGCCCCCGACTCTTCACAACTAAACATAGACTCAAAAACTTTAACCTTTAATTCCTTCCCGAATGATAATCACCTGGTAAAATAACTCTTTAGTCAAATATGATCGAAAATTTGCTCATGGCAATTAGGCTAAATTTATAAGCTTTTAATCACTTTGGACTTAGGCTCAATTCGTGATGAGGTGTAATTGAGTAATACCTGCGTCTCAATTTTATTGGAGACCAGTTATCGATTCTTGTAAGGATATATCCTCAATATCTTAAAATAACCAAGATGCCCGAGTGCATATCGGCTTAGCATGAAGCGTATCTGATTGTTTAGTCAGAATCTTATAAAACAACATCTGCATCATGATTTTATCGTGACCAGTGGGCGGCCCAGTAAGGTATGCTATTTAAGAAACATTTTATTTCACAGCCCACAACCAAATGCGCAAGCCCAAGCTCCTGCACCCAGCGCAGCCTTTTATATTCCAGAGAGAGGGAAAGATTCCCCTTCTTCCTCCATTCGCACGCTCCTTAACATTTCAAGCTCTTTGTGCCCCTTCGTCTTCGAAGCTCCCTAGGGTTTCCATGTGCTAGTTGTTGGATCTGGATCCATCCATCCCTCCAGAGATTTACTCTCGCCTCCATCTCCAAAGCCATCCAGCCATTCTTATAACCCTAGATCCAAAAAAATATTGGCCTCATCCTCCGAGTCCGCTCCACTGCCTGCCAGGGCATGGCAAACTTTGTTTTCCTTGGAGGCCAGGTTAGAAGATCTGGTGGCGGATGTGGTCTTACCGCCGAAGGAACTCATCACATGGCGTGCCGCCACCGGTGAGCCATTCCCCACTTGGGAGACACACAAAATCATCGTCTTCGAATCTTTCTTCCGCCACGGGTTTGCTCTGCCTTCTTCTAGTTTTCTTTGCAGTCGTCTCGACTATTACCAAATCAAGTTGATCCACCTCAATCCCAACTCTATTCTCCATATTTCTATTTTTGTCAATCTCTGCGAAGCTTATCTTAGAGTTCTCCCCTATTTCAACATCTTCCACTATTTCTACCACCTAAAACCCCAGCCTAAAAGTTGAGACCCCATGTGGTCGGGGGTACTGGGCTTCAGCTCCGCAACGAGCTAAGGAAAACTTATCTTTCTCTCCCCCTTAAGATTTCTCTCAAGGTATGGCATCAAGAGTGGTTCTACTGCTCCAATTCATCTCCTTCTCTCCTTGCCCTTGTTGGGCATGCCCCCAAGGTGCTCGATAGCTAGACCGCCCTTCCTAGCACTGAAGAGATGAAGAAGGTGCGCTCACTGTTGAAGCACCTGAAGGAGCTGAAAGAAGATGGGCTGACCAGGGTCAGGGTCGCCCGAAACTTTGTCGTTTGGCAAATCCAGCCCCTCAAGGACCGCATCCACCCAGGCTTCGACTACACTAGGCCCAACGGTCCTACTCAAGGGTCAGCTGACTCCATTAACGACGGGGGGGGGGGGGGGGAGGTCTATGAACGGGTGCACCGGTTCCTCTCGAGTGGAGTCATCATCAACGCTAATCCCAGTGACTTTTCGAAGCCCTTCAATGTGGCAATCTTTCTCCGTTGGTAAGCTTCCCCATCTGAATCTTGTGAGTTGCCTGATTGAATTGTAGAACACTTTGTCACTGCCTTTTACTCTCAGGATCACGCCGACTTTGCTTCTCAGCCCCCAAACCAGCCAGCTAAGCACTCCAGGAAGCACTCTACCGACCCCTCCATCGACGAGCCCGGCTTAAAGAGAGCTATGAAGCAACCAGCGGTGGGGCTGACTGAGAAGCAAGCACCGACTCGGCCGACTAACAATCCTAGTTGGGAGCCAGGGAACCAGCCGACGGAGTCAATTCCTGACGCCCTGCTAGCTGATCCCAGGCTGTCTTCTCTTACCCCGTTGTCGTATTCGTCCACCCAGGAAGAGGCCGTAACCCAAGAATATATTGAAGAGATCCTTGGGTTGCCAGCTCTGAACCTGAACCTCCCAAGCGATATACATGGAGGAATGTAGATAGGGAGACGGAGTCCATTGAAGTGGACGAGGCGACGGCCAAGAAGGAGAGGATAAAGCTGTACGAAGAAACAATCAAGGCTTCGAAATTGGTCCAAGTGAGTCCTTAGTCTTTCTGGTAGTCAATCTGTTACCTTCTTTGTGTGGCCATACTTATGTCTTCTATCTTCTCATCTTCCTTAGAAAATGACCGATCGATCTGATAAAGTATCCAAGGCCTTGGCCAAAGTCACTCCTCAGATCGCTCGTCTCGCGCAAGTGCAGAGGGAAAAGGACCATATACAGCAATCGGTGAAGCTGAGGGAGAATTATCTCCGGGAAGAGCTCCAAAAACTTCGTGATGACAAGTTTAATATGATTGGGACTGTCTAAGATTAGTTCCTCTTTGCCCGTGTACTTTGTCTATAAACTTTGCCCGTGCAGTTGGTGAAACTTTCCTCTTTGTCTTCTAAGCTCGTGAGCACACAATTCTCACCCAATCCGAGCAAATCGATAAGCTCAGAAGGGAAGTTAGGGATCTTGAGAAAGTGAATGCAAAAGTTGAGTTGGCACTCGAAGGTAACATAATCAACTTCTTATTTAATTGTATCCTCCTCCTTGCTCCCACCTAATACCTATCATCATGTAACAGAGTAAAAAGTGAAAACCCGATCGCAATTCGATGCCTTCTTTGAGCAGATTTTCCACGCCTACTCCATCAAAAAGGCCATCATAAATGCTGCCAAGCCGCTGCTAGAGATGCTCCAGTCAGACAGCACAGGTCCAAGCTCGAGCGACTATCTTCAACTGCTACCACAACTCCAAGCTACTCCTACAGCTCTAAAATCTTTTATGAAGGAGAAGGTCGTCTTGAGCTCGAGCTAGACGCTCGCAGTCGCGAAATCCTTTTATCCTTGAGTAGACATCCAGGTGGTCAGCGAAGGGTTTGCGATGAACTGCTCAGAGGAGCAGGCAATCGCCCTGATGGACGAAGCTCAAGATGCCTTGACTGCCATTGTAGATAACTTAGAGCTGTGAACATGTCAGAAAAAACTTTTTAAGTAACTCCGTGGGTGTCCGATGTTTAATGGACAATGCAGACTTTTGTTTGTAAATGTGTGTATATAACTTGTTTGAAGTGTTTATTAAATTTGTCTAGTAGCTTTATCAATTTCTTGCTGTTATTCACCTTGACCGACTAACCATAGACCCTAAGTGCTAGGATTTGGCTCAAGGCACTTGTCCTGTTAGCATGCTTACTCGGTGTCTAGGCTTCGTTGTTTACAAAGTTTTACAACTTGGATAAAAGCACTCGAATAAAAGATATAAAGCAAAGACATGACAACCATATGTAGCCCCCGACTCACTACTCAATTGGGAATAATGACGTAGTGAATCAGAGGTAAAAAACTTTATTTATAAAGAAAATGAGTAAGATACAATGCTCAAGTATAGAAAAGACGTAGCTGTTCTATGTTCCAGGAATTGTCTATCAGGGTTCTGTCTTCGCGCTTTAGTCGGTAAGCCCTCAGGTGTGTCACCTTAGCAATAATGAATGGCCCCTCCCATATGGGAAATATTTTTTGCTTGTTTTTGGTGGTTTGGATTTTCCATAGTACAAGATCTCCCACCGAAAAGTCTTGGCCATGAACATTACGATTGTGATAACGACACAGGCCTTGTAGGTATTTGGCTAACTAGATCATGCCGATGTCACTGGCTTCTTCCAACTGATCGAGTTCAGCCAGTTGGTCTTTATTGGATTTGTCTTCATTGTTGGTCGAGACTCGCAGAGAGCCAAACTCCAACTTGGTCGGCAGTATAGCTTTAGCACCATAGACAAGGAAAAAGGACGATTGTCCTATTGCCTGACTAGTAGTCATATGAAGCGACCACAGAACAGATGGGAGCTCTTGGATACACCGTCCTGCTTATGGGTGAAGTCGGTCAAACACCCTTGTCTTGATGCCTTGAAGAACCATGTTGTTCGCCCGTTCCAACTGCCCATTGCTCTGAGGATGCGCCACCGAAGCATAGCAGATCTTGATACCGAAGTCTTCTCAGAAATCCTTGAACATGCCACCAGTGAACTGAGTGCCGTTGCCCGTGATGATGCGATTAAGGACTCTAAATCTGTATATTATACTTAGTATGAAGTCTTTTGCTCCTGCCGCAGTGATAGTAGCAACATGCTTGGCCTCAATCCACTTTGTGAACTTATCCACCGTGAAAAAAAGATGTGTAAACCCTCCTGGCGCTTTATTGAATGGCCCGACCATGTCAAACACCTAGACTGCAAAGGGCCAAGAGTTTGGCATAGTCTGCAACTCATGTGCTGGTAGATGGGTTTGTTGAGTAAAGAATTGATATCCTTCGCATGACCAGACGAGTGCTTCTATGTCGGTGACATTAGTCGGACAAAAGAATCCTTGTCTGTAGGCTTTGCCGACTAGAGTTTTAGATGCCGCATGGTTGTCACAAATGCCTGAGTGGATAAACCGTAGAATCTGCTTGCCTTACTCAGGTGTGACGCAACACATTAGGATTCCAGATGCAGTTTGGCGATTGAGTTCTTCTCCGACTACCAGAAAATTTTTGCTTCGTTGCTTGACCTACTTGCTTCGTTGCGATCCTCGGTGTGTTCTTTTCAAGTAGATAGCGTATGAGTGGAGTACTCCAGTCTTGGAAAATAATGAGAACTTCAATCGGCTCTGGATTGTGTTCAACTTCCAGCTACGTAGGCTTTAGCTTCTTCTTGACAAAGGGCTCTAGAAGATGCACAACAAAGACTCCAGTCGGGACTGCTTGTCTCTTGGATCCCATGTTCACAGTTCATCTGCAGCTTCGTTGAATTGCTGCATGACGTGAGTGATTTCCAGTCCATCAAATTTGTTCTCTAACTTGCATACCTTCTGGCAATATGCCGTCATATTGTCGTCCAAGCATGACTAATCTTTCATGACCTGATTGACCATGAGTTGCGAGTCCCCCTGTACCACCAATCGTCGGATGCCGAGCGAGATAGCGATGAGGAGCCCGTGAATTAGTGCCTCATACTTGGCGACATTGTGAGATGCTGGAAAGTGTATCTACAGGACATATTTGAGTTTTTCTCCTTTGGGTGATATCAACACAAAACCCTACACCTCCGATCCGTAGTGAACCATCGAAATACATTGTCCAGTACTCAAGCTTATCCGTGGGTGCAGCCGACTAAACTTTTGTCTACTCGGCTACAAAGTTGACGAGTGCTTGAGACTTGATTGTTGTCCATGGTTTGAAGGTGATATTGAACACTATCAACTCGAGTGACCATTTAGGGATTCTGTCGGTAGCCTCTCTGTTGTGAAGGACATCTCCAAGTGGAAATGACGTGACGATTGAAACCAGATGCCCTTGGAAATTGTGCACTAGCTTCTGGACAGTGATGAGTATATCATATAGCAGCTTCTGGACCTGAGGGTATTGCATCTTGGACTCTCCTAGGACTTCGCTGATGAAGTAGACCGGTAGTTGAACCTTCTAGAAGTGACTAGCCTCTTCTCGCTCCACAACCAACACCGTGTTAACTACCTGCAAAGTCGCCGTAAGGTATAACATAAGTGGCTCTTCAGGCATGGGTGATACCAACACGGGAGGGGTGGTGAGGAATTTCTTGAACTCTTCAAAGGCTTGCTGGGCTTCTTGCGTTCATTGGAAGTTGTCAACTTTCCTCATGAGCTTAAAAAAGGGCATGCCCCGTTCCCCTAGTCAGGAAACAAATCGACTGAGTGCCGCCATGCAACCGGTTAGCTTCTAGACGTCTTTCTGGCTAGTCAGGGGCACCATCTTCATGAATGTGTTGATTCTCTTTCCGGATTTCCCTCTATGTCGCAGTACGAACACGATAAAACCGAGTAGTTTTTCCGAAGGTACTCCGAAACGCACTTTTTTGGGTTGAGCTTATCTTGAATGCCTTAGGCTTTGAAAAGTTTCTTTTAAGTTAGTGATGAGGTCGTCTTTGACTTTTGTCTTGATCACCACACGTCGTCAACATAGGCTCCATGTTGCTTCGAGTTGAGAGTGAAGACAACGCTGAATAGAGCGTTGATACATTGCACCAGCGTTCTTCAACTGAAAGCATTGTGAATATAGCAGTATGCTCCGAACGGTGTAATGAAAGAGGTCTTCAAACAATTTTCCTCCTTCAAGCTGATCTAATGGTATCCCAAGTAACAGTGGAGAAAGCTGGGTAGTTCACATCCCGTAGTACAATCAACCACTTGATCAATACAAGAAAGACCAAAAGGATCCTTGGGACATGCTTTATTTAAGTCGGTATAGTCAAAGCACAGGCGCCATTGATCGTTCTTCTTCCAGACCAGAACTAAATTTGCTAGCCAATCCGGGTGGTAGGCCTCCTTGATAAACCCGGCAACCAAGAGTTTGGTAGTCTCCTCGCAGATAGCATCCTTGCAGTCTTGAGCGAAATGTCGTAGTCGTTGCTTGATAGGCTTAGCATCTGCCCAGACATTAAGGGAGTGCTTGATCACCTCCCTTGGTACACTAGGCATGTCGGAAAGTTTCCAAGTAAAGATGTCCCTATTTGCCTAGAGGAAGGTGACAAGTGTGTCTTCCTATTTAAGGTCGAGTCTGGTCCCGACAAGCGTCGTCTTGGTTAGGTCAGAAGGGTCTAGGGGGTTTTTTTTTTTGACCTCCTTGTCAGCTCCAATCCCCGACTTGGCTGCTTTTTGCCAGGACTTTCTTGTGCTCCTGGGAAGTAGATGCCGCTAGTCGGATATTGTCCTATCCGACTACGACCTCTTGTGATTGTGCCAGTTCGCAGCTCTCCTTGTCGCAGGTGAAGGCTTGCTTGACATCACTGCGGAGGGAGATGACTACTGCGGGTCCTAGCATCTTTAGCATCATGTATGTGTATAGGTAATCACCATGAACTTGGCGAGCACCGGTCTTCCCAAGATGGTATTGTAGATTGTCTAGAAATCAGCAACCTCGAAACAGATGTTCTCCGTACGGAAATTTTACTATGTGCCGAAGGTGACCAGCAAGGTGATCTGCCCGAGTAGTGTCGAAGAAAGGCCGGGGATGACCCCGTGGAAGGGGTTGTACTTGACCGTAGCTTGGAGTGAGGTATCTTCATCTTGTCAAGCGTCTTGGTGAATAGAATGTTGAGCGCGCTCCTACCATCAATCAGGACCTTCTTGAATTTGATGTTTTTTGATGACAGGGTCTAGGATGAGTAGGTAACATCCTGGTTGGGCCACTCGGTCGGGATGATCTGTACGGTCAAACATGATGACGACCTCGAACCACTGTAGGTATTGGGGAGTGTCGATTATGACCGTGCAAACTTCCCGAGTGGTTAGCTTTTGTTTCTACTTGGACTCGTACACCAACGGACTAGCGAAGATGTGATTGAGTTCTGTGTGAGAATCCTGGAACCCTCCTGTTGCATCGGCATCTGGCTTGTCCTTGTCTTTGTTGTTGCCTGTGTCTCCGCCTGCCGATGACTTCTCGTGCTCCGAGACAAACTTCTTAAGCATGTAGCAATTTTTGGTCGCGTGCTTCCCTTGGATGGAAAGGACACAGGCTGTTCATGACCTTCTGATAGTCTTTAGTTCTAGGAGCTTGAGGACGGCTACGTTTGACTGCGGTTATGAGGTCTTCTGACTTCCGCTTCCGGTCCCTTGTTTGTGATGGTCCAGCATCAGCTGACTCGTGTCGCTCTCTCTGTTGAGGCTTCTCGTCTTGCAACTCGACCACGGCTTCAGCCGAGGAGGCATAATTGTTGGCCTTCTCAAAGAGAGCTTTGACTATAGTCGGCGTCTTGTGAGTGAATTTAGCAATGAAACGGGTATCCTAGACAACCTTGCGGAAGGCGGCAATGAATCTCATCCTTGATCTTGGGAATATGTTCCTTTATTGAGAACCATTTGATGAAGTCAGAGTTGACTCGTTCTTTCTTCTGATGGATTGGTATAAGTCGAATCGATGTCTGGCCTTTCATAGGTGCCTAGAAGTTGGTCACTACCAGTCGCGGAGTTTCCTCCCATGAATCACTTGACCCTCTCAGAGCACATTAGCTAGGTCCGTGCCGATCTACCAAGGCGACTAGAAGATAGTTGCCATCGCCTTGTGGTTGCCTCGGCATCTCTCTCGGATTGCAAGGTGTAGACTGTGAACTAGGACTCAGAGATCCGTCTTGCGTCATACTTCTCGATTCGGTCGGCTCTGAAACCAATTTGGCCAGTCGACTTGGCGTAGCTTGGGTGTGAAAGCAGAAATTCCATCATCCGAGTGGCTTCTGTGATCAGGGGATCGTCGAGGCGGGCTTCGGCTCCCATGGCTGAAATGTAATGGTCGAGGCCACAACCGGTCATGCTCTTCTTCTAGTATCGACGTCGATCGTCTTCTTCGCATTCGCGACGGGGCGAGACACTTGAATATCTGGCGGAGATCACGACGTGGGTCGGTCCCTGACGTCCTGTTGCATTGGCCTTAGTCATTGTAGTGTCGTTGTTGGTTGTATACCGAGATCGAATTGTGATCGCGTGGTTGCTCAGATGGTTCTGACTGATGTGGGCTTAGGAGCCTGCTTGCGACCTCGAGGTGACGGCGTCGACTCAATTTCTTGATGAAGAACCCAGGGTCCTGGAGTCTTCCTGGTTGCGCTGTACCACTGCTGCTGCTACCATCGCCTTAATTTTGCAATCATTGGCATTGCCACATGGTCAGGTCCCAGCTGCAGCATGCCGAGTAGAGTTGCTGCGGCACGACATATGTTGGGGAGTAACAAACACATCGTGGTGCTATCCTAGTCTGGAGGATGTCTTTTTATGCTTGCGCTCGGCTTCGTGCAATTGACGGTTACGCGCGTCCTGTTTGGCTTGTCGGCGTCTGTCTTCCTCCTCCTTTTGCTCACGTAGTCGGCGAGTTTCTTCCTCATGTTGGTCACACAGTCGGCGAGCCTCCTGACTTGGCTCGGATTTCTTTTTGACGCCATAAACACCTCTCGAGGAGGTGAAAAGCTTCCAGTAGTGACTCTGACTGATCGTCGGAGTCGGAGAATTGGAGCGGAGTGATGATGACCCCGACCTCCCTAGATCCAGATTCGACTGGCACAGGGCTATATCTGAGTCGGACACTAGAGGATAGGGTTGCCTCCAGGTTGTCGGATAGAGGATGCCGCCTGAGAATGGTGTGGAAGACGGCTACGGCATTGGCGAGGCCGAGTGAGGGCTTGACGATCTCATCTCCCCAAGATCCGATCCCGACTGGTGCTAAGCCGTGACCGAGTAGAACCCTAGGAGAGTGAGTTGCCTCTGGCCTGCTGGATTGAAGTTGACGCCGAAGCATGTTATTGAAGATTGCCGCAGCGTTGCCGAGGCTAATCGGCGCGTGGTTGACCGGATCTCCCCCCGATCAGTTTGTCTCTGACTCGGAAAGAGAGAGGTTGCCAATGGCGTCGGCGAAAAAGTCAAAGCTCCCAAAGCGGAAAGCCTGCCTGGGAGCGAAGGGGATGCCGGCGACTTCGGAGATTGGATCCATCGAGCTTGTCGAGATGATCTAGGGGCTTTCCCCTACTTGGCGTGCCAATTGTCAATGTTTTATATTAGCAATAATGAATACGAGGCTATGTGTCGTACCTAAAGCTAGATGGATTCAAAACACAAAGAGAATTAGACAGGTTTAAGCTCTCGGCGAGAGGTAATACCCTAGTCCTGTTTGTGGTGGATTGCTTTCGCTTGTGTATGAGTTGTTCCCCGAGAGGGCTCCCTGCCTCCTTATATATGTCGAGGAGCAAGGGTTACAAGGTAGGAAACCCAGCCAAATACGGCCTAGGGTATCTGTAAATAAAGTATTCGGTTAGGACTCTATCCCTTTCCTTGTCGTACAAGTTAATATGATGTTGAGTTTTACTCTTATCTCTAATTATATAGGCCGGTCCACCTTCTGTCCAGGTAGCCGTGTTTGTCTCATGTACGGGTACCCGGGACCTATGTCCTCCGCAGGCATTCTAGTCTTTTAGTTTTGCACTGTTATGGGTGAAATGAGCTAAACATGAAGTCTTGTTGGGAGGAGGTACGATTATGAGAGAATCTACTCTATGCCACTGAGTTTGCCACGGTTCAACAATTTACCATCGACTTTATCTCTTTCTATAATATACTATTGAGTTCATCGATTGTATCTATAATATGCCATTGGGCTGGCTAATTTTTCAAAAGTACCCAAATACCTTATATACGTATAAATGGTTGACAATTACTTGACCTAATAGAAGTTTCAAAAAATTATAAATTTTTTTGTGTAATCTCCTTGCATGACATAGAAGCTTATGTATATCTTTCAATATTTTTTTTACTTTTTTTATTTTTTTGAAAAGTTATTTTTGTGTGGTATATGAGAGAGGAATTGCTTACACAAAAGATAATAGCAAAAAAATTATTTTGTGTAGTATATGAAAGATGATTTATGTTAAAAACAGCGACACAAAAAATATTCTATATAGTATATAACAGATAAATTATATTTTATAAAAAATGGTAAGGCAAAAAACTTAAAACTTTTACACAAACTTCCATGTTGTATAAGGAGGCTAAAAAAATTTTATAATTTTTTAAAACTTCTAATATGATAAATCAATTATTAACCTTGTATGTTTATAAGAGCATTTTATGTATTTTTTTAAAAAAATACTCAGGCCAGAGGTGTATGGTAGAACAATTGATAAGCATTGTGGCATATAATAAAAATGGATAATGTCAATGACAAAAAGTTAAACCGAGACAAACTTAATGTCAATGACGTAGAGTAGATTTTCTCTAGTATTATACATGTGGCCTCACTGACAGCACGTATTAAGGTCAACCTTAGTGAACAATCAGCTACCCAATATCGAGAAAATTGGATGCTTGACATTCAATCGATGATTTTCCCTCGCTAAATATGCAGGGTACCATTTTATAAAAACAATTAAATAAAAATTAATTTATTAGAAAGGATACTACTACTAACTACTCCCTCTGTCCCAAAAAAAAATCAACTTCTAAAAATAAATCTAAATAAATACACCACCTTCTAAGAATGAATCTGAACAAAGCGATGGATCTAGAAAAGTTTGACTTTAGTAATTTGAGCGAGGAGAGGTTAACCTTAGTGATGGACCGATATGGTACCACCAAATCTAGCTGAAGAAAGAGATGGCATGCATAGGATGAGGTTATAATCCATTAGATCCTTGATGTTGATTATCTCTGTCAGGTGTCAACTACTACGTAGTATTAGCTTTACTTTTGTCGAATTGGATAGCACACATTATGCCGTGGTGGTGCGACGTTGAAATGTTCTTCCCTACCTTTTCTTTATGCAAATTAATTTATATATATCTAGTTCTAGCAGCTTATTGCACAAAACAAGTCAAAGAAAAAGTGATGAAATTGATATGAATTACTCCTAGTAGCTTCGTTGTTTGAATTCTGGCTAGCTATAGTTAAATCAAAATCATTTAAATTGGCTAGCAAATATTATATTTTTTCAATTGCGTGGAAGACACGGATGCACACACTAGTACCAAGTGTGCCTATAATACAGACTTACGGATGACACCAACAAACCTTTAACTTAATATTTGTGGGCACCAAATTTGAGCCTGGTGAAATCTACCGCCATATATTTAGTGACTCACTGTAACATCCTGAAATTTTCAAAAAATAAAATACAAAAACTAAAATTCGAAACTGACAAAAACTTCTCGAAAACTGCATCATGCTGGATCTTCCGAGGTTTTGTCTTCGACTTCTACTAGTGTCAAAGATTAAAAACAAATTTAAATTGCTCAAAAGTTCATTTCAGGAAAAACTTATTAAAAGAGAAACCCTAAATTTATATCTATAAACAAAGTAAATCCATTTTCAAATTTGCCTTTTTAAACCAACTCCCTACCCCACCTTGGGCCGAATCCTTCCCAGCTCAACCCCTCTCTCCTTCTCCCTAGAACAGCCCACCAGCTAGCTGGCCTAGCCCGATCCCCTCTCCTTCCCATGACCACAAAGGCTAGGCCAAGTGGCCCGGCCTGCTTCCCCGGCCTAGCCACCCTGCGGCCCATCTAGGTTCGGCAGCCCGAGGCGGCCAGCTGCAGCCATCTGCCCGCCTCCCTTTGCACGCATGCCCATCCGAACACCACCTCGCTCGACCCCACCTACCAGTCCCTATGCGTTTTAGTAGACGCCGCATGAGCCTGCCCACGTGGTCGTCTCCCACCTTAGGACAGTCGAGCGACCGACGAACCAAGCAAGGCGCCGCCTCGTCACCCTCATACCCTGCACCGGCCAACCCCTTCCCACCTCCCGCACCCACGCTGGCTACTTCCCGCACCCACGCCAGTGATGACAGCCTCATACCTATCAGCCTCAACCCGTCCCTCACCCTAGCGGCGCGTGCCATTATGGCGAAGGAGCACGCCTAGTCCACGCGACGGCCTCCGCCACTTGGCCATTTGCCGATGCCGCTGCCCCACTCGATCCCCCTATTCGAAGACCGCTCACGCGGGTGGAGCTCGCAACGGACCAAGAGGTAGTCAACTACCCTTCCCCTCCGCATGCATGCCCTGCCCCTGTTGCCTACCACCACCAACCATCCCCCTGCTGCTCTGCCTCCTAGGCCTCCCCCCCCCATGCGCCCTGCAACCGCCGCCTGCCACCAATAGCCTCCGTCCTTGTCGTCCTTTTGTCACGCGCCAAGCTGTCTCTCCACTTATCCGTGCCTATAAAATAGCGAGACCACCCTGACTATCTCCCTCTACTAGAAACCGCTCCGCCCCGCCGCTCGCCAAGCTTCCCCCGCAACCCATCTCCTCGCCTTGGCCCCTAGGAACACTCACACCGTTGTCACTTCCCTACCCTGACCAACGCGCCGGGCTGTCTCTCCAGCGTCCAGCGTTGCCGGAGCTCGAAGGAGACAACCACGCCGCCGCCACCGCCAGGATGAACCGCACGCTGGAGTCGGAGCTAGGAGGAGGAGCGCAGCTTGGTGCTTTCCCCACAAGCTCCTCTGACATGTGGGCTTGCCCCTTAAATCTCCCCTGTTAAAGTTAATGACAGTTATTAGCCTAATGACCCCTTAGCCCGTCCCAATGACATGTGGGCCATGTTTGATTAAGAGAATCTAATTAAAAACTAGTTAACAAAATGCGTCACTGACATGTGGGTCCTCCATGGTTTAAACTACTTAACCCACACAGTAACGGCTCTATGACACTGACAAGTGGGCCTAGGCCATTGACTGGTCAAATTGACCGGGTCTACCTTGACCCTGGCCCCAACTGTCAGTGAGACAGAAGGTTTTATATATAATCAATTCCCTGGATTTTCTATTAAAGTAAATCCCTCCTGTCAGTGAGAGAAAAGGGATTTTCTTAAGGAAAATAATTTGGATAATGGATAGGATATTCCAACTGTAGCCTTTTGCAATTAATTTGAATTAATTCAAATTTGAATCTTCAAAAGCTAATATTTCACTCATACTAAGTCCAAATCAAGTGAAACTTTCACCAAAATTCATCTAAAATCAAGATCTACCCAATGGCACTGGTTTGATATTTTTTCCTATTTTTATTTATATTTATTTCTTATTAATTATAGTTTAGAGCACGAGTTTGAATAGTCGTTTCACTGAAATAGGGTACATTTGGGTGACGACGAACCGGTTGATATCGAGGAGGAAGTTGCCATAACCGAGCAAGGCAAGTCACCACGCCCTCCTCCTTGAACATGTTGTACCTATTGTGAAAATTTCTTGATTACAAATAAATTGCATGCTATGTTAAAGTTACGTACCTAAATTCCGTTTAAGCCTCCATTGATATTGATGCCATGTTCCTTGATGTCGTATGTTACTTGTATACCTAAGTCAACTATTGACAATGCTTAGTGTTGCTTACTAGACTTTTCATATACATATGATAATGGTTTGGATGGGGATGGTTGTTCCGAGTAGGGAGCGATTGTCATTTAATGCGAGTGGAGGCATGAAATGCCACTTGCGAGACGCGTGCAAAACCTTTTGCGAAACCAAAACTAAGGGACAAAATCATTTTCGACCGGGGTAGCATGGATTGATTTGGGTGGTTCCTGGAAAAGGCTAGCGCTGACCCTGGTCAATTAAAAGGACCGAGTCAAGGAAACAGGCAGAAAACGAATAGAGTACTATCGCATTTCTCGTATGGGCATATACCTAGTGGACTAAGTGATTGCGGCACCCTAGACATGGCCAGTTCTATTCAACGTTGTGCGTAAGAAAGAGGATAAAGTGTGAGTTAATTGACATGTCGAACAAAATAAACCTTTGCTTCCCTCTCCTTGATACATCTGTGTCTAAGACTCCTTCACACCACTGGTAAGGCGGGATAGGAGTGACAGGGGTTGCATGGGAGCTCATAGTCTTTGGAGCGGGTGTCGCAATGCTAGAAGATCTGAAAAATGTTGGGTGGGTGCGCCACGAATTGCGAGTAAAGTGTACATCCACTGTAGTGTGAGTAAAACCAATCTATTCGAATAGCCGTGCTCACGGTTAAAGTAGCACCGGGACTTGTACTAATCTTGACTAGACTCTAAATCTTCAAACATGATTAGGATGGAAATGGATGAATATGGGAACTTTCCTGGAATGCAGGAAAAGGGATTTGGACAATGGTTGGAGAAATGGACATAAGGTTAAACCGAACCAAGTGGAGCTTGGCGAGGTGGAACAACCCTCGTGATTGGATAAACTACTTAAACATTGGCGCAAGTATTTAATAAAATGGCTAGGTCCTAGGCTTGTGAAATGATTTATGAAAACTAGCTTTGTGTAAATGACCCTAAGCCTCTCTTAAACCCTATGAGCATCAATTCGTATTGTAGTGGCGGCTTGCGAGTACTCTAAGTACTCACCGTTACTTAATCCTCCTCCCCCTTTTAAGAAGTAGATGCCGACGGTGAATCGTACGAGCACTACCCGCAGGGCTTATGATAGTTGGCTATGCCTATTTGTGGCCCTACGGGGGCAACCCCTTTTATAATGACTAAGTGATGTAAGACATTAAACAAAGACCGCTCGCGAAAATGCGAGTACCCATGTCAAGTCTAAGACTTGAATCCGGGTGGATAGGTTCTACCACAAGGAATTTAACCAGTTGAGCTATGTCCACTTCGCATACACTACTTAATTTAAAAATACTTTTATGATGTTACTTCTACGGGTATATTTTACTATTCAATTATATTAAGGAAGTGTTAAAGTTTTTTTAGAACAAGGAACTGCTAAAGTTGCAACTCGGAGAAGATGAGAAGTCAAAAGCTTAAAAACGAAGAAACGTGGTATCACTATTATATTGTGTGGATAGTTAGTTATGATAATAATCTAACTATTTTTTAATATATTTTACTAGCCAGTAGTACTCTCAGTACTCTGTGTTTAGTTAAGTACATGTTGCTTTAGAAGGTTCTGACCACGTGTTGGACAAAGCTTGAAAGCTGAGAAAAATAAAGTGCAAGTGGTAAGAAAAGGAACATCCTTTGACAAAGCTCATCCACTTTCACTTACCTCCTTTGATTTTTGGGCTCCTTTTGGGCTTTGCTTTTGGGCTTTGGCCTGTCAAACACTTCCAAATAGAGCCCATTTTGGAATTTTTACTGTTACTAATTTAATTTTTTTTTTAATTTACAAAACTAATTTTCGATTTGGATCATTTACAGAACTAGTCTCTTGCCGCCCTGGGCCACGGCGGTATTTAAAAACCGCCGTGGCCCAGGGCGGCGAATGGCATCCCGTCACCCGGGGCTAACGGCTCCGGCGGCCGTTAGCCGCGGGGAGGCCACGTGGATTCGCCGCCCTGGGAGACGGCGGCGAATGCCCCCAGGGGGCCGAATGCAAAATTGTATTCGCCGTCCTGGGGGACGGCGGTTTTTAGCATAGTGAACGGACGGTCCGCACAAGGATCGGACCGTCCGAATCTAGGGGGCCGCCTGCAAAATTTTTTTTTCTTTTTTTTGATATTTTTTTCTCAACTAGCAACACGAGAATAGCAAAATCTCGTGAAGGTGCAGCTTAAACCGATGTAAGATGTGGCCTGTAGAAAATTACGAGTGTGCTTTAAAAACCGTGCTGAAACTTCGGACCTCAAAAACTCAATCTTCCCGGCCGAATTTCGTAAAATTTTTTTGGACAAACCCGACAAAGTGGGGGGGAAGCGGATGTAAAATTTTCTGTAGATGTCCGTAGAGTACTTATTTGCCCGATTCCGAGACCGTATGCGAAAGTTATGACTGTTTTAAGGTAGCTAGCGCGCGTTACAACAATTTGTCGTCGATTCGGACCGTCCGATCGCTGTGCGGACGGTCCTATGCATTCGCCGCCCTGGGGGACGGCGGCGAATGCCCCCAGGGGGCCGAATGCAAAATTGCATTCGCCGCCCGCGTCCCTGGGGCTAACGGCGGCCGGCGCCGTTAGCCCCGGGTGACGGGGATGCCATTCGCCGCCCTAGGCCACGGCGGTTTTTAAATCCCGCCGTGGCCCACGGCGGCAAGAGACTAGTTTTGCAAATGATCCAAATCGAAAATTAGTTTTGTAAATTAAAAAAAAAATAAATTAGTAACAGTAAAAATTCACCCATTTTGGTCGTTAATTGGGTTGCGATGTTAGTGAAGTTTGAGTATTGGATAGGCATTTGGATGAAAATACCATAAATTTTGCTCAAACTCTTAGAGCAATCCTCATGTTCTGATTTTCTTTAAGAAAGTTCGGATGGGTTACATCGCCGGCCTTTGCATCGTCGTGTTCTGAATATCATCTTTATTTCTTTTGGTAATGTAGTTCTCTTTAAAACGTGTAAAAAGTTATTAGTGTTGTCAATCAGCTTGACAACGTGTGCAGGGTAATAGAATAGAGCAATATGGTTAGCAAAGTAATGGAACGTTGGAAATGGCCCATGGTTCCATTGGAAAATACAATAAGCCTTTTGAAATATTCCCACAAGTCATCACTAATTAAAAGGAGTTCTGCTTAGATCTTGACCATCCACCTAGCCAATTCAACGGTACACAGACGCCTGCAGTACTGTAGCTAGTCTTTTGCCGGAGGAACATGTTCGTCAAGTATGGATGAATATTTAGTAATATAACAGGCTATACATATACATGCAACTTGAATATTTGTTCTCGGACTTCTTATGGCTTGTCAAACCTACCACAACTCTAAAATAAATACTCCGTATGTTTTTTTTAAATAATGGATTTAGATTAAACCCAGCCTCTACATGACATCCAACTTGGATGTACACAGCCAACTATCTAAAATAAAAAAATAGGGGCTGACTATTGATCAATCGACTAAAAAAAACCCAAACGCGTCAATCAATTCTGTGTAACATCATCTCCATCCACGTAAACAGGTTTGGATGTGCATATTTGGACTGGTTTGCATGTGGAATTTTTTTTATTTTTATATTTATTTAATAAAATATTTATAAAACTACATTTTCATTTCAAACATTTACAAAAATATACTCCCGCCGCCCTCTGAGAGAGCGATATGTCCCAAACCGCCCTTTGAGAGGACGGCAAGGGAGGCGCCAATAAAAATTCGGCCGAGGCCGTGCCCACGCCCGTGCCCGCGCTCCTCTCCCGTGCCCTCGCCCCTCGCCCCCGAGGGTCGCGCCCTCTCCCGCGCCCGTACCCCTCCCCCGTGCCCTCGCCCCCCGACCGGATTTTTACAGACGGCCCTCTTGCCGCCCTCTCAGAGGGTGGTTTGGGACTTATCGCCCTCCCAGAGGGCAGTGGGAGTATATTTTTGTAAATTTTTGAAATGAAAATATAGTTTTGTAAATATTTTATTAAATAAATATAAAAATATAAAAAATTCTTTGCATGTGTGCGTCTTGGATCTGCATTTTGGGCCAGATTTTGTGCTTTCGTGCGGGCCATATGCGTCAGGTAGGCTGAAAGTTTTGAAGCTACCAGGCCAGGTGAACTTTATTTTTGTTGAGCTTTTGTATGGGCAATGTGTTTAGCCCGGCCGTTCAAGACAAAGCGAAAAGATCATGAAAATAAGCAAGGGGCAGAGGGGATCAAAAGACAGCAGCAAAAATAAAACAGATCATCTGAAGTCTCTCTAACTCACACCCCATATCTTCTGTGGGGCCAGAGCAAACAAAAAGGATCAGATTGATCTAAACGCTGTCTACAACCCTCTCTTGATACAAATTAGGAGCACAGCACATCCTGCCATGGCTGCGCATCAGAATGAGTGAATGACAACATCGGTAGCTCCTTCAAGGACGCTGTGACTACTTGATGATTTGTACTACACATGGATTTCCACTACCACATCATGCATTTGGGTAGCAAAGTCGGCATGGATTGGGCTCTTTGGGGGTATCATGCACTGAGAACTGTTAATGCTCCTTAGTTTTGCTTTTTGGCTATTTCCATGACAAGCTCTGCAGTCTCTCTTGGAACGTAGTCAACTCGCAGTGCCGGTGTCTTGAACGACGCCAAGAGCGTGCCCTTTTGTGTTGTAGTTGAAACTTTGCAGCTCTCTGAACCCAATTTTTTCCCCAGAAACAAAAGACGATTTTGTTAGCCTTGCTTTTTGGTTTGGATGTCTGATTCCACATGAACAAAAGCATGATATACTGAAAACAAAATTGCTTCTCAAACCTGATGGGCTCTTTATACATGTAGAAGCGTGGTATGTTGTGCATGTTTTTGCCAAAGCCTAGATACACATAAAAAAATTATAGAAGCAAAAATCAATGGTTGCACAATTTTGTAACTGAAGTTGCACAAATTTATAACTGAACTTGCACATGATTTAAAATGGCAACTGTAAATAACTGGGAGTGCAATTTGCATAAAATGAACAATTATTAGTTGCTGATTTTGAAATCACAAAATAAATTAACTACTTCATCACATGAGTCATAAAAAATCTCCATAGAAGTCAATGTTACGCTGGAGAGCATTTCCAAAAAGCAACATGCATACCATTGCAAAAAAAAAAAGGAATATCAGCTGAGGCCACCCATATGTGTTTGTGTGTTTGAATGCTTCTCAAGCTGTACACTACCTGATGGTCTGATGTCATAGGTTCTGTTTAAAAAATGTATAATGCTTTCTCAAGGTATACACTACAATTTTAGTTTAACCATGATGCTATTATTACCTGGTAATTTAGGTGTGGCACTTTCCCCTGCTCATGCAGTGCCATAACTGGAAAAGACATAAAAAAAGACTGTTGAATCAGTATATGTTCCTTTGTAAACTATAACTGCCATGATAATCTTTGATCCACATTCTTCCTAGGCAGAACTATATGAACAATAAATGTTCAAAGGTAAATTCCTAGGGGGTGTTTCAGCAGAGCCATCTGAAACAGAAATCATCTTTTCAAAGAGAGTGAGGGCTAGTACTACATAAGAAATTGCATAATTACCTTGAGAAAAAGAAAACCTTTAATCCTCAACTGTGGCATCTTGTGCCCTGAAAAAATTGCAGAAAGCTTATACTCGGCATACTTTAAGCAGTAGCACAAAAAATTTTCTTCTGAAATGCTAGCCAGGCCCGATGAGATGTTGATGCATGTAGAACTATGCCGCCTTGTGCCTGTTTTTCTCACTTCTAGACACATCACAAAAACATAGAAAAGCATAAGTGTCCTAGGTATCTCTCTAGGCAGAGCACAAATTTATGTCTCTAGATGCAGCACAAATGAATGTGTGATCTTTTATGTAAAAGAAAGAGGTTTATAACTGTGTGCCTGTGGTTTTGGAATAACAAAGTGGTACGGGAATTAGTTGTTGGATGTTCATGGTTTCAGACGGACGCTCTAAGAGTGCAAACACAAAAAAACTCAAAACTTCCTGATTGCATACACTCTAAGGGATAGTTTGAGGGTGAGGGAAGAGGAAGAAGATCACACAAAATGAGGTGAGCCATTAACGCATGATTAATTGAGTATTAATTATTTTAAACTCGAAAAATGGATTAATATGATTTTTTTAAAGCAACTTTTAGATAGAAATTTTTTGCAAAAAATGCACCATTTAGCAGTTTGGGAAGCGTGCTCATGGAAAACAAGCGTTTTTTCACCTCTTCACCCAGATTCGAACTATCCCTAAATCTGAATAATAGAGGCAAAACACCTGCTTGAAGAGGGAAAACATGATGCAGCAAAGCTTGAAGGCCAGCTTGAAAAAACAAAGCCAATAGATAATTTGGTCCGGTTTGCTGACATTAAAAGTGTGGAACAGTAAAACATATATGAGTTAGACAAGGGTACCTAATGTTTATGCCTCTTTGTAGGCACATCTTTTGTCATCGCTTCCTTTTTAGTGATGTAGAATCTAAAAAACCCAAAGGTAGAAAGAGAGAATTTTTCAATACAAGCCCAATAACAGAATTTAAACAGCCCCATAACATAGCTTTTCAATACAAGCCTTTTCAGTACAAGCCAGTTCATGCCATTGCAAAAATGATGGAAGCAATAGCTACACAAGCAAACAGTGATCAATAGTGTCAAACTTTTCCAGAATCATAAAACTATGGTCTATACAAGCATAAAAATGCATCTAGATTGGTTGAATTAATAAAAACAAAGTAAACAATAAGTTGCACTTCATTTATACCGAAGTTGCACTTCGTTTATACAGGAGCTGCACTCCGTTTATACTGAAGTTGCACTTTTCATATTATGCAAGTTGAGGTTAACTCATGCAAGTTTAGTCTACGCATTGTGCAAGTGTATGTCACTGACAATTGAGAAAAAGGATCAGATGGCTGATAAGTAGCAAAAGTCGCACAACAATGTGATCTCCTTGCATTGCAGCAGATTTTTCTAGAGCAAATCAAGTTCAAACCAACAAAAATCCCCACCGTGCCAAAAAAACCTAGGTGCAGCATTTTCAGCAAGGATGAATAGAGAGAGAGAACTGGACCTGGTTAACATTGTCTGAAGCATTCTGGCCAATACCACAACTAATATATACATGCACTTGATAAAAAACATGTTATCTGAAGTATGGCATGCGGCATAATTCATTACTTAGTGAGCATCAGATAGATTACATACGCATGGACTTTACTTATTAATATGCCCAGTACTAGCTTCTTTCAGGCAAGAATAACAAAAACCTACTAGCACTTGCTATATATCACAAGCCCAATAACAGAATTTTTCAATACAAGCCGGTTCATGCCATTGCAAATTGGATGGAAGCAACATATACACAAGCAAACAGAGATAAAATAGTGTCCAACTGTTCTAGAACCATCAAACCATGGTCTATAAAAGCATAAAAATGCATCTAGATTGATTGAATTAATAAAAGACAAAGTGAACAATAAGTTGCACTTCATTTATACATAAGTTGCACTTCACTGATACTGAAGTTGTACTTTTTCATATTATGCAAGTTGAGGTTAAGCTCTATGCAAGTTAGTCTACGCATCGTGCATGTGTAGGTGACTAACAAATAAGAGAAAAATCAGACGACTGATAAGTAGCACAGTTGCACAACAATGTGATCCTTGCATTGCAGCTGATTTTGATAGAGAAAATCAAGATCAAAGCAACAAAACTCCGCACCCTGCCAAAAAAAACCTAAGTGCAGCATTTCAGAAGGATGAGTAGAGATAGAGAAGGCAAACCTCAAAATCAAAATAAAAAAAAATTTAGAAGGATGTTTTTCCACCTTCATAATGTAATATGCGTTTTCCTATGAAATCTGTAAATTATTGCCCACTTTTTTTGCTCCAACTGAAAATTTTTGAAAAGCAGTGTAGTGCCCACACGTTACATAAATGAAAGAAAGAGCAAATGCATCTACATAATTTGAGAAACATCATCTGAATCAGTTTCCGCCTGCACTCCAAGGAGAGGGTAATTAAGCAAACTACAGGATGAAAAGCTACAGAAAGTAATACTGTTACTCGAAAGACCGGAGGAAATGAAATGAAATTAACTACTCCAGAGCAGAAAAAGAAAATGCTTACACTAAGTTCTACATTGATCACCTTGCAAAGGATCTTAGATGGCAAGTTAAACAAAGGCAGGTAATGGTCAAGCTGTTGGCCTGTAGATGCCTCAAGCTATAGAAAAAAAAACATGAATGTATCAGTTCAATGGAAAAGACAAAAAAAAAACTAAGAAAAGAAAGCATAGTGCCATGTGCCAGCACAAGGAGCAAGTGACATTCTTATGGCACAAGTATTTACTGTTTCTAAGCAACAGACTCCTTAATTATGGGGCATGGCAAAGAGCAAGTACTAATTTCTTATACTGAGATTCACCTGTTCCATATGACCCTGGGGAAGTAGTAGACCAATTCACTTGGCAAGGCACTGTGACCAACTGTCCAGCACAAGCATGCCATAGCTCCCTGCACAAATGCATCGCAAGAATTCCCTGCGCAAAAGGAGTTTTACTTTTATTTAGAAAACATCACGGGAACGAAGCATACAAATGAAGGGAATTTCGCCCCTATATTATGGCGGCAACCAAAAAGGTCTAATTAACCGTTGATCATGAGTTAACTACACCGTAATTGCTACATAAATGCAAATCTAAACGAGCAGCACAGACATAGATCCAACAAATTTTCTCATTTGCATCGTTGTGGTTACACCAATTGTCAAGCTAACCATAAAAGATTCAAAAACAAAAGCGATCAATGTCATTACACATACGAAGCAGGCTTTCAGATCCGTGATTGCATATGTGTTTCCCCATTTCTACGGATCGGAACTCACGTGCATCCATACTATTAGTTGAGAATACTAGCCAGATTAGCAAACTTAGGAGTTCTCACACAAATCAAAACAAACAAAAACATGAACCCACAGCCAACAAACCCATAAAACAACTTGCAATATAACTCTGGTCTAAAAGCTTGCAGGTCGCACCTATATCCAGAAAAAATTATACACAACTATACTACCATTTGCGCAAATGAGTGACTAGCAATTGCACTGTAAATCTTATGCAAGTTACTAACAGTGAAGAAAAGCAGCATAATGTTGTAAGGCCTTGATGCTTCTGCTGCTCATGCATCCACAGTTTACTCCCCAAATATTGCAATCAAAGATACTAATCAGAAATTGCAGCCAATGATCCATACAAACCACTGTTACATCCGTAGTTTACTCCCAAAAATATTGCTAACAAATATGCAAATTGCAGAAAAGAAAAAAATCCCCATCCACCAGTCCCAAATCCAAGCTTGCCAACCAGCAAAAAAATCACCTGATTTGCTATATGCTGATTCGCAAATTAACTGGCAATGGAATGCACAGCTCGCCGCATGTGTCGAACTTGATGATTCGCTGCTGGAATGGAATGGACACGTAGTTCTCCTGGAATTGCCTTCTCCTCGAGACTCCGAGTTTTACCTATGCATCCATGATTGTAGCTAGCCTGGAGGCATCACGCTTGGAGGAAAGATTTATAATTGCAGAAACATGGCTGCAGGAAGGTCAGTGCAGATCTCACATGAACAGTGTTGACACCCTGCGACAAGTTAGCTGCAACCTGCAGTTGTTTCTATTCTATCTGCAGCAGCAAGCTGAAGATGCACGTACGCGTGCGCCCCCAGAGAGCACTCAAAGTCATGCCCTGCATGCGTTCTCCTTCACATCCGCAACCTGGTTCTACATAGTGAAGGTTGGAGCCATTCCAACAAGAACATAATATCGCAGCACTGTACTGTGGTCAGTCTCACCCGCTCACGGCCATCAATGCGTGCAGCAGAAAGCTAGTCCCCCCAAAGAAACCCCCATTCATCCTCTGTCCAATCCTAAATCGCAGCAAATAGGAAAACAACACGCCGCAGACTGGTACCTGAGGAGAGCCTAAGGTTGAACTCGATGGAGGCGACGAACGGCCCAATCCGTCCACCGCATTGCCACCGCCTTCCTCACCGTCACCGGATCAGGCCGAGCTCGAGGGACGCCGTCTCCACTTGCTCGCCGTATTGCTGCCTCCTCTCCGTCACCGTAGCCGTCTTCTTCTTAATGCCCGGTGACCACAAATCGCCCCGCCGCCCTCTCCTTCCTCCAGCCGGTGGATCCGGCAGCCACAAGCCCAAAAGGAGACAGATCTGGCAGTCTGCAGCCGGTGCACACCAGATCCGACCTCTGTGAATCGGTGGTGACGAGCGGAGGGGCGAGCCGATGACGTCGATTGGCGACGAGAGGACGGGCGACGGCAATCGCGGACGGAGTCAGGCCACGAGGAACGAATTTTTAATATTTTCTTAATTCTTTTAATTTTAAAAATAAATTCTTCCAAAACTTATTTCCAAATCTAAACTCTTTTTTGCCACCACACTGTGCCTAATGTGACAGGAAAACAATACCATGGTAGTAGAAGACGACGTGTCAGAGTTATTCTATCACGCTAGACTGACTGATCTAAAAGGTTTATATTTAAAAATAAGATTTAAGATGGTCTATTTTTAAAATTAAAAAATAAAAAAAATCCGAGAAACCAACATCACTTTCTCTCTTTTCATTTTCTCCTTTTCCTTACCGGTTTCCTCCCAGGGATAATCAAGACGGGAAAATGCAGCCCATAACTAAATTCGGATTAGACCAGGCCTAACATAATGCACAAATCGTGAAGCAAATCAACGGTCAGAAAATTTAACTGATGGATTTAAAAATTTTAGGTATTTGATAAATAGCAAACCTAAAATAAATACTTATACACATCTCTTGAGTACAGTCGAGAAAGAGCAGTCGTTTAAACACTAAACAACAAGCAATTACGGCAGTGGCTTGCTCTGGAATCTGACAAATGGCACAATCTCAGTTGTTTATATGAAGCTCCGGCTGCTAATTAAAACAAATCACCCGTTTACCATTCAAACCTCCAAGAGCATAGCATCTCCCCCATGAATTGATTTCCTAATGCAGAAGCCTGCAGCTGAAGTGGAAATTAAAACCTAATTTCAACCTTAAGCTTCTATGTTAATTAATCCATGTACTCTATCCAAGTTGTCATCACATATATTCTTCTATTATTGCGCGATGTGATGGCACGAATAATCCATAGAACTTTAAAGCCAAAAAAAGAGTGGAAAAGGGGATAAGAGAAGCATCTCACACAAGGCCCCTTTGGCCTTTGTCCTGCTTTTTTGTTTTATGAAATGCACAAGATACCATATTCTATCACAAGTGAAGTGAGAGCAGAGATATTTTTCATATCACATTTTTCACAATGTATATAATGTACTTGCAGATGCCATCTTTAGAAATGAGCTTACAATATGAATATCTTTTTATCAAGCCAAGCTATATGAGATGTAAGTGTGACCTCTTTTTTGGGTAGAAAGATTGCAGTGCATCAATGCCACTAATGTGATGCCTTGCCATTGACCTAGGAACCTCAAAAAATCAAAAATCTTTGTAGATACCAATTTTCTTGAGGTGACATGGTGGCTAGCTAGTGGTGGTCATCCAGGCTGTGGACTATGCCATGATATCCTTTGGAATATTTTTTGGTTTCCTCTGTCTTGATCTTTTTGGAACTCTGGTCTCATGTTCTTCAACATGATATTCGAGCCCATGGCAATGGCAACTAGCCTCTCTCATCGTCCTCCCCTTCTTCACCTCCATTTTATCTCAGGATACACAACGTCTTAATTTCATGCACAATTATATACCTCAATTACCATATTATAAGTCTTTAATAATAACAACAAACAGTATAAGTCCTGTTTATTCAAACATTTGAAAATAATATCTTAACCGCTGAACTATTACACGGTTTACTTGAAAGGGCGTCAGGGCGAAAATACCGCGACACACATAATATTTAATGTCCCAATGTTTGCTTTGTGTCCGCATCGATACCGTCTTCCCATTCGCATCTCCTCACCCCCTTTCCTACTTTAAAAGGAGAGCACCACTCCATCCTCAACTCCCATAAACTCTCTCTCTTTCTCTCTCTAACTAGACACATACACTCTCTCTCTAGCTATCTAGCTAGTCTTGTTAGCTATACATGAAGAGTAGGAAGAGCTATGGGCAGCAGAGCCACCACCTACTAAGCCCGGTGGGTAGCCCGCCATCGGACAACGAGTCGGGCGCGGCGGCGGCCGGAGGGTGCGGGAGCAGCGCGGGATATGGCGGCGGTGGGGGCGGCGACTCGCCGGCGAAGGAGCAGGACAGGTTCCTGCCGATCGCGAACGTGAGCCGCATCATGAAGCGGTCGCTGCCGGCGAACGCCAAGATCTCCAAGGAGGCGAAGGAGACGGTGCAGGAGTGCGTGTCCGAGTTCATCAGCTTCGTCACCGGCGAGGCCTCCGACAAGTGCCAGCGCGAGAAGCGGAAGACCATCAACGGCGACGACCTCCTCTGGGCCATGACCACGCTCGGCTTCGAGGCCTACGTCGGCCCGCTCAAGTCCTACCTCAACCGCTACCGCGAGGCCGAGGGCGAGAAGGCTGCTGTGCTCGGCGCCCGCCACGGCGAGGACGGTGGCGACGTCGTCGACGGGCATTCCCCGCTCGCCGCCGGCATGGCTCAGCAGCAGCAGCATCCACAGCAGGACGGTGGCGACGTCGGGCTCATGATGGGCGCCGGCGTGGGGTACACCGCCGGGGCCGGGACGACGACGACGTTCTACGCGCTGCCGGCGGCGGCGGCCGGGAACAAGGCGTACTGCGGCGACGGGTCGAGGGTGATGGAGTTCGATGGCATCGGCGGCGAGGAGGAGAACAGCGGCGGTGAGAGAGGGTTCGCTGGCCACCTCCATGGCGTGCAATGGTGAAGAGGACCTAGCTAGCTAGGCACATGCATAGAGATCATATATGATGCAGTTAAACTACTACTGTTACTTAATTATCGTGTTAATTAATTGTTGCTGCTGATACTTTTTAAAATTGATTCCCCTTTTGCATGAAATGTTTGATGGGTTGGTTTAAAGTTGAAGAAAACATTCTTGGAAATTTCTGTAGGAGGTCGATTTTGATCCAAATCCAATCAGATGAAGTTTGGCCCATGGCTGCCCACGCTCATCTGGGCTTAGCACATTGGAGGAAAACATGCACTCTACAGTAATTGAAGCACACAGTTGCGAGCGCGCCTCCTTAGACACACGCACAAACAACCTCATTAATTTCAAATAAAAATGCACCTTTTCTAATAATAGAAATTTAGATTTACTATTGATCAAACGTTTGATTTTTTTGGACTCTGTCAAACAAAACGCTGGCCATTGGATAGAACTTTGAGATTTAGGACGGGGGAAGCGAGTTTCAAGTTACACTTCTAACTTATTGTAGTTGCTATTATCGATCACGCGTAACTTTAGTTATAAATTTGTCTAACTCAATCATAAATATATGCAATTGCATCTAACTTATCGATCACGCGTAACTTTAGTTATAAATTTGTACAACTCAGTCATAAATATGTGCAATTGTAATCGATTGATGGATTTATTTTTTTCAAACACTTGATTAATAGGTGGTCTCATAGAAATTTAATTCGGCCTTTACTTCCGATAAACAACAACCAGCTATGACAAAGTTTGCAGATCGAATAACAAGAAAACTAACTAAAACACTGGCCTAAAGACATATAACACTCCATTCATGGTTCACGAAAATATGTATAACAGTTGTTTTTGAGGAGCGGCCTGCAAGTTGCATGTGCTCCTCATCCTCATCAAACCCGAATATAGAATCTCTGAAATCATCGTCCGATCGTTGTGTCGATCGGATCTTGCACACCACCGGGCCGATTCACGTCGAACCGAAGTGGAAGATATCGTCAGAGACTAACTAAAGTGTAAAACAGTCACTTGTCTAGACCTTACCACTACCATAGCCTTCGAAGCCAATCCGGCAAGGGCACCTCCGCAAGGGACGCTGCACCCGCTGCCGTTCACGACACTACCGGCCACACTCACAAAGGTCGCTACCAAAGATGCCGCTCCCGTAGCCACAGGATCGGGCGAGGCCACGACATGCTGAGAGAACCAGCTCCCCTGCCAAGGATGATGAGCCGTCACTTCTCGTGGGTAACCACCTCCACCACGGCAAGATGCGCTAGGCATGGCTGCGTCCATGGCGGTGAATCGGCCTCGAGGTGCAAATAGCGTGCAGGAACTCAGGCTCGACACCGACGGGCCCTACACCCTCAACACCACCGCCACCAGTGCCAACCAAATCAACATCTCCACCGGCGTCGTCGTCACCACCGTCAGCAACGCGTTGGGCGACGACCAACCGAAGACTTGGAGCCAGGGTCGGAGAGGAACCGGTCACCATGGTCATCAGCCCCGCCACCGCCTTCATTGCTGCAGTGCTTGGACGGCGGTGAGACGTGGAAATGCCTGAGGATCGCCTAATAAAAACATGTGCATGTGTCCCGTATCTCTATTATTATAAAAACAAATAGTGCTTTTGCCAAGATTTTCATTCGTCGCTGACGTCATCCTCGCGTCACCCAAAATTTTCCGTCATCCGTCGTCCATCAACTCGCCCATTGCGCGTGACCTCCTTTTCTTTCCTGATTCTTTTAGTCCATCACCGTGGCGCGCTCGGACGGGAGACACTGAATCCGTCACAACTCATGACGCTGCTTCAATCGGTGTTCTCTCTTTCTGCATTCCCAATTGGGCCTTTTCTCGGGTGTGGCCTAGCTATCAATCTTGATGAGCTTACTTCTCAGCTAATTAGTCTAGGTATAATTGCGTCAAGTACGAATTTTTTTATTTTTATATTTTTTTAAAAATATTTACAAAAGTATTTTTTTTCAAAAATTTAAAAAAATACTCCCAACGCCCTTAGGAGGGTGTTTTTTTAAAAAAAGTGCTCCCAGAGGGCGTTTTAATGATGTGGCATGTAACGACCCCTTCTCTTTTACCTGTTGGAATTCGTTTTCCTGAGTTCGAATTCTTCTCCTATCCCGTTCAGCTGTGCCTCAGTTTTTCTCTCCCTGGCCGGCCGACTACCTTTTCCCCTTGTGCCGAGTAGATTCCTACTCAGTTCCTGTGTCTTGCCTTTTTCTCTTGTGTCACTCGGCCACCTTTGCTGCCGAGTAACCTTGTGAAGTTGCCGACTACTTTGATAATCTCCCCGTTGTCTTACCATCTCACCCAGTTGCGCCCTCTCGTTCGACGCCGACCACCGACGTGGAGAAGTAACCAGCTTTCACCTGCTCGCAGCATCGTTCGGACCAGTGGACAATACCCCGTTGCATCGCTTGGACCAGTGGTTAGTCAGCAGCTCTGTCAGTGAGATTCCTCCAACCCGTCCTTGCTATGACCTTAGTGTCTTATCGCCGCTACAGTGTCTACCAACTCCACCGGCCACGCCCAGCTCCAAAGTCAATCCCTGTCTCAACGTCTTATCGCCTTTCTCCATCGCCCTGCGTCGACGTGCCCTTGCCTCACGCGCCGGCTATAAGTGAGTATCCATGCCTTCTCTTTTCCCTTGTTTTGCAACCCGGCCATCTCTGCTAAATCATCGTCTTCTTCATCCCTATCGTCGGAGCCGTTTCCTACTTCCCGAGCTCCCTCGCCGCTGTTTGCTGCTTCGCCCGGAGTTCCTACCTGAGAGCCTTGTTGCCCGGTTCGCCAACTATCTCTGCCGACTGCTATCCTTCTGCAGTCGACTCCCGCAACGTTCTTTCCCTAAGTGTTTTATCTCTTTCCAGCTTATCAGTGGTTGTCTTTTCTGCTTGTCCAGAGCCCGAACCGGAGGACGATCCAGAAGCCGTCTTTGCCGAGGAAGATCCTTCTCTGGAACAAGGCAAGCCCCTTTGACCATATTGCTTCCTATATATGCAAAATTATGTTGTTTGCAAAATATGCATGCTTAGCTTACATTGTAAATTGTTTGGCCTCGGTCTGCAAGCGCAACCGACGGACCTACCCAGTAGTCGCACTATTTCTGGTAGGACTTTGATGAATTTCTTCCTTGAAAGCCCCACAGATGGCACGTTGGCGTCATACCCGTTGGGTACGATTGTCGAGTAGAATGCTTAGCCCTGCATCGTTGTTTGTCGTTGGGAAATATGGGTTTTTACTCAATCGTTTGAAAACCCGGTACTCTGTGTATCGACGTGTTTGTGAAATAAGTAAAAGTTTGGGAAAATCTTGAGGTACAGGGTCAGTGCCTGTGTGGCCTGGCCATGTATTGTCGATAAGGACCGTTTCCTTTGGGAATTCCATCCGAGCATTTTACAGTACGACCAAACGGGTAGTGTGGGCTGCCCCTGGCCGAGTAAATTGTAAGTTTAGGGAAGTCTGGTGCCGACTGGAGTGGACTCATCTGAGTTGTGGCTCGTGGGCCCTGGTGCTGATGGTGGTTGTAGCCGACCTGAAGCATTGATCCTGTGTGGATTCTTCTGCTGGCATTAGATAACCCTAGACTGGCTTTGGAAATGGCCTTGTCACAAACTTCCGGTACAGGCCAGTACTCGATGTAAGTTTTGTGTCGTTTGGGTAAAGCGTGCACCCTCTGCAGAGTTTTAGCTGAACTGTTCGAACAGCCGTGCCCACGGTTAAGGGCGATGTAAGGTGATTCCCATAACGTAGATTTATTTACCAGTGGTTTGTGAAGCTAATTTATGGGAAGGGAATCGTGACCAGAGTTTGCCGAGTAAGCAAACGGAAGGCCTGTGTGTCCAGAAACGGGCCTGTGTGACCCGGGGTGATGAAGCACCATAAGCAAGTGTGTGAAAAGTAATTAGGAGATAAGTCTTCGGGTTGTAGCCAGAAGACGATAAAGAGCATGCTCCCGGGTTGTAGCCAGGGCAGCAAAAGTTTGAGCTAACTGGTTGTAGCCAGTGTAGCGGATATAACCGGTTGTAGCCGGAAAGTGCTAAAAGAGATAGCTGAGATTTGGTTGTAACCGAGTCTTAGGGTCAACGGGTGGTCGTTGCCACTCGGGTTAACAGCAGACCGAATGGAGTGGTCGGAGCCACTCGGATGTTAATCAAATGTGAAAATGAAAGAATATGATTCATTAAGTGGCGAGTTGTTGAAAAGCAACTTGCGGAATGGATCGAGGTGTGAGCCTCTTTCCGACAACTAAAATTTGACACACTAGCATTTTGACAAGCAAAAATGTTTCTAAAGGCAGTTTTTTGCAAATAAAACCCTTAGCCCCCTTTGTCTAACCAACATGACACCTTTTCCCGGCTTGCTGAGTACAAAAGTACTCACCCTTGTTCATATATATGTATAGTAGGTCGAGAAGAGGAAGACGAAGACCCGACTGCCGCCGAGTTCTTCCAAGACCAAGCCGACTACGAGGACTTCTGAGGTTTCGAGCCTAGTTTCCAACCAAGCCTGTGGTGCAGCTGTGTTCTTCTGCCGAGTGGTTTCTCCCTGCTTCCGCCCTATCTGTGTTGTTCTCGCTAGTTTACCCTGTTGTTGCTTCTGTCTATCCGGGGCCTGTCCTGGATGGAAACCTTTGTATTACATATATGTATGTACTCTGATATGTATATGTTGTACTCTGAGTTGTATCATCAATGACTATGTGCGTATCCGACTACTGATCCAGGGATCGGGTACTGTGTGCACATTGTGGGCCCTCCGGCGGGCGGCCCACATGGCAGATGGTCGTCGGCCGCCCGATCGACGGCCGTCTGCAATTTTACAGGCGACACTCTAGCCGCCTTCTAGGCGACCGATGTAGTATTGTACTAGTTACGTGTATAGTACTATATGAAGATAAGTTGTTACTCGTAGATCTGTAGTTTTTTAGTCAACCTGTTAGGCGACGTAATTTGTGTATAGATGGTAGTTATAAAATGTCGATTACATGGTATTAGATGTGAGGAGAATATTGGTACCTAGTTTAACTCTATTTTTCATCAACAGAGATGTCAAATAAGGTGGTATTTCAGTTATTTCACGAGCAAGGAAATGTTAGGTATGGTCCACACGGTGTAAATCTATCGAAGTTCAATTCAACGGCTAAGGGTATTGATAGGCCAACTAAGAGAAGTTTCAGGTCAGTGTACAACTGGTTGATGCGAGGCTTCCGAGTCGACTCCCAGATCAATGCAATAACTGTGTATGTTGTAGTCAGTCGTGCAGTCGAAAGTTTTTTTGGGAACTGATGCCGGTGGATTGTACTGCCACTTGGAGATGGTACGTGAAGAATGCATCCTAACGTGGTTGGCCACTTGGCATACCTGTGTCAGTGTACGAGAAGGATAACACCGTTGCAATGGCCGTGCAAGATGATGAGGGTCCAAGTGCGACGGGAGGTGATGTCAAAACAATGGAGGAAAATAAAGAAGAGAATGAAGAAGATAGGTAGCCAACAGGTGTGGTAGACGAGGAAGAACTAATCGACATCATCGTTGAGGAAATGGATAAGAAAGATGCTGAAAATGAGCATGTAGAGTATGATGATTCGTCTGATGAGGACAATGTAATACCTGCAGAATGGACCAACGAGGACTTCTCCAGACTTGTTATCTCCGAGCGGCATCATGTGTCATGGGAGTACAAGGAGAATGAGGTCATCCAGGGGGCTAAGTATGCATACATAGAGGATTTAAAGGAGACAGTGAAACAATGAGTGGTGTCACTTCAGAGGGAGTTCTCGATCGTGAAGTCAAGCAAGTCGGTGTATGAAGTGAAGTGCATGAAGGATGGGTGTCCATGGTGGGTGCACGCATTTAAGAGTAAATGAAAGGATTATTGGCAAGTTTCAATTATGACCGAGTATTCATGTCACTTACAAGCTATCGAGAAATACCATAGAAATATGATATCTGCATTTGTTGCAACAGAGATGTACTCCCATATTGTGAACAACCAGGGATACGAACCAAGGTCAATCGTTAGACATATTGAGGAGAAATTCAAGTACACAATTAGCTATGCGAAGGCATGGAGAGTGAAACAGAAGGTTGTGAAGATGAGGTTTGGCACATTTGAAGCATCGTATGATAATTTGTCTTGTCTTTTGGCCTGCATTCTTCAAAGGAATCCGGAGACCTACTACAAACTGAAAGCTTTCCCATCAATTGACCATGGTAATCAAAGTGTGTTGCAATAGATATTCTTTGCATTAGATGCTTGCATTCAAGTCTTTGTGCATTGTCGTCTCATCCTCTGCATCGATGGAACATTCCTGACCAGAAAGTACAGAGAACAGATATTGACAACAATTGAAGTTGACGGGAATAACCAAGTTCTACTGATAGTTTTTGCTTTTGTTGAGAGCGAGAACACTGATAGCCTGTACTGGTGTTAACGCTAAAATTTGGTAAGGCCCTGTATCAGATTCGGTCAAGAAGAAATTGCAGTCAACTAACGGAAATTGATCCAGAAGAGACCGATTCTGGAAAGAAGCCGTGAAGACCGCAGTATGGCAGTTATTTACTGTATCTATTAATTAGGCAAGTGCTTATCTTTAGGAAACCTAACCTCATGTCCAGTCGGGTCTTATTAGCATTTTCTGTTATAATTAGGGAATCATGTATCGTGTCCGGTAAGGACTCATGTAACTCGGGGTATAAATACGTACGCCCGGGGACCTTGTAAATTATCACTCGATCAATACAAATTCGGCGCATCGCCACCCTTCCGACGGGTTCTTGCTTCTCGAGCCGGGCTACATCGGTTAAGTTCAACCTCCTGCGAGAGGGTAAGTCTCGTCACCCCGGCTACCTATCGGGTAGGACTTCCTCGGTTAGGTCGATATTCTAGTCGGTTTATGGTAGTCGGCTTACCACGGTATATTTACTTTGTCTATGGCTGCATCAGTTCAGTTTGATCTCATAGATTAATTAGGTATATCACATCACGCGTGCGTAGATCGTATCGGCTTACTGGGAGCGGTTTATCCACAGTTTGTGCTACATCGGTTGGGTCCGACCTACTAAACTGCTGGCGATAAATCGTTCCTGTTAGGTTGATATTTTGTACGCAAGCGTCTTATCGGAGTGTATAGCCGATAAGTTATCATATTTTACATCACGATCGCATCAGATCTATCGACCTATCGAGGTATTGTTATTATCATCAGTCTGTGCTGCAACGGTTGGGTCCGATCTACTAGATTGACGATAATGACTTTGATCTTAATAAGCCGATGGATTTCATGCGGTGTTTTTATCGGAGTGCTTAGCCGATAAGTTATCTTTTATTAAATATAGCCGATTGTATTGCTTGCTTTGCTACACATTCTTGCCTGCATTACTATTACGATCGGCTAAGGGCTAGCCGATTAGTTTACTCTGCCGATCCGAGCGTGAGCTCAGGTAAGTTCCTGGGTACGATCAGTGTGCAAGGACCCGGACACGAGTACAGGTAAGAACCCGGGCATGGACACGGACGGAGGGCGAAGATCCGGGCGCGGGCACGAGCAAGGGCCCGGGCACGGGTGCAGGCGACATCTTTGCAGTGATAACAGTAATTTTTAATTTAGTTAGCTGGAGTTTGTTTAATCTATTTATTTATGCATTTTACTTTATCAGTTTACAGCCGATTCTTGAGCATCTCTTCGATGATCGGCTAGTTTAATATTTGTTTATTATCATGTTATTGCTCATGCCATCATCGGCTCCCAAGTCGATGTATAAGTGCTACAGTTCCAATCGGCCATCGGCCGATGAGATGAGTCCAAGTCGGCTTCCAGCCGGTTGGCTCACGAATCTAACACTTTTTTCTCCTTGTCAATTGCAGGGTCAAATTGACTGGCACGCCTACGAACCTCGACATTTTAGGACTTGCACTGGAGTGAAGCAAATCTCCCAGGCCTTCGTGTGTCTCCAAGGCGTCGGACGGCCCCGGCGGTTTTCGGCGTCAACAACTGGTTCCTAGAACGGGTTAAGTTTGCAGTTGTACGGATGAAGCCGGACGTATGCCTAATACATGACCGTCACGCTGGCTTGCTGCGGGCAATTGAGAAATTGAGGGATGGATGCGCTGATAAGGGATACCTACGAAGGTAGTCCGATGTTCGAAGTAGATGGTACATGTGTCATATGGGTGCTAATTTCTACTGGCAGTTTAAGAACAAGCACCTTATAGATCTTTTTAAGAGGCTGTGCGCCCAGAATCAATAGAAAAAATTCAATAAGCTTTGGAGAAGATTGGATGAGCTGACGTCTAAGCAAATAGAGGAGCAGTCCAGGAGGGCTACCCTTGTTAGGGATGAGGCTCTACAAACTCTTGGACATCTATCATGTAACGGACCTCGTATGAGAAGAAGGTCGGCATCATCGATTAGAAAATTTTTGAAGTGGATTGAGAATGAGACAAAGGAGAAATGAGCCTTGTTGTTTGACAAAGATGGTTCTCGATTTGGCATAATGAACATAAATTTGCCAGAGCTTTACAACTAGATGATGCGTGGTGTTCGAAGGCTCCCACTTGTTGGCATTGTTGAATTTATTTTGCATGGCACATGCACGTATTTCAGAGATCGGTTTAGAGTAGCTAGCCCATCCATGGCAGACAATAATTTTTTCTTTGGCACACTATTGACTAAGTACATGCAAGATAAAAGTAATAATTGCCGAAGACATCGAGCTATACCTCAAGGCATACAAGAGCACAGGTTTGAAATATTGTGTGTTGACAAGGCTATACGTGGAATCTACCATAAAAGAGTTATGCAGGAGTGCGTGCTGAAGGAAGACGTGACCTGCAAGTGCTTGTGTTGAAAACTTACTCTGCTACACAGGCCATGTTCTCACGTTATTGCCGCGAGCGCTGAGTACGGGATAGAAGCATGTCATTTTGTCTCACCATATTTTAGGAAAGAAGCAATCAACAGTACATGGAGTGGCGAGATATATGGCTTCAGTATTGCGGGGACATTTGCTATCAAACATTCCAAGTTATCTACATTCCTGACCCAATAAAATTGAGGGACAAAGCAGGTCGCCGCAAGACAAGACACATTCGTAATGACATGGATGAGTTAAAAGCAGGTGGAAGGTGTAAACGTTGTTCAAAGTACAACCAGAAAGGCCATACCTACAAGAAATGTCCGAAGGATGCAACCTGTCCAAGTGCGGCGGAAGCTGGACCGTCGGGTTTAGGCGCTGATGGCAGTCATTCCCCGGGTGAAGGCATATCTTCAAGACGACCCTGTCCTAGACGTTCTTGAGTATTTGGTGGTGCTGCGGTGTGGTGTTAGTCCATGTATTGATGTAATAGAGATTCTATAACTTAAGTTCTCCTGCTATGTTGCGTGCTTGATCTTTGTTATAGAACGATATGTACCATATTGTTGTCTTTTATTGTTATGTAATAATGCTATGAACCTTAACAATAATTTGTAATGTGGTTGTTTAATTAACTTTATAAACTTACTCTTACTTGTTGCTTTCACAATAAAAATTACGCTAACTCTCCATTTGCATGCAGGTATGGCGTACCAGATTCCAGAGCTGCTCGACCAGGGCCTCGACCAATCCCACCGGTCTTACTTGTCAGCCGTTGAGGGTGTTGAGCTGAGCACCTTCTGTTCACGTCCTTCACGTCACCTCCTGCGGATAGACCCCTGGTTCCGTGAGAGGTAAGATGTGTACCAACATTTATTCCCAACATTTTTACATATCTATGTTCCCAATATTGACTACAGTGCTATATTCTGCAGGTTGCGTGAGTCTGGACTTTTTCCGTTGCAGGCTAGTTGAGCCTGCACCGGACGAGAGGGACCCCGCCAGGCGGTGGGATGCTGACCGGTCACTTCTGGTAGCACTGATGGATCGTTGGAAACCGGAGACGCACATGTTCCACCTACCATGCGGCGAGATGACTCCCACACTCTAGGACGTGTCCTGCCTGCTGGGACTTCCCCTCACAGGGGACGCAGTGGGTCCGGTTGACGGGGCGTATGGTTGGGCACAAAACATCACTGCTTGGTTCACAATCGTGCAGCGCCGGCCTGGACTTGGTGTGCCAGGTTTGCTACCGGCTTACACCACAAGTGGTCCCTTGCAGGCATGGCTGCTACAGTTCACCGTAAGTCGTGTATTCCTTTGATTCACAATCGTCCAATCTATAAAGCAACAGTGAAACTGATAATAATCTTGCTTTCCAGCCTGATCAGCTATATCCTGACGGCGATAACTACTCGGTGCGGCAGAGCTTGGAGGCGTACCTGCTGTGGCTATTCGGGTGGGTGATGTTCACTAGCACGATGGGACATGCGGTGGACAAGGGACTGATCCACTACGCTCGTGCGATCACTGACAGCGAGGACGGCTGCGTACCTCAGGTGGTACCAGCCTCGCACCCGCACACGCGTGACATTTACCCCAGCTAATCTGTAGCCATACGTCGCCGCTGTGATGACGCGTATCCTACACACCGTGACCAGGACTACTTCCTTGTGGTGAGCCATGTTCTCTTTGCGCTTTGCTATTCTCTTTGTAGGTGTCCATGGTTCTAACACATACTCACGTCACATTTGAAATAGGTCGACGCAGCGCGACAGGTTCAGGTTGATGTGGACTCGACGTTCGGACGGTTGGACATTGGGATCGAGCTGACTGCAAAGGAGCAAAGGATGAATTTTAGGAGGATCCGTCGGTCGATGCACATAGTGATTCGTGCGTTTACTTGTCGTGCAGTCAACGCGGTACCTCCCGTAGCTGTACCTCAGTACCATCCATGGCCCGCAGGAGCAGGAGTGCACCGGCAAGGTTCCAGTCAGCCAACTAGCCCCTCTAGAGGTAAATTCCGCTAACCATCGGTTCATACCATGTTTCCTTCTACGACATGCACCGTTTTACATCAATATGCTTCCATGCAGCTTTCGCTACACTGTACCTATATCCCTTCAGAGCTGGCGCGTCCACGCAGGAAGCGGACCACACACGACCGCATGCGTAGCAGGGCAGGAGCAGTGCTCCCGGGGCCACCACAGGAGGTCCTTTAGGTTAGATGCACGGTGCAAAGTTTACTTTTGCCTTGCAAAATTCCGGTTTGTAATTATCAATAATTTTTTGTATAGGGTTCCACTCTACACCGTTGGGGATGTTTGCTGGCACTGGCTCCTCCGCGCAGGGCGCACACGACAGTGGTTGGGCACCGGATCCTTTCGAGCGCGACGACTTGGAGGACGCGGAGATCCAGAAGGTACTAGGTTCCTCGCAGCTCGGGGGAGCTCCGCCACCGTAGACACAGGACCCACCATCTGCCACACCCGTGCAAGCGAGCCACGCTAGCCATGCCGTACCACCAAACCGGTTGATCTACTCATAGGGCCATGTGCGAGTATAGGGTAGGAGGACGAAGAGGGCTAGAGGTCACGGCCAGGGCCCGTAGTACATTGTACCAGTAGTAGTTAGCCTGTTGTACATATGTTATATCTTTTGTACGTCATGTTTTATTAATCGTATGTTTACTGTAGAAACTTATTTACTTCGTTTACGCTCGTCGATCAAACGATGTACTACTCACGGTCTACATTTTCGATGAAACTAATAAAAAACCGTGAGTTTTCGAGTTTCAACTTCACTGCGAAAGTAGATTCTGAGCGATGACAACCAAGCACATATTAATTGCTTACGAACATAATAAAATTATCCATCCAACGAGTACAAATGGCAGATGAAACGTTTCTAGTTATCGTTATTACATGTTTTAGGGTATTTCAAACGGACATCCAACTAGATATAAACTACTATGTGCAGTGTGGGTACTTCCCCTTTCTCACCGCCGCCGGCCTAGCTTGCTTCACACGTAGTGCACTCTCCCGCTTCCTCTCCCTGTCTGTCTCATGGGCTTCCTGCTCCTGCCGCTTCTTCTCCTCCTTTCTCTTCTGCTCAGCCTCCCACTCTGCTTCCGCCGCCCAAAGACGTTCGAGGCGCTCCCTGTGCCATTTCTGTGACCTGCGAAGAAACTCTGCGTCCTCTAGATGGATCTCTGTATCTATCCACTGCACAAAATCGCACAGAGGCGGAGGAGGCTTCGGTGCCTTCACATATGCAAATTTGTTAGCTCAAAGGTTCAAATATTTCGTACTACAAGATAATTCGTATTACCTCCACTGGCTTTTTTGACTTCCCTTTGTAAAATCATTGTCAGGATTAATATTTTTTGATGAACAATTGGCTTTACAAATTATTTATTTAACAAAAATTTGTTAAAAAATATAAGTCGATGTTGGTGTGAGTGTGTGTGGCTAATGCGAGTCAAGTTGGGAAAGAACTTATGCTCGGATATAGTTTCTTTGTTTTTGCATGTATAGGTGAGTCTTGAAGCCTCGGGAATATTGTCGGTGATAGATCGGGAGTCGACTTGGGAGAAGTTGATGTCTGGATAATCGGGAGATCATGTGGGATACTAAAGGCTAGAGATCAATACACGTGGAAGTAACGATTCCATATGGCACACAAGAAGAATTGTGTGCATATGGAAAGAGGAGTCGAGCTCTACTTGGATTAGGATTGGAGTCCTAGTAGGACTAGGAGTTGAGTCCTACTTAGATTAGGATTGGAGTCCTAGTAGGACTAGGAGTTGAGTCCTAGTAGGATTATGTGTTCTACTCCTACTTTGTGTAGGAAGTTTTAGGTATAAATAGATGAGGGGTTGAGACCCTAGAGCAATAACTTTTGGAAGAGAGAAAACCTAGAGTTTAGTTTTGAGAGAGAGGAGTGCTTTGTATGCGCTTTGTAAACATATCTTGATGCAATAAAGTTCATCTACTTTGAAGAGCATCTTTGGTGTGTATCCTTCTGAATTCCGACGGTTTATTCGACAATAGCGCGGCGGCGGTTCTACCGGCGGACATACGGCGGTCAGACTGGCGCAAGACGGTCTAATCGGTGCACTCCATCCAAGTTTGAGGGTTTCTTTTATTCCACAAAAGATTTTGGTTTTTGGTATTTCTACCATTCACCCCCTACCTCTGGTAGGTTTGGTTCTTGTGTTCGATCCTACACCCTTTCTTCCCTTGCGGCTTTGGCTTCTTCTGGGAAGTACACATAATTAGCACACATCCAATACTTTTGCCGGTATGTGTGATCCTGCTCACTTATTACAACTTTGCAATCATCTCCACACCAACACATCGGCGGAGGCATGTCAATCGGAAGTCGTTGATGGCTGGACATACCGAACGCATTCATAGCAACCTACATTATAACCAAATAAACGCAAGTTATAACTCACTAGACCAAAAATACCCTATACAATTACATACATTGGGTATACTACACATGACTACAAAAAATGAAATGTCATCGTCCTCATTTCCATCTCTCTAGCGTTTCTCGAACTAGGGTTACTCATCTAGAAAAAAAACCTAATTTCTCTCACCCGGCCTATCAATACCCTTAGCCGTTATGCTCAACTACAATAGATCTACACCATGTGACCATACCTAACATTCTCTTGCCCGTGAAATAACTAGTAAATACTACATATACTACATCACTTAATGAATAGAAATGAAAATTGCAAAGAGACATAAAATATTACCTGCAGACGAATCCGCAAATCGGCAGGGCTTCGCCGCTTTCGTTCGCCTTCGCTCTCAGCTCTCTTTTCTTTTTTCTGTTATTTTTGTGAATTTTATAAACTTTTCGGAGGCTGAAAGGGGGTTTTATACCGATCCAGTAAAAAATCACCCTTCCAAAGGGCGATTTTTAACACTTTTGCAGGCGGCATCTTGCCTCAGCGGCCAGGCAGCCGCCATTTATGATGCAGGCGACCCCCTGGCCGGGCAAAAACCGCCCTCCCAGTGGGCGGCAAGGGGGCCGTCCACAAAATGGCCAACCATGCAACGGCAATTTTTCTTTAAAAAATAAATAGGATTCTAAGTTGTGAAGCAAAATAAAAGGGATATGGATAAAAGGAAGGATGATGATAGAAAGAAGGAAGAGAAATAATAAAGATATAGGATTCCAATATGTATGGTCTATAAATTACATCGTAAAAAGCAATGTGATAAAGCATCAACATAATAAAAATAATAGAGAATTAGAAATCGTAATTTGATTAAACATGAAATACCAATTTCAAGCAATAACAAAAAGCGTCCCGGGTTAATAAAACTGAGAAATTGACTCGGAAAGAAGTTTTTTAGAAGTAAAAGGGCCATTTTGCAGGCGGCCTCCTGGCCGGCCAAAAACCGCCCTCTAGAAGGGCGGCAAGTGGGTCGCCCGGCCCTGTAGGTAGGGTATTTTGCAGGCGGCCCCCTTGCCGCCCTCCTAATGGACGGCTAGGGTGCCGTCTGCAAAATTGCCACGTCACCAATAATGCCATTTGGGAGGACGTTTGCTCTAGAGGGCGTTGGGAGTATATTTTTGTAAATTTTTGAAAAAAAATATACTTTTGTAAATATTTTTTTTTAAAAAAATATAAAAATAAAAAAATTCCGTCAAGTGCTACATGTACAATATGTTTCGGTGTTATTGAATCAACCAAGACATTGTTGGAGAATTATAATCCTAACCTAAATAGCCATTGGTCTCACTTTATTTTCTTATGTCTCTTGAATATTTATTTTCAAACATATTTATGACGTTATGTAAAATTTACTCTAGGGTGTATCAACATATTTACGCAATGTAAACATTTCTGGCCTTTGTAAGGTCTTTATATCTGTGCAGGCAAACGTTTCTGACCTTTTATTTTGTCACTAGTGGCACAACACTTTGCCGATGGAATTTTGCTTTCTCACTAGAACGCATTTATCTCAAGAATATTTCTTATGTTTCTTTTATGTATGTGCCATGTGAAGTCATGAAACCGTAAATACAAGTCCAAAGCACTAAAAAATTCCTGAGCATCAACTGCAACAAAAGGAAATAATTCACAAAACTCTAGGGACTCAATGTATCTATAAATCTATAATGGAATGCACATACAGCTGGTTCTATTCGGAGAGATCATGGTTTGAAGTGACTTTATGCAAGGTCAATGCATAGCCAGATTCTTGCCGGAGTGCCACCACTAGCTCATCAGCCCTAACGACATCCCTGAAATGGGACCACTGCTTCTGGTAGGCCTCGGAATCGGTGTTCTCGGCCTCGACAGGGATTTTTAGTACCGGCCACTGACACGTGGGACCAGATCTATCGACTGCTACTGTACCAGCAATACTGCAGAAGATGCGGGTCCTCTCGGTCCCTTCCCAGCCTCGTTTATCATCGACGCGTGTGAACCGCTCTCGATCGCTGTGTTGGCTGGTTCAACACAGTTAACTCCAATCAGTTTAGCCTTTTTTCAATTTTAGAAAATGTTCAATTGGTTCAGTGTTCATTTAACTTCGGTTCACAAATCGAAACCAGTTCCCAACACTTCAAATCATTCCAAACCTCAGTTTTGCCTAAATCTAAGAATCTGGTGATACGACCTAAATTCTAAACATAAGGGTTCAACCATCACGATTTCTAAAACCTTCCACCAATCATTTTTTTAACCTCTAGGCCCTCAAGCATATGAGGTGAGTGAGTGGTCATCCTAAATGTTTCGTCCATCCGACCCTATAGCAGCATCACTGTGTTGTACATCGTTACGATGCACGGCATTTTAATAGTTATATACAATAGGATTTAAATACGGGTGGGTAAAGCAATACACCACTACTCTACCAACACATAACACGTGCTTCCCCATTCATGGTTTATTTTGTGGCTATCGCGTATTTCAATCAAAATTCTGACCTTTCAATTCACTCCAAAGTCTCGAGGTGAGCAAGATTCAAAAACAAATAATTGAAATCAAACTAAAAAAATAAAGATTAAGCAAGCTTGATCGCAGCAGCTTGACCTGCATCACGATTCGTGCAGCACACATCTGCATGCGTAATCACACGGATTCACTCATGGAGCCAACTCCGGAAGTGCGACTCGAACGCGTCGATGCGCGCAGCGTGCATCGCCACGGACGCCTGCACGCCGCCGTCGCCGCCCCTACCGCCGACGAGCACCACCTGGCCGTCACGCCGCATGGTGGCCAGCTCCGTCCGCGCCGGCGGGCCCCACCCGAAGTCGGTGGCCTCGTACGCCGGGAACCGCACCGACCCCGACACGCTCAGCGTCCGCTCCAGCGGCAGCGCCGCCGCCGTCTCCATCCAGTCCCACCGGGCGAGCGGGTCCTCCGCCGCGCGCATGACCTCCGTCTGCGCCGCCGCAGCCGCCGTGGAGACGCCGTCCTCAGCGAGGATGTCACGCGCGGCCGCGGTGGCGACGCACCCGACGATGCACGCCCCAAAGTAGCGCTCCTCCACCGGAGGGTCCAGCCGCCCACGTACGTCGGCGAAGAAGAAGAGGTAGACGTCGTCGTTGGGGGAGACGTCGCCGCGCTTGCACCTGATGTGGGACGTCCACGCGAGCGCCGCGAGGGCGACGAAGCTGGATATTGGCTGCGCTAGCCGCAACTGCCGCTTGTCCATGTCCTCGATGCGCTGCTTGAGGCGGCGGATGTCTCGGCCGGAGACGGCGAGCGTCCGGCGAGACAGCTCCAAGCCGGGTCCACGGGCTCTGACGAGGTAGTTCGGCATGTCAGTGACCTGAATCACGAATTCACGCAGGTAATTCAGTTTAGTTCGATGGAATATTCAAATTTAAATTCAAACATATAATTTGAATCAAACGAACTGAATTTGACATAACTTCAATGGATATTTGTGCAATTTACACCATTGATATGACACCAATGCTCTTGAAAAACATTTTGCTTATGCGCATACCAGAGGCAGATTTGGCGCGTACTTGCGGAGCACGGTCCTGGCCAGGTCGACGCCGCCGGGGAGCCTGAGCGCCGCGCGGTCGAACGTCGGTGGCGGCTCGTCGGGCGCCTCCCCGCGGCACTCCGCCGCCCACGCCCTGAGGAAGCTCCAGACCGACCGGCCGTCGGCCACGGCGTGGTGCATCGCTACCCCGAGCGCCACGCCGCCGTCCAGCAGAGTGGCCTGCACGGCCAGCGCCTCCGCGGGGAGCTCCCCCGCGTGAAGCGCCGGGGCGAGCATGCTGAACGCATCCGCGTCGTGGTCCGCGTCTCCGGCGAGGCGCCTCGCGTCGGCTCCTCGCCATTCGGCCGCGACGAACCTGACGCTCCCGGCGGCGGAGCAGTCGACGGCGACGGCGACGTCGTCGTCGCCAGAGGGACGCAGGAGCACCAGCCTCCCGGCGAGCGGGAGGAACCGCGCGAGCGTCGAGGCGAGGGACGCGCGGAGGTCGTCGAGGAGGGACGTGAACGGCGGGATGCCGCCGCCGCTGTCGCCGTCGACGAAGATGAGGACACGCTGGATGAGCGGCAGCGTGAGCCACAGCGCGTCCATCGGGGACAGCCTGATCATCATCGTCTCCCGCGGCAGGGCCGCCACCGCCGTGTCCGGCACCGTGACATGGGTCACACTAAGGATTCTCACCGGCGACGACATGGTAGGAAGGAGTTAGCTGGTCAGTGTCAGTGGCAACTGTTTTTACATGGTGGTGGCACATGGTAGGTAGCTGTTTTTACATTGGATTTTGTATGAATCACGTGACTTAAAATTTGAAATTTGACAGAATAGTTTCGTGTCGGGGTTCCGAAATTTCAAACCCTGGCTTCACGCAGCTTTTGAAGAGCAATCGCGACAACCAGCCACAAATTATTAAAGACTAGGACTAAATTAATGCTCAACTACTAGGTTATTGGTTTTATTCAAAATTTATATGATGATTTAAGATAATTTAAATATGATTACAGAAACAAGCTTAGGGCACAAGCCCTAACTGGCCTAGGCCTTGCCTCCGCCCCTAGGGCGGCAACCGCCATAGCTTTTTGTAGAAAAACGAAAAATAAAAGAGAGAGAGACAGAGACAACGTTGCATGATCTTTTTAAATGGGCCGTGATATCTCGCTCACTCGCTGAATTGGACGGCATTGGGCTGTTTTGAATGGTCTATGGAGCTAGAGCTTTATGATTGATACTCTACCAATTCCATTGAGATTATCAATAGTATGAACTAATTAACTTGTATTTAAATGTGAAAAATATATATGTACTTTAAAAGGCAAAGATATGCGTTATGCCATGCCAAGCAAGGTTTTGTAAATTGAAAGAACACACTCACTATTGTAGTATTTTTTAGAGAAACTCATTGTAATATTTTGTTACTTCCTCCTTTTTTAATACAAGATGTAGTTGACTTTTGATATTATGTTTGACCATTCGTCTTATTTAAAAATTTAGTATAAATATGTAAAAATATAAGTTATATTAAAAGCATATTTAAAGATAAATCAAGTCACAACAAAATAAATAATACTTACATAATTTTTTGAATAAGACAAATAGCCAAATATCAAACTAAAAGTTAACGACGCTATTTATTAAAAAATAGAGGTAGTACTAGTGTTTAAGTGGTGAAAGCTAGTACTCGCTCATGTCACACAAAGATGTCGTTTTGGACATCGACACAGTATCTAAACTATAATTTTGATCGTTAGTTTCTATTTTAGCAGTAGGTATATTTTTACCTAGCTTGTGATAGAATGTTTTGGAAACCTCTTTAACTTTATGGAGCTTCAGGTAACGGCACTAAGCTCATCATCGTTCGCGCATTTATATATTAAGGCATGTATAATAGTCATTAATAGGGAAACTCTTAGTCTTGCTTATTAGAAATATTTGCTGATATGAAAGAGAAAGAAAGAGAAGAGACAAAACATCATTGCTACGGTTAACAATAGCTCAACATCGACTCTTAGTCTCTATAAAATAAAAACTTGACTATATGAGAGTGGGAAAAAGGAAAGAATAGTAATAAAAAATATTTCTTATGTTAATAGTGAGAGTTTTTGTTGTCTCAACTGTTATAAAGATATAGTCTTTAAATAAATGTGTATTGTCTAAGAGCTCACAGAGGGCTCTATCTTTAAACATATCCTTATGCGTCCACAAGTCACACCTTTATTTTAGGAATTTTTTAGAGTACCTCACAATAGACGTGAGTTGTCCATTGTAGTAGATCCAACAGTCTAGATGTGTTTTTACTCCCCTGATAGATTGTGTAGTATTGTAGTAGAAGGGTATTTATGGGAAAAATACATGGCATTGCTGTAAATATATACCGATGAAGGGTTAAGCCTGTACTCTGTGTTTCTCAAGTTGCTCAGGCCCATGCAAACGAAGGGAGAACAAGGAGTGGAGACCGAGAGCTAGGGTTGGGCTACCTCACCGCCGCCTCCACCACCGCCCTCTTCCTCGTTCAGAGCTACACCAAAGCCACCCCAACTCTGTATCCAACACCATGACCCTCGTCCCCATCAGATCTAGCCATCCCGCTGTGCTCGCCCCTCTCGTCGGTGTATGCCAGTCGGGCACTGTCGTCGTGGACGGTGCGTCAGGACGTACCGGCAAGGAGGTCATGGAGAAGTTGTTGGAGAGGGGCACTACATCGGAGCTCGCCACAGGCCAGGCTGCTGGCCTCGGTGCCCCGCCTTGTCCTCTCAGCCGCAAGTCGCGCCGCTGCATCAAGGTCATCCACTGCACCATCGCCGCATGGAGGTCCCTCGTCCGCTGTGTTAAGTGTATAAAGGCCCATATAGCCCATGAAGCTCTCTATATATATTGTTATCCCCACTAATGGAGATTATTCTCTTCTAAATTCTCAAGGTTAGTAACATGGTATCAGAGCATGGTTTTAGGGTTAGGGTTAGACTAATCTAATTCCCACCCAGATCCATTTTTTTCGTCGTCTTCCACGGCCACCGGTTGCGGCTGGCTCATTGCGCCGCCTCCGCCCGTCGCAGCCTCATCTTCCACGACCGTCGGTTGCAGCTCAGGCTGATCCGTCGCCGCCCATCTTGTTACGGCTTCGTCGCCGCCTCCACGGCCCCCGTCGTGCCTCGTCTTCCACAGCCGCGGTTGACGGCTGT
>RYFJ01002020.1:0-363112 GCA_003991445.1 Oryza meyeriana var. granulata | reverse complement strand
ACACAAAGGAGATTAGGTTTCGAACGAATAAAACAGAAAACATATCAGCAGGAAATAAAAACAAGTAAAGGATCAAGAAGTCGGCTGCAGAAAAGGGGCAGCGCTAACCAGCTTGTAACCAGGCGACAAGGCTCAAACTTGAGAGGATGGAAACTTTAGCGAGCTTGGAGCTGGCGTTTGCAAAAAAAGGAAAAGGGAGGCTACGGTTGGATATATATATAGCGACGTGCAAGGGTTGAGGCCGGTGGAGTGGGGGAGGGTGTGGAGCAAGGAAGTTCAAGATGCATGGGATATGAAGAATGATTTGGATCACTGGTAAGGATGAGCACTGTAGCTGCGATGGGACATTAGGTCAAGGCTTAGGACAGGTTGGAGAAATCTCTGACGGGCTTGGACTGACCATGGTTCCAGCGATGCTGCGTGAGGTTGAAGCTGATTTTCACTACCATGGTATCGGCGTCCAAACGGGTGGGGTGCACGGGGAAAGCAACGTTCAACAGGTAGTCGGCCACATCACGTGCTCACTGGCAGCACGAAAAGAGGTCCGAGTAAGACAAGTAAGAGGACTGGGAGTGAGAGTGTTCGGACACAAGAGAGAGGTAGTCGGCTGGCGGGAAGAGGAAAACGGAGCACAGCTGACAGGATAGAAAAGATTAAGATCCAAAACAGTTACAACAGGGAAACGAAAGCGGGTCGTTACAGACGACGGGTCGCTGATCTACAGCTCTTGTGGACCGGTGGAGAGGAGACGCACACCTTACACCTCCCATGGTGAGATGGCCCCACGCTGCAGGAAGTCAGCTTCTCCTTGGGCTGCCTCTAGCCGGCGATGCGGTGAGAGCCCAGTTGACGGGCTCCAGGCGTGGCGAGAGGAGATCTTGCAGTGGTTCGCCCGGTTCATTCACCGTGCTCCGGGGCTTCTCGTCGCGAATCTCCCCGTACACGCATACGCCCTCTCAGCTTGGTATTGAGCTACACGGTAGGAATGCTTTCTTGTGTTTTATGTTCGTCCTTCAGTCCGTACTAGAATTACATGTGTCAACTTCCTTATATGTTACGCGTCTGATCAGCTAGACCCGGAGCCGACGCGTACTCACTGCAGAGGAGCCTGGAGCGTCCCTGTGTGGGTGTTCAGTGTGGGTGATGTTCACAACTCGCAAGCACGCAATCGACAAGGGCTTGACCTTACGCGAGGGAGATAGCCGACGCCGAGGACGTGCTGTTCCCCATAGTTGGGGATCGGCAGTCCTTGCCGCACGTACAGGGGTCTGTGCGACGGCTGCAGGAGACCGAGCCAGAAGCGGTCTTCACGGGTTGTCCACTCCTCCTACAGCTCTGGGCGGCAGAGCGGTTCGCGATCGGCCGCCGTTGTGGACACAGTCCGTACGAGGCGAAGCCTGTACGTGGGTGTCCACCGAGGACTATCCGACGATGGGGACGGTGTGGTGTCGTCGTGAGGTATGTTCGGTGTTAGAACGTCTTGGTTTTTTATGTTACTTGGACTAACGAGAACTTCTTTTCACCGTCTCGGTTTTTTATGTTACTTGGACTAACGAGAACTCTTTCCTGTTTGTAGCGTCGGTACGCTTCACGTGCAGGTGCGAAGTCGTCCAGAACTTCCTCATGGAGTTCAACAGGATCACGGAACGACGACGTTGTCTGGGAGCCGTACAGCGCCGAGCGAGGCACGCGCGTGCGCCGCGTGGGCTGGTCGTCCCTCTGCACCAGGGACCAGGCATACTGGCTGACGATGTACGCCGATGCTGTTCAACATTCTGTCGAGCCACACTGCCCGCAGAGTGTGATGCGCAGTTCGTATGCGACAGACCTTCGCCATCAACAACGCAGGCGTACCGCAACAACGTTCACAGGTAATATATTGGAAATGGAATATTCGTATTGTTATAAGCCATTGTGTCACCGGTTGTGCTCTGCAGGTTAAATCGGCTTGGCAGGCCGCCGTAAGGCTATTTGGAGACCCACGTGTCGATACATCAACGACTGGCTCATAGCCCCGGAGGACGTCACCCCGGAGCTGCACCCCTACACAGCCGCAGGTACGAGCAGTACCTTTCCTGGTATCAGGCCCGTACCAGACTACGGGTGACGTACACTCCCGAGCTCCACAGGCGAAACGTCGCGGGGTGCGAGACGCATACCGAACGGACCGCGACCAGGATATCCTCCCGCGCGGTGAGTCAATGGTTTCATACTATTTCAACGGTACGTACACGCGCAACTACCACGCATGTCCTGCTAAACAGGCGGACGATGCTAGGCAAGTTCACACGGAGCTGGACCTACTTGCGGCAGCGCCTACAGGCTGGCATCCCTCTCACACAGCAGGAGCAGACGATCAGTTCCGACCGGATTTGTGCAACACGATGTGGCTCGGTCGTCTGTACGTGCTCTGACTTGTCGCGTTCCGATGCAGCCCCACCGATGCAGATACATATGCGAGGTCCCCATGGTGAAGGGACATCGGCAGGAGCGGCGGGTTCTGCAGGCGCCAGACTACGTCGTGAGAGCAGTCCTTCTGGTACCGCCGAGGATCGAGGTCGGTAGCCTCCATGATCGGGCGAGGATTTGTCAGTACGTCAGGTTTGAACTATTCTCCATAACTAACTGCAGCTTTTTATTCGGCTGACACGAACTTTTCTTACCAGACCACGCGGCGGATCTCACCACCACCTGGGGGACATTGGACGGGGATCTGCCCCGAGCACCTCTGCTTGGATCTCTACGAGGACGACCTCCTTCCGGAGGCAGGACGTGATCGGTCGTCACAGCTCGGAGGTGCACGCACACACAGCGCACGACGCTGGTGCTTCCCTGCTGCTCAGGCAGTCCGAGCCACCCGTGGGGTACCGGCGGCCCGCCTGACGTACTCGGGCGGGCACGTGCGAGCGCAGCCTAAGAGGACGAGAGGCGTATGACCTAGGGGCTATTGTTGTATTAATTTATTTATAGGTCTCGCATTAAACTTGTTTAAATTTTTCATGTCCATATTCACCCCTGTTGACGCGCGAAAACCGCCGGGTGTGGCGAAAGCTTGTTGACGATCTGGTTCGGCGTCTGGTGACACGCGAAGGCCTGAGATCTGCTTAGCTCCAGTGCAGGTCCTAAAATATTTGAGGTTCGCAGGGCGTGCCAGTCAATTTGACTCGCAATTGACAAGGAGATGAAGAAATTAGATCACTGATCCATCGGCCAGCAAGCCGATACGGATCCCTTCCAGCCGATCGCCGCTATGCTCGTGCCCGGGCCTCGCCATGTACTCGCGCCCAGGTCTCGCTCGTAGTCGGATCCTTGCCCGTGTCCGAGTCTTTGCTCGTGCTCACGTCCGACTGCCAGCAGCAACTGCACATCGGCTATCGGCGTACGGGCTGATGTAGGCTTCTTGTAGCCGATGGCCGATGGCACCTATGTATCTGCTGATAAACCGATAGCGCTATAAACAGATAAATAACTGTCAGTGTAACATGTGCATCGGCTAGGAGCCGATGATAAATAGATAAGCAAAGATAGTAGCTAGCCGACTGCGAGAGGAAACACATGTGCATCGGCTCCGAAACCGATGATAATATAGATGACAAACAGTAAGGATAATACGTCGGCTTATAAAAAGATAACCTATCGGCTAAGCACTCCGATAGAACGTCGCATATACACCGATCAGCCCGACCAGATAATTAGTATTATCGATCTAGTAGTTCAAACCTAACTGATGCAGACAGATCGATAATAGTAAAGGAACTCAACGAGCCGATAGATCTAATGCAACTGTGATGAAAATAACTTACCGGCTATACATTCCGATAAGACGCTTGCACAGAGGATATCAGCCTAACAGGAATAATTTATCGCTAGCAGTTTAGTAGGTCGGACCCAACCGATGCAGCACAAACTGATGATAAACTACTCCCGATAAACTGATAAAAACTATGCACGCGTGATGTGATATACCTGACCAGCCTAAGAGGTCGGACCGAACCGATGCAGCCGTAGACAGATCCGATACACCGTGGTAAGCCGACTACCATAGACCGACTAGAATATCGGACCTAACCGAGAAAGTCCTAGCCGATTGGTAGTCGGGGTAACGAGACTTACCCTCTCGCAGGAGTTCGGACCTAACCGATGCAGCCCCGCTCGAGAAGCAAGAACCCGTTGGTAAAGGGTGGCGATGCGCCGAATTTGATTGATCGAGAGATGGTTTACAAGATACCCGGGCATACGTATATATACCCCGAGTTGGTACAGTCCTAATAGGACACGAAATAGAAATTTCCTAATTATAAAAGAAAAACTAACAAACCCCGATCAGATACGAGATCAGGTTTCCTAAAAATTATCAAAACTACCTAATTAGTAGATAAGGTAATTGACTGCCATGTCGTGGTCCTCACGATTCCTTCCTGAATCTGGCTTCTTCTGATTAGCTTCCAACGGCTGATATATCTTCTTTCCTTAACCAAATCCAATGTGAACCGTGCCAAATTTTGGCGTTAACACATGCCCCCAATTTCGGAGTTTGTTATCAAACTTCGAAATTCTTCTTCTGTTTGGGCCTCATCATTCCTTCCTGGCCTCTTGAAATCGGCTTTCATGAGCCGATACCTTTTGTACTAGGTGTGCTAGGCTCTTGAAGTCTTCTGATGAAAATCTTTCTTGATCGGAGCCATCAAACCTTGGAATGCTAACTCGGCCAGCTGTGCATCGTCCAGACTTAAACTATAACATCGGCTTCTAACATCACGAAACCGCTGGATATATTCTGAGACTGATTCCTCTGGCTTCTGTATTACCGATGTTAAGTCTATCAAACTCATCTCCTGACTCCCCATAAAGAAATACTTGTGGAATTGCTTTTCCAGATCGGCCCAACCTCAAACTGAGTTAGGTGGCAATGAAGAAAACCATGTAAAGGCCGATCCGGATAATGATAACGGGAAGAGTCTAACCCTCAAAGCTTCTACAGCCGATGCCTCTCCACATTGAGCCAAAAATCGGCTGACATGTTCCACTGTAGATATATCATCTTGCCCTGAGAATTTGGAGAAGTCTGGTACTCTGTATCGGCGCGGCAACGGAGCTCTATCAAACCAATCTGGATATGGAGGCCGATATATAAATGTTTCCTTCTTCGGTCTTAGACCGAATTGCTCTCTCATCACCTCTATGATTCTTGCTGATAAATCTTCTTCTCTTGGATCTTCGTCGTGATAACGCAGAGGTGGAGTTTGTAGCCGATTCTGATTCTGATATTCCTCTGATAATTGTACTCAGGAAACAGCTTCTGAATAACTCTGTTGATGCCCCCATAGTACGCAGTTTGATATCCTTGAGGAATCCCATCTTGTTGCCCCCGGGTATTTTGAATCGGCTCTACTGCCTTCTTGATCAAGCTCTGTAATGTGTTCACCAATACCCCAGATTGATCAGTCAACGCATGATGAACTGCTTCATTAAACATGTCTTGGATCGGCTTCTGTGAACTCGTAGGCGATATATGGCTCGATTCGTCAATAAAAACAGGTTTTGGAAATTGCGACTTCTGAATCGGCCCTTGATCTGTCATACCGAAGGATTCTAGACAAAGCTTCTGAAATTCATCAATGTTCTGCTCCACTTGTTGTCTTTGTTCTTCGGTCAAATCTTCCATCGTGACTGGGATTATATTATCTGTACTGACCTCTTTTCCAGCCATGCTGAAGTTCTGAGTCCCACCGGGTCAAAAACGTGTTGATTCAGCCGATAGGATATACTGTGATAATATGAAGATCGTGTCCCACCGGGCGTGCCAAAAGCGTGTTGACGCCGAAAACCGCCGGGTGTGCCGAAAAGCTTGTTGACGATCTGGTTCGGCGTCTGGTGACACGCGAAGGCCTGGGAGATCTGCTTAGCTCCAGTGCAGGTCCTAAAATATTTGAGGTTCGCGGGCGTGCCAGTCAATTTGACCTCGCAATTGACAAGGAGATGAAGAAATTAGATCACTGATCCAATCGGCCAGCAAGCCGATACGGATCCCTTCCAGCCGATCGCCGCTATGCTCGTGCCCGGGCCCTCGCCTGTACTCGCGCCCAGGTCTCGCTCGTAGTCGGATCCTTGCCCGTGTCCGAGTCTTTGCTCGTGCTCACGTCCGACTGCCAGCAGCAACTGCACATCGGCTATCGGCCGATACGGGCTGATGTAGGCTTCTTGTAGCCGATGGCCGATGGCACCTATGTATCGGCTGATAAACTGATAGCGCTATAAACAGATAAATAAACTGTCAGTGTAACATGTGCATCGGCTAGGAGCCGATGATAAAATAGATAAGCAAGATAGTAAGCTAGCCGACTGCCGAGGAAACACATGTGCATCGGCTCGAAAACCGATGATAATATAGATGACAAACAGTAAGGATAATACAGTCGGCTTTATAAAAAGATAACCTATCGGCTAAGCACTCCGATAGAACGTCGCATATACACCGATCAGCCCGACAAGGATAAATCTAGTATTATCGATCTAGTAGTTCAAACCTAACTGATGCAGCACAGATCGATAATAGTAAAGGAACCTCAACGAGCCGATAGATCTAATGCAACTGTGATGAAAATAACTTACCGGCTATACATTCCGATAAGACGCTTGCACAGAGGATATCAGCCTAACAGGAATAATTTATCGCTAGCAGTTTAGTAGGTCGGACCCAACCGATGCAGCACAAACTGATGATAAACTACTCCCGATAAACTGATAAAAACTATGCACGCGTGATGTGATATACCTGACCAGCCTAAGAGGTCGGACCGAACCGATGCAGCCGTAGACAGATCCGATACACCGTGGTAAGCCGACTACCATAGACCGACTAGAATATCGGACCTAACCGAGAAAGTCCTAGCCGATTGGTAGTCGGGGTAACGAGACTTACCCCTCTCGCAGGAGTTCGGACCTAACCGATGCAGCCCGCTCGAGAAGCAAGAACCCGTTGGTAAAGGGTGGCGATGCGCCGAATTTGATTGATCGAGAGATGGTTTACAAGATACCCGGGCATACGTATATATACCCCGAGTTGGTACAGTCCTAATAGGACACGAAATAGAAATTTCCTAATTATAAAAGAAAAACTAACAAACCCCGATCAGATACGAGATCAGGTTTCCTAAAAATTATCAAAACTACCTAATTAGTAGATAAGGTAATTGACTGCCATGTCGTGGTCCTCACGATTCCTTCCTGAATCTGGCTTCTTCTGATTAGCTTCCAACGGCTGATATATCTTCTTTCCTTAACCAAATCCAATGTGAACCGTGCCAAATTTTGGCGTTAACACCCCCTCTAGGCTTGATCCCACCCTTCAGATCTGATCTTTCACAAATATTTACAACAGTACTCCGTCCTGTCTATACCATTTTAAAAGGACAAACCACTTTCGGCGCATACCATGCGCGAGTACGGACCACCTTTACTTGCATAATATAGGCCGCGCGTGCGCCACATTGCGACAAGCGAGCTTTCGGCGCGTCGCTTTAGTCATGCGTCGTCACCGGCATTCTGAATACATGGTCGGCCACTTCAACCCCTTTTTGCATATGCATGTGCCTTATATTTTGACCTGTACGTCTCATAGGGAAATAGACGCACGACAACCTATATAAAAGCACCATCATAGTAGCAGAGGGCCTTCACCCAGACCCTCGAGCAAACTTCGCACCGTTTATGAACTACGGCCACTACCTGCCTCACTAGTTTCCTTTTGTTCTTGTAGCAGGATCGAACAATGTCTCCTACACCTCTTTTCGTAGAGGATTGCAACTGGCGATATTTAGGTTTCGCTTTGGTACTGCCACCTTGGGCTGAACGCTCGATATGCCTTTGTGGTGACCGTTGCCGGCTATGCGTATCTCATCAGGAGGAGACTTACGGCTGGAGATACTTCGAGTGCGTGCACCAGAGTCCCCAGGTACGTGTTTCAGTCAAGTCTTTGTCATATTCGTGTTTACGCCCACGACTCTTATACCAGGATATTTACCTTAACAGAGCGAGGGAAGATATTGCGGCTTCATCGAGTGGATTGACAACGGCAACCCGGAATATGACTACCTCCCGTTAGACGAAAGCATGGCGCAATACATGGCCAGGAGGGCGGAGCACGAACAACGTCTAGAGCTAGAAGGGGCAGACTGGAGAAATCGACCTCTCGGACTTCCGCGATGGGAGGACCGTCCAACGTGCGCTTGTGGTGATCGTTGCCAGATCGTCAGGTCAAGAAGGCCAGGAACTCTGCGACGCAGAAGCTTTGTTTGTCCGAACATTCTTGACAACGATATCGATGTAAGTTCAAGCCGCACCTTACTTCCTGCAGATTGTTTACCTTTACCAAACGTGACGAATTTACTACCAAACTCGTCCCACAGGATCCTCCAAGGAGGTGTCAATTCAGACAATGGATTGACAATTTCACGCCGTCATATCTATCACGGCACTGGAACATGCAACCAGAATCACCAGCCGACTACAGCCTGTCTAGATCGTACCATAAACGAATCGCCCGTTTTTCTAGGAACCGGTGACTAGAACGAGCGGATACATTGTACTGCTAACAATATAGTATCCCTTGTTGTATTTCCTACTATGGGTGTCGCATTCATCATGCCGCAATGCGAACGGCTCGCATCTAGCTAATATCACTATGCTATTGTACGTGCACTGCGTTAAGTATCGACTGAGTTGATGACGAATAATAGAATATATCGTCTTCCAATGTCGAATTAAAAATCATTCAGTACGTACATTGCGCAAAAATTTGGGAAAAAATTCATAGGCCCTAACATTCCGTTCGCCTGGTGTCCTAAGCCCCTCACGTAAAACGGACCGGCCTATTACCATGTCATTAATTAAGTTTTACCGAAAATAAACTTGAAAAAATGATCAGTACGATTTTACAAACCAACGCCCAACATCGTCGGATTATAAAAAAAAACTTTAAAAAACATACCCTAAACCACGATTAAAACTAAATTTTGTGAAGCGTGTAGGCGAAAGACGGGATAAGTGGATTGCGAGTGCTGATCTAGACATACGAGGAGTGGAATGCGAGTGGCGATCCAGAAATACCCTCAGTTTGACAAGTTCTTTTCACGATGTGAACAATCTATGATATTTGGTTTTTTTGAAAAAACATCGACCCAATAAATGCAATGGCACAATAAATAGAATTTTAAAAATTTTGGGGTTCAAAATTAGCATTCGAACGATTCGGACCGTCCGATCGCTGTGCGGACGGTCCTATGCATTCGGCCCCCTGGGGGCATTCGCCGCCGTCCCCCAGGGCGGCAAGGCCACGTGGCCTCCCCGGGCTAACGGCGGCCGGCGCCGTTAGCCGCGCCTGACGGGGATGCCATTCGCCGCCCTAGGCCACGGCGGTTTTTAAATACCGCCGTGGCCCAGAGCGGCAAGAGGGTAGATCTGCAAATGACTCAAATCGAAAATTAGTTTTGTAAATTAAAAAAAATTAAATTAGTAACAGTAAAAATTCGGTAGATATCTGTTAATTGGCATCCCAGCCGACTGACACGATCCAAATTACTGGCCCGGGCTCGGCCCTTGAGCTGGGCTCAGGCTAGAATAATGGAGCACGCTTGAAGCAAGTTCCGAGTTGGGCTCGGCGTCCGAAAAGACAGGACCGAGCAAGCCCAGCCCGGCCCGGCCCAACATGATCATTGCCTGGTCTGTTTCGAGGCTGCTGCTCGAACTCCCATGCCGAGGTGCCGAATCGCCATCTCGGCCTCCTCCTCTGCCGTCGTCGTCGTCGATCCTTCCGCGCCGAGCAAATCCGAGCTTGAGCAGTCATGGCCGAGCTCGAGGGGGGAGGCGAGCAGCGGGCCGCGCTGCTTGCGGCGGCCTCCCTCTTCCCGCTGCCCGAGGGCGCGAGGTTCTCCTACGGGACGGCGGGGTTCCGCGCGGAGGGGGGCACCATGGGCCCCGCGGTGTGCCGCGCCGGGATGGTGGCGGCGCTGCGGTCCGTGAGGCTTGGCGGCGCCGCTGTCGGGCTGGTCATCACGGCCTCGCACAACCCGATTCGCGACAACGGCGTCAAGATCGTCGACGCGGACGGCGGCATGATGTCGCAGGACTGGGAACCCTTCGCCGACGCCCTCGCGAATGCCCCCAACCCCGAGGCTCTCCTCCAGGTAGCCTCTCTTTCCCTCGATCTCAGCTTACCATGAAACTGACCTTGTTAGATTGTGTCCTAGCTAGTTCTTGCTCACATTTTTTTCCCCTTTTGTCAGTTTGATCTGGTAAGGTCTTATGCATGATTCCCTTTTATCTGTGTTGAATTGGGTAAACTTTAAATTACTTCAATGTTAATGACTCTGCTGGTGCTAATTGGCATTGATACTGTTGGAAAACAGAACTTCAGTTGAATTGAATTATGGAACTAGTGAGGAGTGGCATCTTCTGAGTGAGATGTTCAGTTTGTTCAGATAGCTGATAACTTCTTTTCTGCCTACTCTTACCTCAGTTTTCTTTTATGTTTGTTCAATTGTAGATAGTGCTTCAATTCGCAAAAGATGAGCAGATTAAACTCGGTGGAAGTCACTCGGCACAAGTACTGCTGGCAAGAGACACGAGGCCTACTGGAGAGTACCTCCTTGATGCGGCGGTGAAAGTATCACGTTGATTTACATCCTTTATTCTATATTCACTATATATCTCATGTTCTGAGTCAATCTTATTAATTGTCTGAAACTCATGCATGAAGGGAGTAAATGCGGTAATAGGTGTAGTTGCGGTTGACATGGGGATTCTCACAACTCCACAGCTGCATTGGATGGTCCGAAGTAAAAACAAAGGACTGAGGGCCTCTGAGGTGGATTATTGTTCACAAGTTATTGATTCATTCAGGTTCTTCTGAATTTATTTCTCTGCTTACTGTAAGTAATGAACATGCGGCATTTATTTGTGGGCATAATTTAACTATAATGTGTAATGTAATAGGCGTTTATTGGAGTTAGTCCCCAAAGATAAAGGAGCTGATGCGGTGAACAATAGACTAATTGTGGATGGAGCGAATGGCATTGGTGGGTTGAAGCTTGAAGAAATAAAGCCAAAAATTTCTGGATTAGATATTCATGTGAGGAATTCAGGAAGGGGAGAAGGGATACTTAATGAGAAGTGTGGTGCAGACTTTGTTCAGAAGGAGAAAGTTGTTCCTCTTGGGTTTGTCCCTGAAGATGTCAGTTTCAGGTGAGTAGTTAATTGTTGCTTAAATTTCTACTTGTCACTGATCTTACATGGCCATTCTGATATAACTTTCAGGTGTGCAAGTTTTGATGGTGACGCTGACCGGCTCGTTTATTTCCGTATTGTATCCTCTAGTGACACTAGGATTGATCTTGTTGATGGTGACAAGATATTATCAATATTTGTGCTATTTATCAGAGAGCAATTAGATATTATCAATGGAAAAGATAATCAAGGAAATGAAGTACTTCCTACACGTTTTGGTGTAATTCAAACAGCTTATGCAAATGGCGCATCAACAGATTTTCTCAAGAACCTTGGCCTCGAAGTTGTATTCACTCCAACTGGAGTGAAATACCTTCACAAGAAAGCCCTAGAATACGATATTGGTATCTACTTTGAAGCCAATGGACATGGGACGGTACTATTCTCAGATCATTTTGTCTCACAACTGGAGTCTTTGACTAGTGAGCTTTCTTCAAAGGCTGCAGGTAAACTCTTCATGATTTGTCCAATATTTCCTTTCTCTTTCGCATGGTTGGATCTATTTGTTTATGGTTGTCATGATGTACTCTCCTCTCCTTTTACTTTCACATTAGGTTCTTCACAACACCAAGCTGCTATGAGATTGTTGGCCACAAGTCAATTAATTAATCAGGCAGTTGGAGATGCTCTAAGTGGAATGCTCTTGGTGGAGGCTGTTTTGCAATACAAGGGCTGGTCGCTCCAGAATTGGTGTGACTTGTACACTGATCTGCCAAGTAGACAATTGAAGGTATTTTGGCCAAAATACCTGAGGTTATACCTCTTCTTTTCTAAGATACGCTTCTAACTATCATCATCATATCATGTTTCCATAATATAATTATGATTTCAGGTTAAAGTTCAAGATCGAAATGCTATTGTTACAACAGATGCAGAAAGAAGAGTTTGCCAGCCTTCTGGGTTGCAAGAACTGATAGATGGGGAGATATGTAAGTAGCATCTTCTCAAGTGTATAATACTTATGTTTCTTTCCTAGATTCGATATTCTGGTCATAAATTGAGTGTACTAAATTTTTGAGGCACAATGCAGCCAAGTACTCGCATGGGCGATGTTCGTGCGCCATCTGGTACTGAGATGTGTACGTGTATATGCAGAGGCATCTTCAGAGGAAGCAGCTGATAGCCTTGCAAAACAAGTGGCGCAGCATGTTGAGCGCATTCTTGGATAGTTTGTCCTTTTTTAATCTCTCGTCATTTTCCAGAAGTTTAAAGTGTTCACTTTAGCTCAATTGCTTGACACATTTGAAGAACAGCCAAATCCATTTGTTTGCAATGTGGATACATGTTTATTCGAATTTTTCAGATTACATAAATTGTATGTTGTAATGTAGAGCCATCGGTTATTGCACCCAAAGATGATTGAAAATGATATGAACAGAATGAGTTTCGAGCCTTCCCTCGCTTTTTTTTTAAAGAAAGGAAGGTGCCTGTGTATGAGCTTGTCAAAAAACAGCACACAGTACTGTCACTCTCCAGAAACCAGTTCTTTGATTCTTTCTAGCTACTAATGAAGTTATGAAATACAGTCACGTAACACGAGCAAGATTTTGTGTTACTGTTACATCTTTGAATTTTGTGTAATCCCATTAAATTATGCTGTGTTAGCCATTTCTGAAGCAAACACTATTGTGTAATCCCATTAATTTATGTTGTGTTAGCCATTTCTGAACCAAACACTATCTCTGATACATTTCAGTACAAACTACAAAGACACTTTTCTTTTCAACATATGTGGCCATATGCCATCCTCAGTCCCTCGAGAACCAAACAGAGCATCACATTTTTGTTCTGAGAGTAAAAGAAACAAACAAAAACAAGAATACCACCTGCTTTATGCTGCATGCATGCCCTCTGAACTTCTACAGTAACACGTAGACGTAGGAAGGTCAAAAAAACATACAGTAACACATAGGAAAACTATTTGCACAGTAGCCTGTCTGTACTTAGTAGCCTGTAGACACGGTACTAACCATACTTAAGCTCATTGTGTGCCATAATTGCCTGTAACAGTGCGGGAGTAGGACTGTGGATTTTATGATCTGTTGAGCTATGAGTTTTTTTTTTCTACTCCCAATCCAGTTTGGCAAAGGAAAGTGAAAAATTAGTGAACGGTGAAAAGACTAGTTTCGGTTGTACAACTCCCATGCTATCGTGTGCAGTCTTGAGGAATTATATACTGAAAATAAGATATAGACATAAAGATATGTGAGAGGGGCATTCTTTCATTCATCCTCTTCTATTATGTACAATTGCTCTTCTCCTCCTCTCTATATATAGCCAATGTCATTGATACTTTCCTTATTTAGTGAGTAGGTCATCAGTGAGCAACCTAACCTAAGCTAGGTCTTGTTGGGCCACCGGTTTTTCAATAGTTTTTAATTGACGATAGAGGGCTACGATTTTGTCTACTCCCCGGTCATATATATATCAATAATGAATAATGACCGGAGGGAGTATAATATTTAGCCCTGTTCAATTACTTCCCTCCCAATTCTCATTCATTGGTCCCAAGAAAAATGGTAGTAGGAGTTTGTCCCTCAAACTCAGGCGCTGTTTCTCTGAAGTTGTATGGAAAATTTGTTGAGCATAATATCTTTAATGCTGTACAATAAGGGAGCACTGCAAATCACTATAGTGATGGCCATATACTACTATAGTAAATCACTGTGGGAAACGCATACTGGACAAATGATACTACATTTCCTCCTTAAAAACAAGTACAATAGTGACCTTATAGCCTACCTGTGTCACGTTTTTGCATATATGGATGAGAGATAGGAGAAAAGTTAATCTCCATACAAGAGCCACGTTTACAGTTTACACATGATTGTAGAGAAACAACTTAATAAAGAAGTGACAAGAAGAGAGGAAATGTTAAAAATAGAAACGACATTGGCTTTAGTATTATCTTTAGAGCATGACATAAATCACATCTACTAGATAAATCTGCTATGTAACTTTTGCTGTTATAACAATTGACAACCAGCACCGATAAGCATCGATAACCGAATGTGGAATGACATAAATCACATCTACTAGATAAGCATGGATAACCGATAAGCACCGACAATTGTCTACCAGAATCTGTCATTAGCTGAGCTGAATGATGTCTTGGTTGTAGCTCAGCACACGGATTATCAAGACGCGCACATTGATTCCTTTATGGACTTGTGGTATCTGATGGACTTAGAGAAGCATACCTGGGAAAGGAAATATAGGATTGTTTTGGGGATGAGTATCCGGGACACTGAACATTTTTTTGCTCAGACACATCCCTCCCTGATTCTAGATGATGGCAGGATACTTGTCTGTATGTCTGTAGCAAGGTCAAACTTCGAACACAAGGCGGGTGATGCGGTTAGATGATCCAGAGACGGACACTTTGAGTTCAGAGTTGGTGGATGTTAGGAATATTCACTCAATTGGTTTCTTTACAGGAAGCTTGTTGAGCGTACAGAATGGCGAGGGGTTGTAAACAACTTGTAATAGATGTATCACAATGTCCTTGATCAGTTCAACAAATCCACTGGTTTTTAAGAGTGGTTTGGCCTGAACTTCTGTACCAGATTATCATCCTTCAGAGTTCAGACATATGGACCTGGGAGCGGCATTTGTGTTTATGTTCTTAGCTTCTTACTCGAATTATCTTCTTACCAAGATCTCAGTATCGCCGAGGGAGGCGAAAAATTCTCCATTCTGAGAGTCTGAACCCTGGCTGGGAGCTTTTTTTTTTTTGTCTCAGTTATAAACTTGCTGTGCTCGAGTTGCCCTGCTCTAATTAAAATGTATGAAGCTGATAAGTATGGTTTTTAGTCCTTGCTGGAGAGTGGAGTTACTTGAATTCTAGTGGGTAATTTTTGTTTTCCTTTCAATTTTTCTCCTCTTATATCATGCAACATGCAATGATCTTGTGTGATAGGCTTCCCTGATATCATTTCTTGTAGGATTATGTAAATTACTAAGGTAGTGTTCCAAATGCCAATTCTATTCATGCTGAAGGAAGTAAAGAAGTATGCGAGCAGTTATCGCACAAAAAATAAACTAGAGTTCATGATGCTTACTCTAATTATTATACTTTCATGAATACGATGCAGGAATAAATTGCTATATTTAAAAGGGGCTACCCATACTATTTACCTCATTTTACCACAAGTTTGCCAAGTAGGTTTCACCAAGTTAGTGTAGTGTTTAGTTCTTGCCACAAGTTAGCCATGCCAATTTTTTCTTTAACTTGATTCCACATTTCATAGACATAATAAGTTATGGCAAGGAAGCTAAGGTGTTGCTTCAATATTTTTTGCCACAACTTTAGCAACTTAGCACAAATATTTGGCAAGCTTAGCCATCTTTAGACAACCAACCAAATAGCTCCTACATTTGTAAGAAATAACTACTCCAAATCTTACAAATTTTATTCCATTGAATTAAAAATCCAACGCTCCACAGCTCTCCCCATCTCTTTATCTTCTTCACCACCTCTCCTCACCTTTGCACGTTGCTCCCCAATATGCCTCATCGGGCATCTCCGACGCCGGTGAGGCCCGCTGGCCGACCCAACATTGCTGCCCTCCTATCTCTATCTCTTCACCTTCATTTTTTTCACTCTCTCCCTATCATCTCGCTCGTCTCCGGTGTCCCTATGTTGTCCTTCTCCTCTATCTCTGATAGCTTCCGCCGTTAGATTAGCCATTGTCATCTAACCACTGTCTTCTTGATGCCCTCGCCACCTCCATCGTCCTCCTCCATCCCTACGGCTCCAGCGGCGCTACCTTGGCCTCCCTCTAAGGCCATGGAACTTTCCCCCTGCACTCACTCATCGGCCATCGCTACCCTAACCGCAACCCTTTACGCTAACTTCTTAAAACCCATCCATATCTGGAGGAGAAGGTTACATAACACAAATCGTGGAGCAACAAGTGGATCAACAATTCGTAAGATTTTGTTCTGAGTTTTTTCTCCATTACATTTAGCAAATTCTATTTATACCAAACTCGAAACAGTTTCTTTGGCGAGGGAAAACATTAGAAAAGGAATCAATTCAAAAAAATGTTTAAAAAAGAAAGAAAAAGGAAGCGCTACTATCACACCCGTCTACCTTGCCGGACTGATCGGATCCCCAAATGTCTCTCGATTTTGTCATCTCTCAGCTAATCGTTTTGCTAATGACGGTTTCCTTCGTGATAGCCATAATTAAACAGTTAATTAATCCGTATGCAGATCGCTTTGTAGCCCTAGCGATCGCGCTCCGGGATGGCGTCGCCGACGACGCGTCGTTCGACTACGGCGACATCCCCTCCGACGTGCTGCATGACGTCCTGCTGCGCCTGCCGGCGAAGAATCTTGGCCGCTCCGGCCGTCTGCCGGTCGTGGCGCTCCCTCCTCTCTGACCCTCTCTTCGTCGCCGCGCACGCGTCCCTCCACCCAGGCCCCCTCCTCGCCGTCGGCGTCGTCAACGGCGGCGGCGACGATGATGTCAGTACGGTTTGCGTCCGCATCATTGACCTGTCCGTCGAGGAGGCGAGGCGGGTCCCCGGCGTGCCGTGCTCCTCTAACCGCCTGATGCGCGCGCGACGACGACGTGGCCTGCGTCGTCCGAGAGAACAGCCGCGTCCGCTCCGTCGACCTGGACACCGGCGCCGTTTCCATCTTCCCGGACAACCTCCACAAGGAGCAAGCACGCCCGCGCACCCGCAGATGCTTCTGCGCCCGGTGCGCGGCGGCGGTGGCGCTCGCGCTCGGCCGGGCCGCATCGGGGGAGCTCAAGGCGCTCCGCATCAGCCACCACTTCTACCACCAGTTCTGCGAGGTCGTCTCCCTCGGCGACGGCCGGTGGAGCGAGGCGCCGGGCCCACCGACCACCGTCAGAACCAGCCGCCGCCACATGGCCGTCGTGAACGGCGTCGCCTACTTCCTCGTCGACGCCGGACGCCTCCGCGCCGACTTCGAGCCGGGCAGCATCGCCTCGTTCGACCTCGCCACAGAGCAATGGGCGGCTGCCCTCCTCCGCGGGCCGCTCTACGGCAACGAACGCCCCCCTCCTCGCCGTGACCGTCGCGGCGAGCTCACCCTCGCCGCGCTCAACGGCCACCTCGTGGCCGTCCACCACAACGACGAGGACCTGACCCTGGACCTGTGGTTCCGGCAGGAGGAGAAGATCTCCGACGACGCCAAGGCGCCGCGGTGGTGCCGGCGATATGCCATCCGGTACCACGCCGTGTTCCAGATGTTCTACGAGAACGAGGTGGAGCCGCTGTTCCTGCTTGACGACGACCGAGGCAGGGTGGCGTTCTGGGTGTGGCGCCGTGGACGCCATGACGGCGTGCTCCGGGTGTACGACCCGACGTGCGACGCCGCCGTCGACGTCGTCGAGATCACCGACTGCGTCGATGTCGGCGTGCACACGAGAAGCCTCAGCTTGGGGAGTTCGTCGAGAGGCAATGAAGCAGATCAATTTGTCAAATTATTTAGTTAGTTATCATAAATTCTTTGTTTTTCTTATTTGTTTATTGTTCATTTGTTTTGTGGCTGATGTATGTATGTCCGGATAAAATATGACTTTGTTTGTAACTCGGGATTTTTTTTTCGATTCTGAGCAGTTTTAATGATAGTTTTTAGAGGAGGGAGTTGGCAGAGAAATTGGTCATGAGAATAAAAATTGGGGGAGGGGTTAGTCGAACACATGCCTTAGGTATGTATGGTTTAAAAGTGATCTGAGAGGAGAGTAAAGATCACCTAAAACAAAGTGAGCTATTAGCGTATAATTAATTAAATATTAATTATTTTAAATTTAAAAAATAGATTAATATAATTTTTTAAAATAACTTTTATATAAAAAAAATTTGTAAAAAATACACCGTTTAACAGTTTGGAAAGCATGCTTACAGGATACGAGAAATGTTTTCTCCTCAAGCAGTACTCCTGAACGGAGCCTTATAGGTTGGGTGTAAGGTTTCGTACAACTGTGCTACGTGGGCTTGCTGAGTTAACTATAAAATCATTCACTTCTTAAACCGTTTTAGACTGACGGTCCGACCGGTTGGACCAACTGAATCACGAACCAAGTGCTTCACCAGTCCAATGCCTGATCCTGTTCTAATAACTATGCTCCTAGTCTCTTTTTTGGTATTAGAGATGCGAATTATGGAGAGTTTGGGTGAAAATTGGATTTTAAGTGATGATGTACGGCTCAGATTTATCCCCTTATATTTAGAAGGGAAATTCTCTTTCAATTACCACCCCCTACCCGAGGATTAAAAAGATAAGAGTTTGCTCTTAAACTTCTCTTCCTAATCCCTTCTAAAACTCCCACACCCACAACCCAAACAACGAACTTATAACAGCCTCCTATTTCCTCTTAACAATTCCCCAATCAAACATACCCTAAGATTATTGTTAATTCACTGGTGTTGGCTTTGCCAAGCAAAAGGTATTTATTACTTGGCCTTGTTTGAAACAGATTACTCATGGAATTATTGTCATCAATTATCTACATGATTAGAGGAATAAATTAAATATTTTAAGAAATAAACAGTTTGGAACAAGTGGTTTAAATAATACAGTTATAAAAATTTATTAAGAAAATATATTTTTAAAGGCATGAATCAAATAATCGGTGACAGTAATCCAATGAAGTAGCTGAAAAAAATATTTTCCATTCCCTGAGAGCAAGCATCAACATTGTACATTTGCAAGCATCAAAGATGAACCGAATTGACCTCTCATTACTTGTGCCTTCTTAAATCTTCTTAAGGCTTAGCTCCATCTTGCGGTTATTCAACCGATCACCTGTTTCCATTAGGGAAAGCAGCTCATACAATCTTTAGGCAGATACCGTTTAAGATTCCATATCCAAACTATAACACTCCCACCCTGGCACCACCTATAGCGATACCAGAGAGGAAGCGCCGCAGGGGATTGGCGTGAACCAATTCCCACGGAACCGCGATGCCGGTACCAGTCCCAGGAAACCTTGCTGGTACCCGCGGTCAACGGAGATGTACCACAGCAATTAGCTAAATAAATAAATATATATATACTATACCTTTATAAGTTGCGACTTCGGGCAAGCCTTGAGAAGCAACCTGCAAACAGAACAACAGCAGCGGAACGACAGCATAGTGAGAACCCAATCCACAAGCAACGGTTTGGAATTAGGAAAGAAACCCTAATTTTCACTTCAACTTCACTCTTCCTGAATGAGGGGAGAAAAGAAATAGATTGAGTACTTACGTACTCAGTAAGTCACGGAAAATGTGAGATATGTAGGCTATCAAAGATAGGCTAGGGTTTATTTCGCAAACCATTTCATTTGAAAACATTTTCAAAAACCTAAGTGTGAGTTGTCTCAATATAACTGGAAGGAGGCTCTTGCCTCGATCCTGTCCGCAAATTGATTTTCAACAACTCGAGCGGACGAATCAGATTTTAATTGTTTTTAAGTATTCTAATACCGCCCGTCGGATCACGACAGCGGTTCAGTGGCTCTGCCCTTAAGCAGCTTTCTACTGTATCCTCATCTATTACTTTATTTTCATTTTTGTCCACTCCAGGACAAAATCTCAGTTTTCCTCTATTATTTTCCTTTCACTTTTGTCCTATCCAGGACATTATCTCATCTCATAATTCATCTCAGTGGCTCCTCGGGCCATCCTTAACTCAACTCAAAACATACACCGCTTCCTCTTGAGAAGCCTAAACTATGATGCCATTCGACATCCCGGGTCACACAACCCCATTTCAGACCACTCAGGTCATCCATCAGCCACTGAGGCCGATTCTGTTAACGATTTCCAACCCGCAAAACAATTGCACAGATATTTGTAAAATCAAATCTACGCTAGAGGAATCACCTCACATTCGCCCGTAACCGTGGGCACGGTTGTTCGAATAGTTTGTGGACCTTTGCAAAGAGTGCACGCTTTACCCACACAACGCGAGCTTAGTCCCTCACTGATCAGGTGGGGAGGTTCACGATAAGACCTTTCTAGAGCCTTCCTAGAATAGCACGTTACCCTATAAATGGGTTCTCTCAACCAAGTACCAGGAACTCATTTCCTATACTCAGGGACTATTGACGCCGAAAACCGCCGGGGGCCGACGATCTGGTTCGGCGCCTGGAGACACGCGAAGGCCTGGGAGATTTGCTTAGCTCCAATGCAGGTCCTAAGATGTTGAGGTTCGTAGGCGTGCCAGTCAATTTGACCCCGCAATTGACAAGGAGATAGAAAATATTAGCTCAGTGATCCAATCAGCCGATAAGAATCCTACCAGCCGATTGTCGAAGGAATGCTTGAGCATCGGCCGTAAACGTAAGGTACTGCCCGCGCCCGTGCCTGGGCCCTCGCCTGTGCCCGCGCCCGGGTCCTCGTCCGTGCTCGCGCCCGGGTCCTCGCTCGTGCCCGCGCCCGGGTCCTTGCGTGCTGCCCGCGCCCGAGTCCTTCCTCGTATCCGACTACCAACAGCACTTGCGCATCGGCTAAGAAGCCGATGATAGAATCGATGATAATATAAGCAAATAATAAGCTAGCCGACTGCCGAGAAAACACTTGGACATCGGCTAGAAGCCGATGAAAGAGTAGATATGCAGAATAATAATCAATAGACAATGCAGTCGGCTTTATCTAGTAGAAAGATAACTTATCGGCTAAGCACTCCGATAAAACATCGCATAAAACCCATCGACTTAACAAGGATAAATCTATTATTATCAATCTAGTAGGTCAAATTCAATTGATGCAGCACAAATTAATAATAATAAAAGAACCTCGATGAGCTGATAGATCTAATGCAATTGTGATATACGATAACTTATCGGCTATATATCCCGATAAGACGCTTTCATAAAATCTATCAACCTAACAGGAACAATTTATCGCTAGCAGTTTAGTAGGTCCGACCCAACCGATGCAGCACAAACTGATGATAACTACCCCTGGTAAGCCGATAAAAACTATGCACGCGTGATGTGGTATATCTACTCGGACTAAGAGATCAAACTTAACTGATGCAGCCGTAGACAGAATAGGTACACCGTGGTAAGGGGTGACGAGTCTTACCCTCTCGCAGGAGTTCGGACCTAACCGATGCAGCCCGGCTCGAGAAGCAAGAACCCGTCGGAAAGGGTGGCGATGCGCCGAAGTTGTATTGATCGATTAGATAGTTTTTCAAGGTATCCGGGCATACATATTTATACCTCGAGTTGATACAGTCCTGATCGGACACGAAACAGGAGTTTCCTATCTATAAAAGGAAAAACAACAAGCCCTGATCGGACACGAGATCAGGTTTCCTAAAAATTATTAGAGCTACCTAATTTATAGATAAAATATTAACTGCCATGCCTTGGTCTTCACGATTCCTTCCTATACTCGGCTTCTTCTGGATTAATTTCCATCGACTGACATAATCTCTTTCCTTAACCGAGTCTGATACAAATCGTACCAAATTTTAGTGTCAACAGGGACGGAGGTATATTGCCCTCTTGGCACCTAGCCAGTCCCATATTTATTAGCAACCGAAAACGATCCTGGGAACACTAATTACTCGGTCAGGGGTGTCCCATTCCACCCGTGTGGTCGCATTGTGAGATGCTCGGATGAAATTCCTCAAGGAAACAGTCCTTATATGTGAATACAAAGTGCCACCACACAGGCGATCACTTTGCACCACGGATTTTCGCAAATAAATTTTGTTTCACAAAACTCGCCGACATCGCATGTCGGGTTTTTAAATCTTTGGAAACCCTATTTTCCCAAACAACAATCAATAGTGATGTGGGTAGAACCATCGGAATCTATGCTCAGAGAGCACAGTTACCGTGGTACTACGAGGTGGAGCGACAAGGAATAGGATATCAAAGACCTACAATGTTTATGCATCTACCGGGCAGGTCCTTCAGTTCGTCACGCGAACCGAGACCGATTAATTTAACGTGCACACTAACCATGCAATTTTACAAACAAAACATTTTAAATTTATGAGCAATATGGTTAAGGAGTGACTTGCCTCAGTCTTCGTCTTCAAACCTTCACGAAAATCCGACGTCCGACGATTCCCGAAACATCGACTACACGTGAAACAAGAGAAAAACACACAAAACCCTAGAAATAATATACTATTATTAATAACTAATAGTTCCATAATGTAGATCTCATTTTTAGAAAAATTTTGAGACTTGAACGGGCTCAATCGGAGTTACGGTCGAAAAGATATGGATTTTACAAGTTTCAGGGATTTTGTGGAAAAAAAGAAAAGAATTATTTGAATTTGGAAAAGGAATATTCCCTAGAATTTCCCTTGGCTGACAAATGGGACCCAGTGTCAGTGTGAGAGAGAGGGGCTGAGAGGGGGTGGTCCACATGTCAATGACTCAGGATTTAAAATAAAAGGGACCCACTGTCATTGATACAGAGTTAATTGGAGGGGATTAATTAAATGGGGGCCCACATGGCAGTGGGACATGAAAGAGAGCAGGTTGGCAGGAAGGCCCACATGCAGTGAGAGGAGGAGGGAGATTTTAAATGGAATGGGCCCACATGTCATTGAGATATTTTTCTAAATGGTGGTTAATTAAATTATGCTAGGCCCATGGGTCATTGACACAGAGGAATTGGGTGATGAGGCTGGGCCCACATGTCATTGGGACGGGGAGGGGGGTTTATTTCGTCAGGCCTGCATGTCAGTACAGGGAGGCAGGTAGCAGCGGCCAGGCCGATCGACGGCCGACAGCGGCCGAAGAGGATATAGCGGATGGTGGCTCGTCGGAGGAAGGGGAGTAGGGTGGCGGAAAGCGGAGGAGACGGGGAATGTAGTGAGCGGCTCGGATTGATGGATTGAGGCGTGACAGTGGCTAGCAACGAGGGACAGAGGACGATGGCGAGAGGACGGTGGCGCTCGACGGCGGCGGGAGCGCCGACGACGGGCCTGGGCAGAGGTGTTTCGGGCTCTGACTTGGGAGGAAAAAGAGAGCTAGGGGGGAGAAGCTCACTGGTGAAGGCTCAAACGGGCAGCGGCGGCTACGGTGAAGCGGCGGCGCTAGCCTGGGGCAGCTTGAGCTCAACTGGGCGCGGTAGCTCAAGGGGAGGAGGGGAGCGAGGTGGCTCGGCGTGACGGAGAAATGGGCGAAGCTGAGAGGCTATGGCGGCGGCGGAGAGAGAGCTTGAGCTCGGGTTGGGGGCAAAGATGGCGCGGCGGTGCAGAGGATTTATAGGCGCGGGAGGCGGCGCGTCGCAACGAGGGAGAAAAGCGGTGGCTACAGTGGAGTGCGCCCATGGCGGAGATGACGCGACACGACGAGAGCTCGGTCCACGGCGCGTACTGTGGCTGTCTTCATGCACTGGGGCTGGGAAAAAAGGGGAGACCGAGAGGGATGGGCGCGGTTCGGGTGAAGCGACGGGACAGTGAGGTGAGGTTGACCTTGGAGGAGATATTTTGCTCGGCGGCGACGTGTGCTCCTCGTGCCCATTTCGCCGAGCAGGGGCCGGGCGCGAGAGAGAAGAAGAGGGGCGACGGGAGGAAGGAGACGGATTTGACGTGTGGGGCCCGCGCGTTGGGGAGATGGTGTCCGGGGGAAGTGCTGATGAGTGGGGCCCGGGGTAGCTGAGTTGGCGAGCACGTGTGTTGCATGCGGTTCATTTGGCTGGGGACTGACAAAGGGGGCCCGCGTGTTAGTGTCGCGTGCGCATGGTGCGCCGCCAGGCTGGTGGGGCCCGGATGTCAGCGCGCGGCAGAGATGGGCCAGCGCGGTCGTGGGCCGGCGCGGGGAGGAGAGAAAGGAAGAAAGAGAGGAGGCCGAGCTGGTTCGGGCCGGGGGAGAGAGGGACGGTCCAAAGGAATAGTGACCCTTTTATTTTTTTTCCAGGAATTTATTTGGAAGGTTTTTGATGAGTTTGAAAGGGTATTTTAATTTGGAAATTGGTGTTTGATTTTAAAATATCCTCAGGAATTAAACCAAAGGAATTTCAATTGGGATTTTGATATATATATATATATATATATAAGTTGGTAGGCTCCGGGGTCCTGTTGCTGGAAGATCGAAGATTGTAGCTGTGGGAGATGAGAGGGCGAGGCTTGAAACGGCCGCGCGGCGCCGTGGCTGCACGCGTGAGGCGAGGAAAGGCTGCTAGGGCAGGAACTCCCGGCTCCCCAAGGAAGCCGGAAACAATTTACTTGTTTCTGCTTAATTTTCCATTGTCACGGGTACAAAGTATATATAGCTAAGAATAGCAGCAATTATCTGATAATAGGAGATAAATTCTAATAATAGGAAATAAGGAGATATCGGGCCTCGTCTCCTAGCCCCTAATGGGCCTGCGCCTGGAATACTGAAGTCCGGTCATAACATCTCTCCCTGCCTGCGCAAACAGCTCGTCCTCGAGCTGGAAGCCGGGGTAGAAGGTGCGGAACTCATCGATGGACTCCCATGTCGCGTCCTCCTCAGGGAAGCCGCGCCACTGGATGAGGACGTGCCAGGCACCCCGGCGTTGCTGGGCCCGGAGCGCCTTAGCAGGAGCCGGTAGCAGCCGACCATCTAGAGTCGGCTGGAGGGCGCTCGGCGCTGCTGGAGGGTCTCCACGGTGGCGCTTGAGCAAGCCCACGTGGAAGACATCATGGAGACGAGCACCCTTCGGCAGCTGAAGACGATATGCCACGCGGCCGATGCGCTCCAGCACGCGGAACGGCCCGGCGTAACGAGGACCGAGCTTGCCCTTGTGCGGCGCGAGGGACTGTGCCGGGCGGTGAAGCAACCATAGCCAGACCCAATCGCCGACTTGGAACTCCACATCACGATGTCCTGCATCATAATACTTCTTGGACAGATGCTGAGCCTGCAAAAGACGTTGGCGAACCTCTGCCAGGACCTCATCCCGGGAGCGCAGAAGAGCATCAGCAGCTTCAGTACGTGCCGTCCCGGACGTGTAAGGCAACATTGGAGGAGGAGGCCGACCGTAGACGACCTCAAAGGGGGTGGCGCGCAGAGCGGTATGGAAGGAGGTATTATAGCAATACTCCGCCCACGAGAGCCAGTCCACCCAGGCACGCGGACGATCGCCCGTCACACAGCGCAAGTACATGGCAACGGGGCGCAACAAATGTATGCTCTGATACCACTTGATGGCAACGGGGCGCCCGATCTTCCGTTAGGCAAAGATAACTCTCGATTTGGTGGAAATTTGACACTCACGATCCGGCTTCTAATCACCAAGACCCGAACCCTGCAATCGCAGTATCACGTCTCCTCTCGTTATCAACCGTGCGCTGCTCGGTTGACCTCGCCACGAAGGCTAATCCCTGCATGCGAATCGAAGAACACAAGCAAGAACAAGAAAGATTGCAACTCAATTGCAGATGAATGATTATACTCTCGAGTTGGGGTCTCACAAACCGAAAAACGGCGAAACTGTTCAAGGACAGAATAATCTAAGCAAAACCCACCTCTAAACAACGACGGCTACTGTATATATAGGTGTTGGGACGTCCTAGGGTTATCCCTAGGGCGCACACCCCTTGGGCTTAGCCCACGTCACAATTACAAGGCCCAAGGCCCAAAACAGACTCGGACTGGAAGAGGTATGTGTCTTGTTTCGACGATTCCGAACAGCTCAGGAGGAATTTTGATGTGGGACCAAAACCATCTAAAAGTAGACTCCATAAGCTTTCCAAGCGGCCGCGCCAGGGCTGCGCACGCCCTGCCAAAGGACACAGCGGCCCGCGCGCCAGAAGTGATTGCCATGTACTTGCGCTGTGTGACGGGCGATCGTCCGCGTGCCTGGGTGGACTGGCTCTCGTGGGCGGAGTATTGCTATAATACCTCCTTCCATACCGCTCTGCGCGCCACCCCCTTTGAGGTCGTCTACGGTCGGCCTCCTCCTCCAATGTTGCCTTACACGTCCGGGACGGCACATACTGAAGCTGCTGATGCTCTTCTGCGCTCCCGGGATGAGGTCCTGGCAGATAGATATATATATATATATATATATATATATATATGAAAGAGAGGTTTAGAGAGGGTTTTTCAAAGAATGATTTGGAGATTTAAACTCTGATTTAATTTTGAGATTTGAACTCTGGGACTTTTGGGAAAAAAAAAGAGGAGATTCAACAGGCGACTTTGAATCAGAACTTTGATTTAAATTTGGAATTTGATTCTCAAGGATATTTTGGGAATTTTTGTAATGGAATAGAATTGGAGCACCTTGAGGGAATTTTAGAATTTAATTTAATTCTTGGGATTTGAGGGTTTTAGAAATATATAAATTGGCAAATTTTGAGAAGGGAGTTTTTGATGGAACTTGAACTTTCGGGAGGAGCAAAATAAGGAGATTTTGATGGAGTGCTTCGAACTGCAAAGTTCGAGGTCTAGTATTTGATAGAGAATTTTTGAGAGGTATTTCGGTGTTGAATTTTCCGAGGAATTGAGAGAGAGTTGAATTGCAAAATTCGAGTCTTGGAATTTGGAGAGAGTTTGGGACCGAGGTTTTTAGGGTTTCAAGGAGGTTTAGGCTGAGATCTACAGCACTTAATCCTTAAGCACACTCAAAAAGCCAAAAAATTTTGAAAATAGGGTTTTTACTAAAATAGTTTTTAACGGCCCGGAAACCGGGGCGTTATAGAAACCAAAGCTTGTTTCCAACAAAGGGTCATCCGACTAGGGTTTTAGACTCAAACGAGTTTGCATATCTTAAGGTGAAACAGTGTTATGAGTGCGGTCAACATAATTCAAATGCTGAATCCAACATAAACAATTCCTCCAGTAACATCATGTGTAAACTGCCATCTATGATGAAGGGATTAAAGAGGTAGAAGAAGGTATAGAGCAAAAGAGAGAGAAAGGAGCAACTCTTTACTAAATATTCAAATTGTTACTAAACTGTTATGAATATAGAGTTATTGATTATTATACTGCCAAACTAGTATGGTCATATCACCACCTAACATATGCCATATGCTACCCAAGCACACGAACACAAAAGCAGCAAGCACTAGCACACTAAGAAGCAAGCTAACACACGCGACTAAATTAAACAGGAGGAACTAGTCTTGAGGGTGCAGCTTAGGCTTTGGGAAGATAATTAGAGAGCCTCTTGACTTCTTCGGTTGATGTAACGACCCGTTTTTCTTTTCCCTGTTGGAATTCGTTTTCTTAATGCGAACTCCTCTCCAATCCCGTTTAGCTGTGCCCCAGTTTTTCTCTCCCTGGCCAGCCGACTGCTTTTCCCCTTGTGCCGAGTAGATTCCTACTCAGTTCCTGAATCTTGCTCTTTTACCTTTGTCGGCGAAATGGGATAGGGGGTCCCACATACCCTGGGGACGCGTGGGTCATCGGCCTAAGTCAGTTCCCCGAGGGGCCATCTCGCCTTCGGTCCCGAGGCGCCGCGCCTTCGACCCCGGGGCGCCCGCGCCTTCGGCCCCGGGCACGACCCCGGGGCGCCCTCGCCTTCGGCCCCGGGCACGTCCCCGGGGCGCCGCCTCTATCGGCCCCGGGCCCGTCCCCGGGGCGCCGTCCCCACCGGTTTCGGCCCCGAGGCATCGTTGGCCTCGGGCCCGTACCTTGCCTCCGGGCGCCATCGTCTCACTCCCTGCCCGGGGCCCACATGTCGGTCTCCGGCAGGATCGATGGACCAACTCTCCAAATATCAGCATTAATGATGAGGCGACGGGGCACGTTGCCCCTGTCGTCCGCTCCGCCACGCGTAAGTGTCTCAGGACGGCCTCCCGTGGACACCTGTCTGCTGTCAGAGGCCTGTTGACTTCTGTGGCGAGGGCGTGCGCCGAAGTCCAAGCAGTCAGAGACCCTTGACTTCGGCAGCGTGCTCCATCACATCCCATCACATCCTCACGACTCTACCGCCCGCTGCATACCTACTCCGGCATGGGCTCAGCAGGCGGGGACGAGAGCGACCAGACGCTCCACCGACTCCGGTACAGGCTTTGCAGGCGGACGTGAGCGACTGGACGTCTTCCAACTCCAGCGTGGGCGTCGCAGGCGGAGGGAAGAACCAGAGAACTCTCCAGAAACTCTCTCTCTCTCTCTTGGTGTGCTGGCACTGTGGAAACCCCTTGCTCTATAAAAGGAGGACCAAGCCACCGGCGAAAGGCAGACTAAACGGAGGGCCTCTAGCCCCTAGCTCTCAGCATCCGAGCTCATTCTCAACCTACTGCTCTTCTTCTCCGGCTCCGGCCGCGTGCTGAGCTCACCTTGTAACATAGCAAACCATATTCATCTCCACATAGCATACACACAGGAGTAGGGTTTTACGCTCCGGCGGCCCGAACCTGTATAAATTCTCCTGTCTCCCTTGTGCGTCGATCCCTTCTACCGACCGTTCGTTGTTCATCGTCTTCCCCGCGCGATCTCCTCAGTCCGGACGGTCCGGACCCGGTTCGGACGGTCCGGACCCTTCTGCCTCGTTCACGGTTCGGACGGTCCGGACCTGCTTCGGACGGTCCGGACTCCACTGTTTCTTCTACGTCTTCTTCGCGTATCTTTCTTCTACACCCTGACGCCGGCTTCGCCTGAGAACTACTCCCCTGGCCGAATCTCAAAAGGGGGGTCTCCTGACTTCCCGCCGCCGAGGTTTCATCCTCCGACAGCTGGCGCGCCAGGTAGGGGGAGTTTCCTTTTCAGGTGTTACGCCGGCGCCTCCACCATCGACGCACTCCATGGCAGGAGGCCACCATCATCGTCGAGGCTACGGCGAGGGGTCCGGCGGCTACACCCCGCCGGGCAACGTGGCCCCCGACAGGGGCCCTGGAGAGGACGGCAAGCTCTCACGTTCCGCGCTACGGCGGAACAGGAGGAAGCGCCAGAAGGCCAAGGCGGCAGCCGAGAGCTACGCCTTGGCGGCTACGAGCAGCCCCCGGAGCTATGATGCCCGCGGAGGCGATGGTCGCAGCAAGCGGCAAAAGGCCGCACGCGCGCCGCCACCGCCGACAACGGCCTGGAGGTGGTGCCCCCTCCACCAGACGGACTGGCACGACATCACGGAGTGCCGCGCCGTCCAGCGCTCACCCGAGCGTGCCAAGCCAGCCTTAGTTCGGGGATGGTGCGCCTTCCATGACACGGACTGGCACGACATCACGGAGTGCCGCGCCGTCCAGGGCATGGCCGAGCGTCTCAAGCCGGCCGCAGCCCGTGGGTGGTGCGCCTTCCACGACACAGACCGGCACGACATCACGGAGTGTCGTGCCGTCCAGCGCTTGGCCGAGCGCCTCGAGCCGGCCGAAACCCGGAGGTGGTGCGCCGTCCACAAGACGGATTCGCACGACCTCGTGGAGTGTCGCGCCATCCACAAGTTGGCCGAACGCGTCAAGAAGTCCCGGCAGGAGCAGTAGCGGGCCCGAGCTCGCTCCCTCTCAAGGGACCTGAGCCCGTGCGGTCGAGCCCCTGGCTCCCGGGCTCATAAATAGCCCCGGTTGGAGCTTAGCTCCCGGGTGCGTAAATAGCCCCGGTCGGAGCTTAGCTCCCGGGCGCGCGCAAATAGCCCCAATCGGAGCCCCTGGCTCCCGGGCGCATATCTTTCCCCGGTCGGAGCCCCTGGCTCCCGGGCGTGCGTATCCAGCCCCGGTCAAGCCCCTGGCTCCCGGGCGCATATCTCCCCCCGGTCCGGTCACGGAGAGCTCGCTCCCTCTCAAGGAACCTGAGTCCGAGGGAGCTGAGCCCGAGTCCCGGCCGAACCAGTAGCGGGCCAAGCGCGCTCGAAGCGGTTCGGACGGTCCGAACCATCGGCGGACGGTCCGGTTGTAGCGACTCGGACCGTCCGGCCCTTAGGCAGACCGTCCGAATCCCGCTCCCGAAACAGGGCAGCCTCGCCAGGGCGAGTGGGGCCTAGGAACACGGCGCTCGGACAACATCAACATCCTCATAACCAGATGGGGACCGACGACCCGGATAGCTTCGCCCTGGCGAGAGCGTGTCCGGGAAGGACGTCCCGACACTTTCCAAGCCCGAAGAGATCGTCCCGATTCGTCCCACATTCCCGGGAAGCGTCGACTGTATCGGTTCTGGTTCTTTGGTTGGCTTTTGGTTTAATGAAAATCTCTCCTCTCCCCCTTTATTAGAGGAAGCCTTCCCCTTTCCATTGTCATAGGGTACGACTGCCCGGACTCCATCGGACGCGATGGTGAGTCTGGGCGGTTCGTCCCGACTCAGTCCGGGACCTTCGGGCCCCGAGCGCACATAGGGTACGACTGCCCGGACTCCATCGGATGTGATGGCGAGTCCGGGCGGTTCGTCCAGATTTAGTCCGGGGTTTCCGGTTCCCGGTGTGATAGTCCGGACCACGCCGCCCTGTCGAGCGCGAGTCCGGGCAGGCCGTTCCCGGTCGATAAATTCCCGGTTGAACGGCTTCTCCCGGTTGATCGGCCACTCCCGGTTAATCCTTTCCCGGTTGATGGTCTTTTCCGTTGATCGGCTGCTCTCGGTTGAGGATCTTCTCCCGGTGTCAAGAGCTCGCACCCTCGCAAGGGAAGCTGAGCCCGAGGACGGCCCCTGACAGGCCAGGACCAGAGAGCGTCCTCGCTGCCCTCGGTAGCGGGGCTCGCGCCCGCTCCTCGCGCCTTGGCCTCAGGTCACGATACGCGAGTTGATGGTTGGGCACATTTCTGCAGGCAGCGAGCGTGGCGCTCGTCGTAGAGCGCCCCCCGCCTGGCAAACATACAGCCCGGGACTTACCTCCCGGGCCCGACTCTGAGGAGCCCGACCCGGGGCGGCATCGCCAAGGCGAGTGCGCGCCTAGGAACGTGGCACCCGGAGTGACCCTCACAGGGTGCTAGTACCCGGACCGGGTCGCCTCGGCAAGGGCGGGTCCGGGGAAGTCGTCTCGATATGGTCCATGTCCTTGCCCCGGCCTCGTGCCTGGGCACATGTTGACAATACATATCGAATCTTATTCCAGTCCGGGGCCCCCTGGGTCCCGGGCACATATTTGAGCCGAGGCACGGATTCCCGAATCCGTGCCCCGGGCCCGACACCGAGGAGCCGAACCAGGGCGGCCTCGCCAAGGCGAGTGCAAGCCTAGGAACGCGACACCCGAAGTAGGACGCGGAGCCCGGACAGCACCGCCCCGGCGAGAATGCATCCGGAAGGCCGTCTCACATTCCATATTTCAAGCCCGGGCCCCCGAAACCCGGCTTATATCAAAACCGTATTTCAGTCCGGGGCCCCCGGGTCCCGGACACGTATTCGCATGACAGCCGGGGCCCCCGGGTCCCGAGCACATGCCGGACTCGGGCTCGCGAGGGAAGCGAGTCCGAGCTCCGTCCCCCGAACACCAGCAACCTCCGAACAACACAATAAACCAAGGTACGAAAATATAAACATGATCATATACATATACAAATGTCTCTCTTTGTACAAGACAGGCAAACCCGGGACGCAAGCACAAGCGAGGCCCTGATCGTACGGGGGACAGTCACCGGTGTACCTCTGACCGGACCCCGGGCGACGTCGGAAGAGGAGCGCTCGGGGGCATGGAGGGCCCCCGGGCCCCGAAGGCGCCCGCGTATGGCGTCTGAAGGAAACCGGCGTCTTCCTCAACCTCTTCGTCAGGCATCGGCTCTACAATATGTTCGCCACGGTCGAGGAACCCTGCCTCCGGGGCGGCGGACTCGGCCACGGCCTCCCACGCCACCTCGCGAACCACCGCGACCACCTCGCGAACCACCGCGACTTCCTCGCGAACTCCCGCGACTCCCTCGCGCACGCCGAACTCACGCCCCCGGGACGCGAGCCAGCCTCCTGGGCCCGGACGCGTTCTCCCCGGGAGAGTGCTTCCTTCTCCCGCGCCTCCATCTCGGGCCAGGCACGGGAGAACTCATCGGCGGCGGATTTGGTGGCGGCCTCCAAGCGGACGGCGCGCCTCATTCTTGCCGCCGTCTCCGGCCAGCGGTCGCCACAAAGAACTCGCTGGCGACAGTACGGGTGGCAAGCTGTCGCATCACCATCGCGACTGCTGCCGCCGGCCTTCCTCAACACTCGTTCCATGTTTTCAGCCTGGGTCCCGGGCACGTATCCCGTCTAAGGCAACAAAGACGTCAAGCTCCACCAGCTCAAGATGAACCAGGCGGACCCAGCGTCCCCTCATTTCTTCAAAGACGTGGCCCCGTTCCTGCCCAGAGCGGTTCCGCCGAGCAACAGGCTAGGCCACTGTCGGCGAAATAGGATAGGGGGTCCCCACATACCCTGGGGACGCGTGGCGTCATCGGCCTAAGTCAGTTCCCCGAGGGCCATCTCGCCTTCGGTCCCGGGCGCGCGCCTCGGCCCCGGGCACAGACCCCGGGGCGCCCGCGCCTTCGGCCCCGGCACGACCCCGGGCGCCCTCGCCCTTCGGCCCCGGGCATGTCCCGGGGCGCCCCTCTATCGGCCCCGGCCCTCCCCGGTGCCATCCCCCACCGGTTTCGCCCGAGCATCGTTGGCCTCGGGCCCGTACCTTGCCTCCGGGCGCCATCGTCTCACTCCCTGCCCGGGCCCACATGTCGGTCTCCGGCAGATCGATGGACCAACTCTCCAAATATCAGCATTAATGATGAGGCGACGGGCACGTTCCCCTGTCGTCCGCTCCGCCACGCGTAAGTGTCTCAGGACGGCCTCCCGTGGACACCTGTCTGCTGTCAGAGGCCTGTTGACTTCTGTGGCGAGGGCGTGCGCCGAAGTCCAAGCAGTCAGAGACCCTTGACTTCGGCAGCGTGCTCCATCACATCCCATCACATCCTCACGACTCTACCGCCCGCTGCATACCTACTCCGGCATGGGCTCAGCAGGCGGGGACGAGAGCGACCAGACGCTCCACCGACTCCGGTACAGGCTTTGCAGGCGGACGTGAGCGACTGGACGTCTTCCAATTCCGGCGTGGGCGTCGCAGGCGGAGGGAAGAACCAGAGAACTCTCCAGAAACTCTCTCTCTCTCTCTTGGTGTGCTGGCACTGTGGAAACCTCTTGCTCTATAAAAGGAGGACCAAGCCACCGGCGAAAGGCAGACTGAACGGAGGGCCTCTAGCCCCTAGCTCTCAGCATCCGAGCTCATTCTCAACCTACTGCTCTTCTTCTCCGGCTCCGGCCGCGTGCTGAGCTCACCTTGTAACATAGCAAACCACATTCATCTCCACATAGCATACACACAGGAGTACGCTCCGGCGGCCCGAACCTGTATAAATTCTCCTGTCTCCCTTGTGCGTCGATCCCCTCTACCGACCGTTCGTTGTTCATCGTCTTCCCCGCGCGATCTCCTCAGTCCGGACGGTCCGGACCCGGTTCGGACGGTCCGGACCCTTCTGCCTCGTTCACGGTTCGGACGGTCCGGACCCGCTTCGGACGGTCCGGACTCCACTGTTTCTTCTACGTCTTCTTCGCGTATCTTTCTTCTACACCCTGACGCCGGCTTCGCCTGAGAACTACTCCCCTGGCCGAATCTCAAAAGGGGGGTCTCCTGACTTCCCGTCGCCGAGGTTTCATCCTCCGGCAACCTTTGTTCACTCGGCCACCCTTGCCGCCGAGTAACCCCTTGCATTACCGACTACCCTGTTAACCCGTTCTGTCTTGCCACCCCGACCTGCCCCGATCCGATCAAGCTCACGACACCTTGCCTTATCAACGGACGTGCTGTCTCATCGCCTCACCAAGTTGCACCACAGCCATGTTTTCAACGCTCCTCCCGTTGGACGCCGACTGCAGAAGTGGTGACGTGATCCGACCTCCACCTGCCCGCAACCTCGCTCGGACCAACGGACAATAACCGCCGCACCGCAAGAACCTGCTTGGACCAATGGATAGTCAGAGGCTCTGTCAGCAAAGTATCACCAACCCGTCCTTGCCACGACCTGAGTATCTTATCGCCGCTACAGTGTATACCAACTCCACCGGCCACACCCAATCCCTAAGTCAATCTCTGCATTGACGTAGCGTCACCTTGCCAGCTTATCTTGACTCCTTTTCCCTCTCTACGCCCTGCACCTCCGTGTCTCTGCCTCGCACGCCTGCTATAAAAGGACATCCATGCCTCCTCTTTCCTCTGTTTTGCAAACCAGCCGTCTCTGCCAAACCGCCATCACCAGCTTCATAGCTAAGCCATCATCTTCCTCCTCCGTAGCCCTGGAGCCGTTTCTGCCCCCCCCCCCCCCGAGCTCCATCGCCGCCGCTCATCGCCGAGCCTACCATCCGGAGTTCCTAACCGGTGAGCCTTGTTGCCCCGTCCATAAGCTTAAGTCAGCCGCCTATGATAAACCTTTATTCGGCTACCGTGATGTTCTTTTCCTAGTGTTTTACCTCTTTTCAGTGTGTCAGCAATTATCTTTTCTGCTTGTTTAGATCCTGAACCGGTGGACGATCCAGAAGCCGTCTTCGCCGAGGAAGATCTTCCGCTGGAACAAGGCAAGCCCCTTTGATCATATTGCCTCCTATATGTGCAAAATTAGGTTGTTTGCAAAATATGCATGCTTAGTTTACACTTTAAATTGATCGGCCTCGGTCTGCAGGCGCAACCGATGGACCTACCCAGTAGTCGCACTTATTTTGGTAGGATATTGATGTATCCCCCTCCTTTGATAGCCCCACAAATGGCACGTTGGCATCATATCCTTTGGGTATAATTGCCGAGTAGAATGGCTTAGCCCTGCAGCGATTGTATTGCCATTGGCCATTGGGAAACAGTGGTTTTTGCTCAACTGTTTAAAACCCGATACTCTTCGTATCAGCGTGTTTATGAAACAAATGAAAGTTTGTGAAAACCTTGGTGTACAGAGACAGTGCCTGTGTGGCCTGGCTGTGTATTATCGATAAGGACCGTTTTCTTTGGGGATTGCATCCGAGCATTTTATAGTGCGACCAAACGGGTAGTATGGGCTGCCCCTGGCCGAGTAAATTGTAGGTTTAGGGAAGTTTGGTGCCGACTGGAGTGAACTCATCTGAGTTGTGGCTCGGGAGCCCTGGTGCTGATGGTGATTGGAGCCGACCTGAAGCATTGATCCTGTGTGGATCCTTCTGCTAGCATTGGATAACCCTAGACTGGCTTTGGAAATGGCCTTGTCACGAACTTCCGGTACAGGCCAGTACTCGGTGTAAGTTTCGTGTTGTTTGGGTAAAGCGTATACTCTCTATAGAGTTTAGCTGAACTGTTTGAACAGCCATGCCCACGGTTAAGGGCGATGTAAGGTGATTCCCATAGCGTAGATTTGATTGCCAGTGATTTGTGAAATGGTTTGATGGAAAGGAAATTGTGACCAGAGTTTGCCAAGTGGCAAATGGAAGGCCTGTGTGGCCCGAAATGGGACTGTGTGACCCGGGGTGTTGAAGCACCATAAGCAAGTGTGTGAAAGTTAATAGGAGTAAAGTCTTCGGGTTGTAGCCAGAAGACGATAAAGAGCAGGCTACCTGGTTGTAGCCAGGGCAGCAAGATTGAGCTAACTGGTTGTAGCCAATGGAACGAATGAGCTGGTAACCGGTTGTAGCCGGAATTACTAAAGAGATAGCTGAGATTTGGTTGTAGCCGAGTCTCAGGGTCAACGGGTGGTCGGAGCCACTCGGGAGAAGTAACAGACCTAAGGAGTGGTCGAAGCCACTCGGGTAACAACCGAGTTGTGTGGTCACTCGGTTAATCACCGGAAGATGAAAATGGAAATACATGATTCAGTAACTATATGTGGTGAGTTGTTGAAAGCAACTTGCGGAATGATCGAGGCGTGAGTCTCTTTCCGATAACTGAAAATTGGACACACTAGTATTTGACAAGCAAAATATTTCTAAAGGCTATTTTCGCGAATAAGACTCTTAGCCCCTTTTGTCTAACTGACATGGCACCTTTCCCCGGCTTGCTGAGTACGAAAGTACTCACCCTTGTTCCTATATTTGTATATATATTATATTAGGTTTTGAAGAAGAAGATGAAGACCCGACTGCTGCCAAGTTCTTCTAGGACCAAGCCGACTACGAGGACTTCTGAGGTTTCGGGCCTAGCTTCCAACCAAGCCTGTGGTATCGTCGTGTTCCATCGCCGATTAGTTTTCCTCTCCTGCTTCCGCCCTATCTGTGTTGTATCTCGCTAGTTACCCTGTTCTTGCCGTTTTCCATCTAGGGTCTGTCCTGGATGGAAACCTTTGTATGTATTATATGTACTCTGGTATGTATTTATTATACTCTGAGTTTGTATCATCCATGACTATGTGTGTATCCAACTACCGATCCAGGGATCGAGTATTGTGTGCACATGGTGGGCTTCCGCCTTGGTGGAGGCGCCACAGTTGACTTGACGTTTCTTTCCCAGGTGCAGCACTGGTAGATCCAAGGCAAAGGCGTTTGGCTCCCACTGGCGGGTTGTCTCCTTCTGGCTAAAGGGCATTTGCTTCTCCTTTTAGTTCGTTAAGCTCCTTTTTCAACTCCCAGATCTTCTTATGACGTAGTTCCTGGTTCTGTTGTGTCAGTTGATCCACCTGCCTCTGCAGCTTGTGGAACTTCCTTTGCTGTGCATGTATTTGGATCCTGGTTCTTCCTTTGTAATTGGCGTGAAGATCATACAAGTAATGTAGCATAGTCCTCATGTGTACTATCACCATGTTGTCTTCAAACCGGGTATTCTTGCACCCATTTTGCAGACCTGACCTGCTATGGTAATGGTACACCGTACTTGCCAGAGCAGTGTTGAAGCGATAACGAAGTTGACAACAAGCTTCATAAGAGACCTCTTCTCGAGCAGATAGGAAATGATCGGCTTCAGCAGTGAAGGTGAATCGAGGAAGGTCTTCTTGGTTGGAGGCGAGAGTCACCGTGATTTTATAGCAAAAATCGGTACAGTTGTTGGCAGTTGTGTGGGGATATACTGGCAAAGACTTATACCCGATTTCGGCAGCCAAGCGGCGAAGCTCTGCCGAGAAACCACTGTTTCCAAGATACATGCTTTCTCTGTTGGCCATCTAAAGCAATATTGAAAATTTTAAGTTAGTAATCCTTCTTCCGTTGCCTCTGTTTAGGGGTAAGGAAAGGAAAAAAACAAACATTAGATTAGGGGAAGAGAAAGAAAATTTTCACAAATATAGTTTCCTTTCGCAAACATGTCCTTAAGTGCTTAACCATGTGGCTTATCCTACAGTCAAGATTGGCTCTGATACCAACTTGTCACGTCTGGAAATTCACCAAAATTTTCAAAGCTAATTTGTGCATTAAATCCTGGTCCAGGAATCAGCCGAGGTACACAAATCAATAATTTAATAAACATAACAAAAACATAATAACGATAAATATTTACAAAAGAGGCACTTAGTCCTCACATAGAAGAAAACTGCAGCGGAACGGCAATCAAGCGAAACAGCAGCACCAAGCCCACAAGCAGCTCAACTAGGGTATAAGCCAAACACCAGAAAAACTTCTCTTTCCACGCAAATCATCACTCTGATGATGGTAATATTGCAAGACTGAATACCACCCACCGTACTTAACAAGCCACACATGGGATGCAAAATAATGCAACAGGATTCTAAAGGAAAGGTATAGTATGGCTTATTTGCATAAACAACATTTAAAACATTTGCATTTAAAAACACTTAAAAACAGTATAGTTTAATTATTAATCAATATTAAACCAATCACTGAACAACACTTCAATGCAATTCAGACCCAAACCAAAACCCAGCAAACTGGAGCTATCAAGTTTCCATCATTTATTATCATTAATGGCCGCCCATTAACTGTGAGCATGGTTATTCGAACAGTTTTACTTTGTCCAGAGGTGTAGCAATTTACCCACAAGACACGGTTTCACATATGTCACCATGCCCCGAAATGCCACTATGGTTCTGCAAAGGGGGAAACCGTGACAAGACCCTTCATGTAACTCGCCCAACAGAAGAGCCTCCCGCCAAGCCTCCGATCTCCGGTAGGGGTGATCAAGTGCCTTCCCGCGAGACGGCTTGACACCCAAAACCATGGACTTATTGACGACTGCCATGTGTGGACTTATATCAGCCACAAACACGCCCTGGTGCCTTCTGTTGAACTTGCCACACGTCTAGTTAAGCCATTACCCATTCTAACTTGTGGTTAGTACGATATTGCTTCGCAACAAATAGCTCGTGAACCGGTTCTTAATTGTCATGAGCACTACTAGCAACATCATCATTCCATGTGCTCACAACCCACCATTAATCAAGTTTTAGTTGTCATATTTAATTAACCAACTATGACCAACCGTCGTGAAAATATAGCCATTAAATATTAATTAATCATGAGTGAATCAATAGTTATCCCACATAAAATGACGCTAATGTTTGCTAGGCAGGGCTAAGCAAAACCTAAATAATCTAGCCAGATCATTAATTAGCCATCCAACTAGTTAATATTAATTACCCAGGGTATAAGGTAAAAGGCATCAATAACAAAATGACCATAATAATCAAGGAATATTGGATAACAATAATTACCCATAATAAATGACTTCAAAAGCTTTGCATGCAATAACGTTAAAATAAAATAATTTTCACAAATGGGATCAATAAGCTTAAGGGGATTATCGTGTGACTTGTCTTGCAATAGAAAAGTCTTTAGACGATCCTCCGAACTCTTCCTCGTACTTCGTGATCTTCCGAAACGGCAAAAACCATGTGACTACACGCAAAATGAAAAAAACCCTAAGAAACTCCAAATAAATAGTACATAAAAAGTACATAGACATGTAGTGAAAGTGCATCTAACCCCTAAGTGGGTTTTGGTGGATTAATGACAAAGCGGTTAAGGGACTAATGAGTTTATTGAGAATTGTGCAGAGAATTAGTCCTAGGTTGCTTAGTGTGGTGCATGGAGACCCCCACAAAAACATGACGCAAAACGGCGAAGCGACGGCGGAGTTATTTTGAATTCTTTTGAATTTTCTTTTGAGTCGAGGAAAAACCGTACTATCAAGAGGGGTAGCAAGCAGTGTTCCAAGACCACTCAAGTGCTTAAAATCCAAATAGCTGAGAGTCCATCATTTTGGCACAATACATACACTTGGGATGAGCTAGTTTCAGTGCCAGGGTCGGAGGTTCCTACCCATGGGGTCGGAGGCTCCGACCAGCCAACTCGACCAAAGACTAAGTGTTGGCCGGAGGTTCCTACCTCTAGGGTCGGAACCTCCTGGTCAAAATCTGTGAGTAACGGCTAAGTGACATAAGCAACTGCTTATAAAGCCCAAACTTGGATTATAGCCATTTGGGGACCACTCTACTCCATTCCAACTGTTCCCTAGCCTCTCCTAAGGTCCTTTGACTCTCCCAACTAGTTCTTGTGCATCCTTGGTGATTCTTGTGAAGATCTAGTGGGAAATTGAGTGAATTTTGTTGAGAGAAGGCTAGAAGGATCTTGTGCACTTGAGGAGAACGCGGATTGGTTGCTTGGAGATTATTTCTCTTGGAGGGAAACCTCCTAGACGGTTAGGCGTCTCCCACGAGCTTTCTCTTGTTGTGGATTGTCCCGGGAAAGTTTGTGAAGATTAATCTCGCCTCCGCAAGGAAAAGAGGTAAATTCTAGTGGATACTAAGTTGATCTTCGTGGTCACTTGGTGAGGAAAGGGGTCAATTGAGACCCGGCTCTTTGGAGCTCCTCAACGGAGACGTAGGATCTTTGTGATCCGAACTTCAGGAAAAAATATTTGTGTCTCCGTTGTCTTTTCTCGTTATTATCTCATTTTGTATCTTACCTTGCCAGCATTTATCTCTTACTCTATTACTTGCACCATACTTGATCTCTGTCAAAATTATCCATTATTGAAGTGTCTTGGTAGAGTCAGAACTCCAGGGTCGGAACCTCCGGCATTCTTGGCTGGAACCTCCGACCAGCCCTCTCGGCCAGCCCGAGAGCGCCGGTCGGAACCTCCTACCATTTTGGTCGGAGGTTCTTACCAGAATTTTACCGCTACATTTGGAGAATTTTTCAAGAACGCCTATTCACCCCCCTTTATGCGACATCAACGGGTTTTCAATTGGTATCAGAGCCTAAACTCTTAAGAAGCTTAACCGCTTGGAGTTGATCCGAGGATGCCGACCGAGAAGGTGGTTGTTTCTACCGGAGTTAAAGAAGACGGAGATGGCTCGACTAGCAAGTCAGGTGGAAGAAAGGGAGCTGCTTTTGACCTTGATTACAACAAATTTAACCCTCCTCCTCAGCAATTCATCTCCGTGCCTTCCGGACGCGCTCCCCGTTTTGACGGGACCTTTTATAGCGCGTGGAAGCACAAGATGTAATTTTATCTAAACTCGTTGCACCCAAGTGTTTGGAAGATTGTATGCACAGGTGTGACGAACGCTCCGGAGGAAGGAGAGAAACCTACACCGGCCCAAGAGGCCCTCATTCACCGCAATGCTCAAGCCGCAAGCGTCATCATCAACTCCTTGAGTCCCGAGGAATTCAACAAGGTGGACCAACTTGAGGAAGCCAAGGAGATTTGGGATACGCTTCAATTAGCGCATGAAGAATCCCCTGGCGTGTGAGAGTCCAAGATTGAGTTGCTTAAGGGGCAACTTGGGCGGTTCGTGATGGAAGACAACGAGACGCCGCAAGAGATGTATGATCGCATGATGGTCATTATCAACAAGATCTGTGATCTTGGTAGTGATGACATGACCGATCATGTGGTTGTCAAGAGGCTTCTCCGCGCGATCGCCCCAAGGAATCCCACCTTGGTTAACCCTCATCCGGAGAGATAAAGAACTTCAAGAGACGCACCCCAAGCAACGTTCTATCGAGGATCATATCACATGAGCTACTCGAAGAGGAAGCCAATGAGGTCAAGCAACTTGCCAAGAGTGCCGCAATCGTCAAGAACAAGGAAGTTGCTTTGAAGGCAAATAAGGAGTAAGACTCAAGCAACTCCGAGAGTGAAGATGAAGACTTCGCTCTTGTGATGAGGAAGTTCAAGCATTTCCTTTGTCGAGGCGGCTTTGGCAAGGACAAGAAGGTGGATGACAAAGGAAGGAGGCAATCCAAGCGGGCATGCTATGAATGCAAGGAGTACGGCCATTTCATCGCCAATTGCCCCAAACTCAAGAACAAGCGTGGCAAGTCGAAGTTGGTCAAGAAGAAGACCGGGCGTGCTCACATTGGAGAGGAGTGGTTCTCCAATAATGAGGATGACGACAAGGAAGAAGGCGATGAAGGAGGGGTTGCCACAATTGCTATCAAGTCATCGTTGGCGTTCGAGGAGCGTCTCTTCAACAACTTGAGCGACGACGACCATTGTGAGCCCACTTGCCTCATGGCACAAGGGCGAAAGGTAACCTCCTTATCCAAATCTCCTCAAATTGATGATAATGATCTTAGTGATGAAGAAAGTGAGGATGATATGGATGAGATGCTCAAGGGCTTTAGCAAGCCAGCCATGTTACAATTGGCAAAGCTTATGAAGGCACTGGAGAGTAAGGACAAGTCCCTCAAAAGGTAAGAGGACTTGCTCATCCTTGAGAAGAAGAGAAACCTTACCCTAAAGGAGAACTTGGCTATGGAGAAGGAGAGGAGTGAGGAATTGACCAAAGAGCTCTCTTTGGTCAATGAGTCATCGACTAATCTAAAGAGTGTGAATGAAACACTTCAAAAAAACTTTGTGAAATTGGATCAAAATCACAAGGCTCTTGAAGTGCAATTTGACACTCTTTGGAATAGCTCCTCCACCTCCAATGAGGCCATCAAGATCTCCAATGCCTCCACAAGCAACAGTTGTGCAAACTGCTATAATTATGATTTGGATGCATATACTACTAACCTTGAAGCTTTGGAGACGCTTAAAAAGGAGAATGAGCGGTTGGGTACCTTGGTGAAGTTTGGATGTTTGAAAACATTCCAATCTAAGAATGCTCTTTATAAAACCCTTACTACCTACTCCAACAAGAATGGCTATGGTCTTGGCTTCTCTCCTCACGAAAGTAGACCATCCAGAAGGACCATGGTCAATGGAAAGCAATGCCTAAAGTTTGTGAAAAAACGATGTTCATCGCAAGCTGAGAAGGTAAAAAGTTCCTCAGTCAATCGGGTGGCCGGAAGCTCCGACAATAGTGGCCGGAGGTTCCGACCAAGCTTCTCAGCCAGGCCGAGAAAGCGGGTCGAAGGCTCCGACCAGATCAGTCGGAGGTTCCGGCCTGCTCTCTCAGGCAGACCGAGAGGTCTGGTAGGAAGCTTCGACCAAAATGGTAAGAGGTTCCGACCAGGCAACCCAGACAGACAGAGAGGACTGGTAGGAGGCTTCGACCAGAAAAACTGTACTATAAATCGTATGAGATCACCAAGAATAACCACGGTAAAGTGATTGCTCATTTCGTTGGTGATTACTATGAGGAGTACAAGGCTTGTGTGTGGGTGCCCAAAGCGCTTGTGACTAATGTTAAAGGACCCAAACTTAGACAAGTTTGGGTACCTAAATCCCAAGCTTGATTTCTTTTATAGGCATACTCCTCCGGTGGATCGAGTTGGGTTGTTGACAGCGGATGCACCAACCACATGACGGGAGAGAGAAGTATGTTCGCAACTCTTGACGAAAATGGAGGAGATCACAATAATATTATCTTTAGAGATGATGCTAAGAGCAAGGTAATGGGTCTAGGTAAAATTGCCATCTCTAACAATCTATCTCTCTTAAATGTTCTTCTCGTCAAATCCTTAAGCTACAATCTATTATCGGTGTCTCAATTGTGCAAATTGGGCTATAATTGCTTATTTACCGATGAGGATGTTTTCATTTTTAGAAGAGATGATAACTCCGTCGCATTCAAGGGAAGGTTAAAGGGAGATTTTTATCTAGTGGACTTTGACCTAGATAAAGTAAACCCGGAGGCTTGCTTGATTGCAAAATCCTCAATGGGGTGGCTTTGGCATCGAAGGCTAGCCCATGCGGGGATGAGGAACTTATAAAATCTTCTAAAGGGGGAACACATCCTCGGGCTATCTAACGTCACATTTGAGAAAGACCGTGTGTGTAGCGCTTGCCAAGCCAGAAAACAAGTTGGGAACCCACACCCCGTGAAAAACATCATGACTACCTCAAGGCCATTGGAACTACTTCATATGGATCTCTTCGGTCCTGTGGCCTACCTAAGCATTGGAGGTAACAAATATGGGCTCGTAATCGTTGATGATTTTTCTCGCTTCACTTGGGTGTTCTTTTTGCAAGATAAGAGTGAAACCCAAGAAATTTTCAAGAAATTTACAAAGTGAGCCCAAAACGAGTTCGTGCTCAAGATCAAGAAAGTTAGGAGCGACAATGGGGGGAGTTCAAGAATACTCAAGTGGAGGAATTCCTTGATGATGAGGGGATCAAGCATGAGTTCTCCGCTCCATATGATCCTCCTCAAAATGGAGTGGTGGAGAGGAAGAACCGGTCTCTTGTCGAGATGGCAAGGACTATGCTAGATGAATACAAGACCCCGGACATCTTTTGGGCGGAGGCGATGAACACCGCGTGTCACGCGCTAAATCGCCTCTACCTCCACAAACTTCTCAAAAAGACGGCATATGAACTCCTCACTGGTAACAAACCCAAGGTCTCCTACTTTCATGTTTTTGGTTGCAAATGTTTTATTTTGAATAAGAGACCTCGCTCATCTAAGTTTGCTCCAAAAGAGGATGAAAGATTTTTACTCGGATATGAGTCAAATGCTCACGCCTATCGTGTTTTCAACAAAGTCTCTGGAATTATTGAAACCATGAGAAATGCGACATTTGATGAAACTAACGGCTTCTAAGTGGAGCAAGTTGAGTTTGAGATGCTAGGTGAAGGAGTCACGGGACACGACATAGAGAAAAAGGCAATTGGAGAGGTAAGGCTGCTAGAAGAGTCAGAGGAGTAAAGAGGGACCGAACAAGCTCCTTTCACTCAAGCGGCGCCTTCAAGCATAAGAGTTGATCAAGAGAACGATCTAGTACGAGTGGATGGGATCGATACCGAGGGCACTAGTAAGCCAAGAGACACCTACGAGCTCAAGTCCCCTCGGTGCACTATCCAAGAATTCACCACACCGTGCAAAGAGATCATCCCGTCGACAACATTCTTGGTGATGTCAAAAGAGGGGTAACCACTCGCTCTCGGGTCGCTAACTTTTGTGAGAATTACTTCTTTGTCTCGTCTTTGGAGCCAATTAGGGTGGACGACGCACTTGGTGATCCGGATTGGGTGATGGCCATGCAAGAAGAGTTGAACAATTTCACCCACAATCAAGTGTGGTCATTAGTGAAGAGACCCAAACAAAACGTCATCGGCATCAAGTGGGTCTTTCGCAACAAGCAAGACGAGAATAGAGTGATTACTCGTAACAAAGCACGGTTAGTGGCTCAAGGGTTCACTCAAGTCGAAGGCCTCGACTTCGGTGAAACCTTTGCGCCGGTTGCTCACCTTGAGTCCATTCGAATTTATTAGCTTATGCCGCTAATCATGATTTCAAGCTTTATCAAATAGACGTCAAGAGTGCGTTTCTCAATGGACCAATCTCCGAGTTAGTGTATGTGCAGCAACTGCCCGGATTTGAAGATACCAAACATCCAAATTATGTCTACAAGTTTCATAAGACGCTCTACGGGCTCAAGCAAGCCCCTAGAGCTTGGTATGAATGTCTTCGCGACTTTCTGTTAAAAAATGGCTTTGAAATAGGCAAAACCGATACTACTCTCTTCACTAAGAAATTCAAGAATAATTTATTTGTGTGCCAAATTTATGTCGATGACATAATCTTTGGCTCTACTAATCCCTCTTTTAGTGAAGAATTTAGTAAGATCATGATTAGGAGGTTCGAAATATCGATGATGGGGGAGCTCACCTTCTTCCTCAGGCTTCAAGTCAAGCAACAAAAAGATGAAACCTTCATCTCGCAATCAAAGTATCTCAAGGATATTCTCAAGAAATTCGAGATGGAGGAAGTCAAGCCCATCAAGACTCCAATGCCAACAAATGGGCATCTCGACCTCGACGACAATGGCAAACCAGTCGATCAAAAGGTATATCACTCCATGATTGGATCCCTTCTTTACCTTTGTGCATCTAGACCGGATATTATGCTTAGTGTGTGCATGTGCGCTCGCTTTCAAGCGGCGCTTAAAGAATGACATCTTATTGCCGTAAAGAGAATTCTAAGATATTTGGTGCACACTCCTAATTTCGGTCTTTGGTACCCTAAGAGTTGTGATTTTGAGCTAATTGGATATTTCGACTCCGATTACGTCGGGTGTAAGGTAGACCGCAAGAGCACAACGGAGACTTGTCAATTCCTTGGACGGACTCTAGTTTCTTGGGCGTCCAAGAAGCAAAACTCCATTGCCCTATCCACCGCCGAGGCGGAGTACATAGCCGCCGGCTCGTGTTGTGCTCAACTTCTTTGGATGAAACAAATTCTTCAAGACTATGGCTACAAAATGACCAAAATCTCACTCCTTTGTGATAATGAGAGCGCTATCAAAATAGCCAATAATCCCGTCCAACACTCAAGAACCAAACATATTGACATACACCACCACTTCTTGAGAGACCACGAAACCAAAGGAGATATCGCCATTGCCCATGTGAGAACCGAACACCAACTTGCCGATATCTTCACCAAGCACTTAAATGAGAAGAGGTTTTGTGAGCTTAGGAGTGAGCTCAATATCTTAGATTTTCGAAACATTGCATGACTACGTGCTTGACTAATCAATAATCAAGAATGGGTCAAAAGGATGTCAATCAAAGTGAGCTTCTATGTTTTTAAGGCCTCTTCTTGTGTAGAAAATGGTCTTAACACCAAGAACGGAGCTCCAACATTCCCCAACTCATTTTCTCAAAATATTGCGAAAATCCTTGTGTGATAGTTTTCCAATGCGAAAATTTGGTTCTTTTCATTGTTGATCTTCATTTGTGACCATTGTTATGTGCTTATTGATTGCTGCTGGTCACATATGGGTCAACGAAAAATCATGTCCACCTCCTTTCGGCCAAAATACCTCGTTTCCCTGTTTCCAGAAAATTCTAGTCGGAGGTTCCAGTCCTCATGGCCGGAGGTTCTGACCAGCACTCTCGGCCCGGCTAAGAGGGTTGGCCAGAGGCTCCGGCCCCAGGGTCGGACCCTCCGACCGGCTATTTCTGCTAGCCTATGCAACCTTGGCTCTTCCAATATTGTCTTGACCTTAGTACTTTCCTTGATTCCATGGTTGTATTTCAGCCTGTCTACGACATTCCTCCATTATTGAGAGGGATGATGATGCCGCCAGCGGTAATACCGAGATTATTGCCCTAGATGATGAGACTGGCATTGCAGGCAGTACAACGTCCGGCGACACTGATATCATACACTCCGACGATGACTGAGTCCTTTCATCCCCTGGTTTTTCTCTCTTTTTGGTGCCTTAATGCCAAAGGGAGAGAAAATTCAGAATGAAGGAGCCTCCTCTTACATTTTTGTTGGCTGCTTTCCAGTGTGGCCAGAACCTCCGACCCTGAGGCCGGAGGTTCCGACCCCCCTCACATGTCTCTAGTTTTTCTAGATTTCCTATTGGCCTTTGGACATGTATTGAGATGTAATGAATGCTTAATTATAGGTCTAATTTACTTTCAATATTTAAATCTATTCTTGTGATGCCTTGCAATATGATGTGATGTTTATTTATCATGTTTTGTGTGTTTGCCATGTCATATACATTTGATATTCTATTTATCATATCACACTTTGCACCCCACGGATGAAAATAGATGAATAAGGCTTTTTATGTTTCACAAAAACTCAATATGCATATATACTTCACTCTCACTAATATATGCATATTTCTAGGGAGAGCCAAATTCATCTACTTTCATTCAAAATCAAATTTATATATTCATTCTGTTGTGAGTTTTAACCGTGTTGTCATCAATCACCAAAAAATGGGAGATTGAAAGTGCATCTAACCCCTAAGTGGGTTTTGGTGGATTAATGACAAAGCGGTTAAGGGACTAATGAGTTTATCGAGAATTGTGTAGAGAATTAGTCCCAGGTTGCTTAGTGTGGTGCATGGAGACCCCCACAAAAACATGACGCAAAACGGCGAAGCGACTCGGCGTTTATTTTGAATTCTTTTGAATTTTCTTTTGAGTCGAGGAAAAACCGTACTATCAAGAGGGGTTGCAAGCAGTGTTCCAAGACCACTCAAGTGCTTAAGATCCAAATAGCTGAGAGTCCATCACTTTGGCACAATACATACACTTGGGATGGGCTAGTTTTGGTGTCAGGGTCGGAGGTTCCTACCTATGGGGTCGGAGGCTCCGATCAGCCAACTCGGCCAGAGACTAAGTATTGGCCGGAGGTTCCTACCCCTAGGTTCGGAACCTCCTGGCCAAAATCTGTGAATAACGGCTAAGTGACGTAAGCAACTGCCTATAAAGCCCAAACTTGGATTCTAGCCATTTGGGGACCACTCGACTCCATTCCAACTGTTCCCTAGCCTCTCCTAAAGTCCTTTGAGCTCTCCCAACTAGTTCTTGTGCATCCTTGGTGATTCTTGTGAAGATTTAGTGGGAAATTGAGTAATTTTGTTGAGAGAAGGCTAGAAGGATCTTGTGCACTTGAGGAGGACGCGGATTGGTTGCTTGGAGCTTATTTCTCTTGGAGGGAATCCTCCTAGACAGTTCGGCGTCTCCCGTGAGCTTTCTCTTGTTGTGGATTGTCTCGGGAAAGTTTGTGAAGGTTAATCTCGCCTCCGCAAGAAATAGAGGTAAATTTTAGTGGATACCAAGTTGATCTTCGTGGTCGCTTGGTGAGGAAAGGGGTCAATTGAGACCCGACTTTTTGGAGCTCCTCAACGGAGACGTAGGATCTTTGTGATCCGAACTTTGGAAAAAAATATTTGTGTCTCCATTGTCTTTTCTCGTTATTACCTCATTTTGTATCTTACTTTGCCAGCATTTATCTCTTACTCCATTACTTGCACCATACTTGATCTCTGTCAAAATTATCCATTATTGAAGTGTCTTGATAGAGTCAGAACTCCAGGATCGGAACCTCCGGCGTTCTTAGCCGGAACCTCCGACCAGCCCTCTCGGCCAGCCCGAGAGCGTCGGTCGGAACCTCCTACCATTTTGGTCGGAGGTTTCTACTAGAATTTTACCGCTACATTCAAAGAATTTTTCAGGAACGCCTATTCACCCCCCTCTAGGCGATATCAACGGGCTTTCATGTAGATCATGATTTTAGATGAATTTAGGAAGAAGAACAGGTCGAATCGGAGTTCGGGCGGAAAGGTTATGGCCTTCGGAAGTTCAAATTCAGAGAAAATCCGAAAAAAAATGAAAAAAAAGAATATTCTCGAGAATATTCCCTGGATTTTAATTAAATGAATTATTTTTTAATGGAAAAAGGGAGGTGGGTCCCACTGTGATAGGCTAAGCTCATGGTGAACTTGTCGTATGAAACAGAGGGAAGAGGGGCAACGGTGGACTGCCGAGGTGGATAGCCACGTGGCACCTAGGGCTGAGGTGGTGCTGAATTGGTAGTGAGGCGGATGATGACATGGATCCCTAGGGCTGACATGGCCACGGGATGGATTAGGGAGATCCTACGGTCGGTATCGGATCCAATTGATCGGACGGCTGAGAAATGATCTGGGTTTTAATGGAGATCGAGCGGCTCGGATGGATTTGAGATGATCCAATGGCTGAGATCGGTTTGGGGTCAACACATGGGGCCCATTTGTCATTCACAGAAGAGGAGGAACCCGACGGGGCCCGTGTGTCATACACAGAAGGGAAGGGTTGCTGGTGGGGCCCACTCCTCGGTGTCAAAGGGGGTGAGCTTGGAAGTGCCCGTCCATGGTGCTGTCGGCGTGACATGAGGCAGGGGAGTTCGGTGGCGGCGACCGACGGCAGGGGCAGCGACGTGTCGAGCCAGCGCAGCATGACAACGGCGACGATGGTCCCACGGCGCGGCAGCGATGCCTGGTGGCAGCGCACGGTGGAGAAGGGGGGAGACCGGGGCACTGTCGACGGGAAGAGGACGACGATGGTGGCAAGCCATGGGGGCTAAGGTTAACTTCGGCTAGGGCTCACCCATGCGACGGAGGCGTGGAGGTGACGATGACGTTAGTGGCAACGGCTCGCGCACACAGCGGCGGAGTTAGTGGCCGCACAGGCGGTAGTAGGTAGGGCTGGAGCGGGCGGCGGCGCTAGATGGTGGTGGTGGCTAGGGCACAGGAGGGAGAGAGGAGGCGGCGGGGTGGCTTTTTATAGGGGAGCTAGGGGAGGGCGGCGGGTGCCGAGATGGACGGCCGTGGTTATGCGTGAGGCGCGGGCCGGGCTCGGCCAAGCAGCGGCGGTGGCGGTGGACCGGGGCTGAGGTAGGCCCCGGCGAGGGCGTCAGGAGCGGCTTGGGCCGTCTCAGCCTCCAGGCCAAAGAGCGAGAGGAAGGAAGGAGAAAGGAGGAAGAAGAAGAAGGAAGGAGGAAGAAAAGGGGAAAAAGAAAAGGGAGGGGAAAAAGGAAAAAAAGAGAAAAGAAAGAGGAAGGGGAAAAGGGGTTTTCAGATTTTTTTTCCCAAATTTGGAAATTTGGAGGATTTAGGAAATTCAAGGAATATTTAGAATACGACAATCTCAAATATTGACGCAAATTTTGGGAATTGGAAATACGAGAATATTAGGAATATTTGGAATATTGGAGATATTCTAGACTTGGAAATTAAAAAATATTTTGCGGAAGTCGGGAATATTTATGGAATCTGGAATTTGTGGAAATTTTGGGATTAAAAGGGAATTTAGAATATTACCAAATGGAATATTGTAGTAATTTGGGAATCAGAAACCAGAGAGTATTTTATGAAAATTGGAAGTGGAATATTTGGGATTTTTACAATATTGGAATATTTCGGGATTATAGGAATATTAGGAACATTTTTGGGGAGTCCGAAAACAAAGAATATTTTGTGGGATTCAGAAAATGGAGGATATTTTACGGTGATCGAATATTAGAGATATTAAGAATATTGTAAATATTCTGGGAATCAAGGAATTGACGAGAATATTGTATTGAGACAGGGGATTTGGATCTATTTCAATGGAAAGGAATTTCGAGGAACTCTCTAGGATTTACTTCTAAAAGAAAAAAAGATATTTCGGATACCAAGAATCTCGGATTGGGAAATCAAAGGAATTTTAGGGTTTCGAGATTAAATAAATCCGACAACTCCGGATTTTGGATTTCGAGGAGATTTTAGGGTTTTGGGAACAACACCAAATATTGATAAAGGAGAGAAACACGGGTCTGAGTCAAAGAGAAAGATAAAAGAATTGGACCAAAAACGATCCGAGATTAGGAAAAGAAAAGGATTTGCTTTCTATTCATTTAATTACTGAACTGTTCTTTGTAAATATTAAAATTAATTCTGGAGCTCTAAAAATTCCAAGAAAATTTTAGAGAGTTTATTAAATCATGGAGAATTTACTAGAAGCAAAAACCACCAAGAAATAAAAGGAAAATTTATTATTATAAATACTTAAATGCTTAAAATATTCCCATAAAACCCTAGGGAATATAAAAGCATTTGAACATTAATTAAAATTTTAACTTGTGATTTTAATATTGAAAATTTGAGAATTTTATTCAAACACTTTCACAAACAACCTTTTCTAGTGTATTCTTGTATTTCTATTTACCCAAAATAGTTTTTTAATTAGGGTGATTTTCAGGGTGTGACAACTTATGGGTGTCATTATAATGCAATACTCTCTCAGGCTCTCTGGTCACAAATACTTTAACAAATCCGATCGAACTTTTGTAACTTTAACTATTAATGACTTTTTAAATATAAAATACTTAGTTTGAAAACACAAAAACAATATGTATAAATTTGCCTAGAAAATACTTCCTTCATCTAATCGTATAAACTTATTAGGGACAATTGCAAATTTATTACCTTTTAAATCGTTATTTTAAAATTTCCACTAAAAAATTTAAAAAATACCATTAGAACTGTCATTCGAATAACATTCTTACAAAATGTAAAAAACTAGCGACAAATTTGCAAATGCTCTAACTTATTAGGTTTTATAATTCAAACGGATCAATGTCACACATCTAGCCTGTGAAAAAAAGTATTTTTAAATGTTGAATATTGTTTACTGGAAGAAGTAATATGGCCAAGAGACCCCAACAAATAGAAAATTTTGTTATATTTAGTATTTTGGTAAACTAGAGCCCCTCCCTCATAATCATTGGGTTTGCCTTTAATTCATTCATTTTAGAGACTTAAAGTGTACTTCTTGTTCCTAGTTGAACTTGCTCCCGCATTTTCATCTATACCGGTGATAAGTTGTACTCCCTCCATCCCATAATATAATAAAACCTAAGTTTTTTAAGAGATTAAGAAGGAAAGAAAAAGATTATGATGTCATTTATTAAATGAGAGGCATATGGGGAGGTAGGAAGGTGCTTGGGTAAAACTGGGTGAAAATTAAATGAGGGTGGTTGAGTAGGTATTTGATTTTGAGATTTTTGATCGTAGTTTATATTTTTAGCATTGGCTTTTCAATTAGTAAAAACATATATATAAAATTTTTATCTATAAATTATTTTTAGTTGCTTTATTTTTCCACAATTATTAGCTGTAGAGAGAACAATGGAGGGCTCTATAATCCATTATATTATGGGATAAAATTTGAATATGTAGATCCCTTATATTATGTGATGGAAGGAATATATTATTACAAGAGTGAATTATAGCTTAAGCCACCTTTTATTACCCAAGTTTTACTCTAGACCATAGTTTGCCCAATCTTTTTACTTTGGACTAGTTAACTTTTTGTTTGTTGTATTTTGGACCACCTTAACTCTTTTATGTAACCTTGTCTAGACTATCCTCTGGTAAAGATATGGCATGCGTAAAAGGTGGGAAAGTTCACTGGTGTGCTGGAGCTGATATACTCGAGGGAGTCGATGTGCTGAACTAGGATAGTCCAAATTACAATAAATATAGAATTATCTTGTTCAAAATAAAAATATTGCATAAAGTATTTAATTATGTTAGCCAAGATTAAGCTTAAGACATTTGACTCTCATATATAAATATTATATTAGTTGCATGCACCAGCCATTTTACGCAACTGTAAACGCATGGACAATTCACTTGTCCTTTAACACATTTTCTCAGAAACAGTTATGTAACCTCTGGTACATTCATGATCCATAAATGAACATTCTTCTTGTTCACAGAGAATTTGGGTCACTATCCGCATCCCTGTCGTACATACTACGACTTTGCAAGAATTTGCAAAAGTAGTTCACATAAAGTACTTCAATTAGCGCACATTAATTCTTCTCGAATTGACTTTCTCTTCAAACTAGGAGTTACACATTTACACCACAATTGAATCACGATGCGCCTTATCACGTCGTGCACAGTCGTACAACAGTACAAATGTGAACAGTAGAGGAGATGTGTACACAACTCAGGTATAGTAGAAGTGCAGGAAACTACGTGATGCACATGCACGTGAACCAGGGAGAAAACAAAATTCTGCACGATGTACTTGTCATAATCCCATTGACTAATGATGATTAATAATGAAAACTCTTTACTCATTCCGTTTATTAATAACTTGCAACATAGACTATGATATTTCCAAATAAAAAAAGTGATTATTAAGATATGCATACTTTGGTTAATTATAGCATTTTTAAGAATAGATTTAAAACTGTATAATCTATACTACTTTAAAAGATACTATTAATGGTGATGAGTGGTGAATCGGCTACCACCACCACCACCAACTCCTTACTTTCTGTGAAAGAAAAAAAAGACAGTGTGAGGTCAGAGTACCCGCATATCAACCACCTCACTACCATTTTTCTAATTTTTAGAAAAGAAAAAAGTATAGTGTGGAGCCAGAGGGCCCATATATTAGTAACATATATATGAAAAAAATTAAGAGATAATACATATACAAAGTTATGGTAACAACGGATTAGTTATAATTTTTTTAATTAAAATCTCATCGTAACATGAGTACAATATGCTAGTACTCTATTATGAAAGTATGATACGAGGTAAATCTAATGTCTGGTATTGAACCTTATAAAATGAATAATGTAGAAATTATTCCCCTAGATGTATTTATAGGGGTAGGATATATGTATGTAGGTTTATAGAGGTGAGCTTGTGTACGTATATATAAGAATATGTGTTTGTAATGTGTTTTAAAAAAAGTTAAACAACAAAATTCATTGAAAAAAGGGTTGAACAACAGAATTGACGCTGAACGGATAAAAACATTTGTCTAGGCAGTACTCGTTAATCTTTTCCATAAATTCCTCTAACGTTACTCTTCAACAAATGTACTGAAGAAACTCCCTACCAGCTTTATAAAACTCTCAACTAATTAAGGCGTTTAAAGTTGGTGTTTTTTAGCAGGAAATTAAGTGTGTGCATTTTAAGAAGCATCACATTCACACCTCGAATTGAACGAACTTCATAAGAAAGAACAATTTTATCGTCGTTCAGCATGACATTAATAACAATCAGATAGTGACAATTGGACGTGATGCCAGATTAGAGTTTCATCTATCCTTATCTCGAAAAAGCTCACTATATCTTTGTCTCATGCATCACGCTACAAATCCAGCTTTAGAAATTATGCTTGAAGAAATCGTTTTAGAAATACTTTAGGGGGTTGACTTCGATACAAATATTCTTCACAATCTACAGTACTTAAAAAGTAATTGGTGATAGCTACCAATACATATCAAATTTGAAAAAAAAAAGAGTATACCTATGGTCAACAACAAATAATTTGAGATACAAATAAATTAATTAACTATTATAAAGATTAAAAAATATATTTAAAATATTATTTTCAAATAAAACCATACCATTTAAAAACTCAGGAAGCTTGTGTATTCTTGTTCCATTCCATTTCGGTGAAAACAGCTACCCCTCTAAATATGGCCACACCGCGCCCCCACCACAGGGGATCCACGTCTCTCCTGAAACAACAGTCAGACTGCCCCCGCCTGGCCCACCTCGATCCACGTGTCCCCGGCCTCTCTCCCCATTCACACTAAACCTGGTACACAGAGTATTGAAACTGACAACTGGGTCCCACTTAGGCCTATGCAACAAAGACCACATACACCGGATGCACGCACGCATCCACCCACTGACTCACGCCGTCCCCCCAAATCCCCCGCTAATTACATTCCCTTGCGCCCTCTGCGACTCCGCAGTAACAAATCGTTTTCAAAAGGTAATGTCAATCTTTTGGCCAAAGGAATGTGATTCAGATTATGTTAATTACGGATTAGGGTGTTAATTAATTACTCGAGCCGCTCCTCCTCTTCTTCCTCTTCTTTCCCAGCCTTGCCATTGCCCGCGCCTCCTCCTGCAAAGCCAGAGCGCCCCTCACTCGCGCCGCCCGCTGCGTCGGGTAGGTTTAGGGTTCGCGGGGTTGCGGGGGGTGGAGGGCGGAGGTGGGCGGGAGGCGGCGCAATGCGGAGGCCGGCCACTGCGGCGGGCGCGTCCTGCCGCCGGCGCGCGATCGAGGGGCTGGCCGCCGTGCTCGTCCTCTACGCGGTGCTTGTGTTTGTCCTCGAGTCGCCGCTCGTGTCGACGTCGCTGTCGGGTGGTGGGGGTGGGGGAGGAGGAGGTGGTGGTGGTGGTGGCGCGAGGTACCTACGGCTCGCCGGCGGCGGGGAGCGCGCGGCCCCGGCGCGGCCGGCGAAGGAGCCCCGCCTGGCGTCCGTCTCCGGCCCTTCCGCGCGCGGCCGGCGGCTCTCGGGGATGGTCTCCGGCCTCGACCTTGGGTTCCTTAACTCGTCACGCTCCGGCCCGCTCCGCCGACCGATTGCCGGTGCCGTCGAGGCCGGAGCGCGCGTGTTCGCCGAGCTCGAGGACCTCGACCCCGCCGCCTTCGCGTCGCCGTCCGGGGAAGAGGCGGCCAAGTGCCCGCAGTCGGTCGTCCTCACCGCCGACGAGTTCCGCGAGAGGGGGCGCGTGGTGGAGCTGCCGTGCGGGCTGACGTTGGGGTCGCACATCACGGTGGTCGCGACGCCGCGGCCGGCGCACGCCGAGGGAGACCCGAAGATCGCGGTGCTGAGGGAGGGGGAGCAGCCGATCATGGTGTCGCAGTTCATGATGGAGCTTCAGGGGCTAAAGACCGTCGACGGCGAGGACCCGCCCCGCATCCTCCACTTCAACCCCCGCCTCCGCGGCGACTGGAGCGGCAGGCCGGTGATAGAGCAGAACACCTGCTACCGCATGCAGTGGGGCACCCCGCTCCGCTGTGAGGGCTGGAAGTCCCACTCTGATGAGGAGACCGGTTGGGGACCCCTGCAATTTCATTTTGATTATGCTAGTTCAGGTGGGTTCTGTGAAATTTGTTGACTGAGTGAATTTTTGTGCAGTGGATGGATTCGTGAAGTGCGAGAACTGGATTCAGAACGAGGATGGGCGGTCCAAGGAGTCGAAGACAACCTGGCTGAATCGGCTGATCGGACAGAAGGAGGAGATAAATTTTGATTGGCCCTATCCATTTGTGGAGGGCCGATTGTTTGTTCTTACTATCAGCGCTGGGTTGGAGGGATACCATGTGAACGTTGATGGGCGACATGTGACTTCTTTTCCTTACCGCCCTGTATGTGCACTTGTTCCTCCATTTATGTTGCGTGCAATATCGAAATAGTGGTGAATAACTTGCATAATCAGTGGTGTCACACTATGATTTACAGTACTTCAAGTCTCTTAGTGTTGGGAAGAGTTAAGGTTGAATGTGGAATTGTTTTTCATGCCTTTTAAATTTACTTTTGTTTTGTTGTGGCTCCTGCAGGGGTTTGTTCTTGAGGACGCTACAGGTTTATCATTGAGTGGGGACCTTGATGTGCAATCAGTGTTTGCAGGGTCTTTACCCACTACACACCCAAGCTTTGCACCACAAAGTTATCTGGACATGTCAACTATTTGGCAGTCCTCTCCTCTGCCTAATGAACCTGTTGACATTTTCATTGGCATCCTGTCATCTGGCAATCATTTTGCTGAGCGTATGGGGGTGAGGAAGACATGGATGTCTGCTGTCCGAAAGTCACCAAACGTGGTAGCTCGTTTCTTTGTTGCACTGGTAATTCTTGAGCATTAACTTGGTAGATTTCCTTGCTTCATGTATTCCATGAACCTGAGCTGATGAACTTTCTTTACCCCAGCATGGCAGAAAGGAAGTGAATGTGGAGTTGAAAAAGGAAGCGAAATTTTTTGGGGACATTGTTTTTGTGCCGTTCCTGGACAACTATGATTTAGTTGTTTTGAAGACTCTTGCAATATGTGAATATGGGGTATGCCAACAAGTTTCTTATTCAAACTGATTTTTCTTCAATGTTCTATAAACTGTAACTGTTATTTTGGTATTATTTTGACTATGGTTGATTTGTTTCCTCAGGTTAATGTTGTCTCTGCTAGGTATGTAATGAAGTGTGATGATGATACTTTTGTCAGACTTGATTCAATAATAACTGAAGTCAAGAAAGGACCAAGTGGCAGAAGCCTCTACATAGGGAATATCAACTTTAATCACAGGCCGCTCCGCCATGGGAAATGGGCTGTGACTTATGAGGTAAAGCATATGTATTTTGTTTGATGGTGGTTGTGAGATATATGCATCTTTTGTTACTGTTTCTTCTATTGCTTGAATGTACAGGCTAACTACTTTAGTCATGAGTGATGATTCCATTAGAAAAAGAACTTGGTTATGGATATGTACTACTGTGTTACTCTCCAAACATTGTTCATAGTAAAAAAAAAAATGATGTGTTTTATCGATGCTTATTATAGCCACAGTTGATATTTGCAACTTTTTTTCCTCACAAAGTTAAGTGGGGCTGTTTTTGCTGTGTGCTGTCTCTAAACTTCCTGGTCTCTTCAAAGATTTGAAGATTGAAACCACTGTATGCCTTTGCAGTAGTAACCTGATTAATAACGTGATTCATTCTTTTTGTAAGTTTTTATGTTCTTTCTACTGTTTTATACAAACCAGTGTGATGAAAGGTCCTTTTAAGGTGTACATAATCAAAGACCTGAGATATCAATCTTTGTTGGTTGTTATTAACATCCTTAGTTATCTGTGTTGTCTAGTAGAATTATTTTGCAATCTGTTGGGCATCTAGCTTGTGCCTTGGTGTTTTAATGTATTGATGTTTTAGTTTTTTCTCCTAGCCGACTGTACTAGATTGGATAATTCTAATCTTTTGCTTATCAACATCACAGGAGTGGCCGGAGGAGGTCTATCCAGCCTATGCAAATGGCCCTGGATATGTTATATCTTCTGACATTGCTGGTTCCATCCTGTCAGAATTCACAGACCAAAAACTGAGGGTACTATCCTATAGTTTTATTTTGGAAAGGGCTTGCCATAATACAATTACAAAAACAAAATCCCTCATTTTGTGCATTAACTGTCTCTTTTTATTAGTACATATGCAGTAGGGGCCTGCCCTCATGTTTTCCCCTAAAAAGGAACGCTTCTAAACTATCACTTTGAGCAATTGGTTTAGAAAACATGAAAAATATATAGGATCAAAGAGACAATAGATTAACTTCACCAAAATGAACTTTATATGATTCTTCTTCCATGACAATTTATACCAATGAGAACCTTCCCTTATTTGAACTGTATATGATTCCCTTATTCTTCTTATTTGAACACTGGGTAAACTGATACATTGATTACTCTCTATGGGCAGAAAATGCCTAATCGTAATTCATGTTAAAGAAGAAACTTATTTAATTTACAATTGCTTTCCGTGCAGCTCTTCAAAATGGAAGATGTGAGCATGGGTTTGTGGGTTGAGCAGTTCAATAGGACAAGACCTGTTGAATTTATTCACAGTACCAAGTTTTGTCAATTTGGATGCATAGATGATTATTATACTGCACACTATCAATCACCAAGGCTGATGTTATGTCTCTGGCAGAAGTTGCTAGATGGAAAACCACAATGTTGCAATATGAGATGACAATAGTTTAACTGGTAGCAATTGAATCGTTCAGCCGTACTGGCAATCTTCATTTAATCAACAAAAGAGATGGGTTTGCTGATGTTCTTCAGCAGACATCGATCACTAACTATATCTTGATGGTAAACTAAGACTACTTGAGACTGACATGTAGAAATGATTTGCTAGATGCCTAGATTACCTGAGAGTTAGCCATCTTAGTTTCAACATTTGATAAGCCGGTGCAGTAATACTCCTCTTAAAAAAAGGGTTACAAGTTTTTAGGTGCTGTAGAAATGAACGAGAACATCATTCTTGAAACATGAAGAAGTGGCAATCCAGTTAAGTTACTTCTACTTCTAATATCTGGTGTGGGTGACAGCTTGAAGTATAGGTTGATTTTGTCCTGCAACCTATTATATAATTTAGCGCCTACTTGAATGAACTAGCCTTTACTCCTTAACTTATCAAATATGTACTCTCTTCTATTATCTGGGAAATTTGGTGTGATGCAACTTCTTTAAAACTTGAATCCTTCAGTGTTGCTTTAGTTCTTACAGGAAAGTTATACCTTCGCAAATCGAAGGTGTTTATACAATGGTTTCCTGTTGCTAATGCCATTGATAAATATCTTTTTTGGACCCTGTACTTGATGGATGAAATCTGTCATCGTAGTTTCGTCTAGTAAAATATATTAGTTTTCAGTTCATATATACTAGTTGGCTGCTTGATGACTCTATTGTTACCATTGTAATATGATTTCTCTACTAATTTATGTACAAGAGGCAAACTTCCTTGCTAGTGAACGCTTGCAACAAAGAAAGAATTCTGAAGGAAATGCTGTATTTTTCCGGCTCCCAAACAGCAAGGCTCCTATGTTACATTTGAACAATTGAAAATGTCACTAAGTTGTAAAGCTTGTACTACTGTTTATTCATGCGTGGACAGTGACTGTATTTCTACGAAAGTGCTGTCTCAGTGGTGGCAATGACCCATGTTTAGAAAGTTGCAAATGCTTTGCTGAGAGAATATTCATCATGGTGTAGCTGGCAAGCATAGTTCACTTCTTTTTATGCTCTCATTTGCTGCTTTCTTTATGGGCATGGCACTGGCACGAAGATATGTGTTCGCATGTTCTTACACCTTTTGATCTTTCCTCTCCTCTCTATGGTTTACCAGGTAAGTAATCTGAACTAATCCATTGTTATGTAACATTCATCATCGATTCTAATGCAGTTTAGTGGCTTGTTTCTAGATGCAGCTTTGCTGCCTGTGAATTTCAGATTATGATAGCTGATTTGTTTTTGTTTTCAGGAATGGGAGCCATCTGCCAATTGACAAAGAAACAATTATTTCTGCTATCTAAAAAATGAGTAAATTTCATATAACTACAATTATTTTGTCAAAAGTACTAGTTTACTGCAGCTTCAGCTAGATATTTTAGAGAACTGCAACAATAGTGCATGATTTTATTTAAAAGCTGCAACTTTATTTGTCTGTCCATCATACACATGCAATACTCATGCATCAGTAAGTTGGGCCCACATGTCACGCACGTAGGGGATAAAGTTGTATTTTGATGATAAAATCATTTGTTATTATTGTAGTTTTGTGAAGTAACTAGCAAAAGTTTTAACAAAGTGATAGTTTTGACTAAATGATTGCAGTTTTATGAAATTTACTCAAAAAATTGACCAAGAAATAATCAGGTCAACCTCTCCATGTGCAACAGATGAGGTAAGGTTTTACCAGGTCGACCTGGATAATGTAATGTGTAATAACTTGGTGTTCAGAAAGCTCTGTTGTTGATATGCTGTTCGTTTCAGTAGTTATCGCTGTTGTGGTGTCATTTGTCTGCCGAATTCTCTGTTCGCAACTGGGCGTGATGAGCGATATCAAACACTCAACAACTATATTACAGTTGTGTAGCTGCGATGGTGTCGCAATCATCATATCATTTTATTAAAAAGAATTCGTTGTACTATTTTTTTGGTCCATCATCATATGGTTTATCGAAATCATCGCAAAAGAAAATGGATTTATCGAAAAAGAGTAGGGAGGATAAATATTTGGGATGCTGCTCTTGTATGAGCTAGCGCTTTGTTGGCGAGTTGGACACTTTGGATTGGTCTAAAGCTATTGTGGTTATGGCACATTGGCACGTGCAGTCTTTGCGGCTTCTCATGTTTTCTGTGACATAACAGAAGAATCGGTCCAGTGTGGCGTGTGTACCAGACCACGATTCTATGGCCGTGTCAAACCAAAATCGACTCTGGAAACCTCAATGATTGGACCCCCGACAATTTCGGACGAAATCAAAATTAGTTTTTTTTTGTTAAAGACTATTTCCTCTACTCTAAAATATAAAATTATTTAAATCTTGATTTATAATATAAGGATTTTTAGTACTATTCATAGTATTATTTGTTCTACCAATTACTTCCTATCTTATCTTTACATATCCTTCCAACTTTATTTATTCCATATTTATTCAACTCTATTTATTTCATATTTATTGAGAAGTATCAAAGTATTTTCTCGTTAGCTTTAATCTCTTCTAAATATTTATATTTTAGAACAGAGAAAAGCAATAAATTTTGTATAATTTTTATCGGGACTAATTTAATTACCACAAGATCCGAGAAAATTTACTTGGGCTCAGCTACAGATTCTTTGCGCTACGGATGCTCCTCACAAGTTGGTAGTTCATGGTTTGCTCTACGGCTGATAGTCGTGGAATATTCAACGAACAAACCAAAACTAATTTATAGATAAAACTTTTATATATGTGTTTTTAGTAATTTAAAAACCAATGCTGAAAAATAAACTATGATTAAAAAATCTTAAAATCAACTCTAAAATTAAATTTTAAATTTTGACGGTAGCTGATAAGCTGACAAGTAAATGATTGGTCCGATCTCTCTTGCCAATTTGCAACCCATTGCCAAGGGTGAGAAAGAGCAACCGATGATTGGTGAGCAATCATATGGGATACGGATATCACATTTTTAACTATAATAAATATTCCTGATTTGGCAATTCTCAAATGCTGGGCAACCAAAAGGCACAGCATCAAAATACCATCCACCGCACCACATACATACATAACATATGCAAGCAAACTGACGTAAGAGCATCTCCAGCAATAGCCCCTATTTTAGAGCCCCAAATGTTAAATGGGGGCTGCCCCTATTTTCTTTGGACCCTAAAAATGCTCCGAACTCCAGCAACAGCCCCCATTTCTCAGCCCTTATTTCTTTTTCTATTATTTTTCACCGTAGACTATATGTATATGTCTAGTTTAACACTATAATTAAAACATAAATATTTATAAGAATTTAGAGCAGGAGGGCGGCGCGCGGGAGGCCAGGGCGCAAGCCGCGCCGGCGGGCGGGAGGCCAGGGCGCAGGAGGGCGGCGCGGGGGAGGCGGGGCGCGGGAGGCCGGCGCGCGGGAGGGCGGCGCGCCGAAGGGCAGGGCGCGGGAGGGCGGCGCGCGGGAGGGCGGCGCGCCGGAGGCCGGGGCGCGGGAGGCAGGGCGCGGGAGGCCAGCGCGCCGGAGGGCAGGGCGCGGGAGGCCGGTGAGCGGGAGGCCGGGGCGCGGGAGGTCGGGCGGCGCGGCGCAGGAGGCCGGCGGGCAGGGCGGCGCGCAGGAGGCCGGGCGGGAGGTGGCGGCGCAGGAGTTCGGCGGGAGGCGGCGTGCAGGCAGGAGGAATTGTCATCGCGCCAAAAAAACGTCAATAGGGGCCGTGGTGTAGAGCCCCCAGGACTGGGGGCTTGAGGGCTGGATTTGGGGGCCTCCTCATTTTAGGGGCTCTATTAGGTCCCTGCTGGACCTAAATTTTTTGTCCCACCACCCAAAAACTGTTTGGGGCTGTATTTAGGGTCCCTGCTGGAGGTGCTTTAATATACCACTGTGCTGTCTATGCATGCCACGGAATCCTTCAAGATTTTTTTTTAAAAAAATTAAGGAGTAGTTAATTTTTTGCAAAACAAGTTTTTTTCCCCTCAAGTGAAAAAACCATATACTCCTAGCTACCACATATTTATCAGCACACGCCTGGCCAGGCTTGAATAAAAAAGATAAAAATCCATAAAACCTCATGAAAATTTATCCACGTACACATCCACAAATACGCTTGCATCTATCCGCCGATATTTAGGGATCATCTATTGATCAAAGGTTTTAAAAAAATAAATTTATCAATCAATTACAGTTGTACATATTTATGACCGAGTTGCACAAACTTATAATTAAAGTTACGCGTAATCGATAAGTACGATATAGTTGCACATATTTAGGACTAAATTGCATAAATTTATAACTAAAGTTACGCGTGATCGACAATGACAACTAGAATAAGTTGAAAGTGCAACTTAGAACTTGTTTTTCTCGTCCCGAATCTCAAAGTTACATCGAACGAATAGCGTTGTTGTTTAACAGAATAAAAAAAATCAAATGTTTAATCATGATGTTTAAGCTTCCATTATCGAGTTATACGGTTATACCCCCACAACTTTACTAACCATACCAAACACTTGTCAATCGAGTAACTAGACAACTTATTTGAATCATAGAAATTTCACAGAATTTTCATACGAATTGCATATAAAAAAATTCTACATTATTTTGCCCATTCGAAATAAACTAGGACTAAACTAAAATACCGCCGGAATACAGCTCTACTTTCCTTGGCTGTTTGTTTTCCCTTTTTTTTTTTTTGCCCCCTCGCGTACAGCTGGACGCTTCGTTTGCTTCTTCTGTTCCGTCTCCTCTTCTCCTCCTCTCCACCTCGCTAGAGAGAGAGCTAGTGCCTAGCAGCAGCAGCAGCAGCAGCGAGGAGGCCAAGCGGAAGCGACGAGGCGGCGGGGGGCTACATGGCGGCGGCTCCGTCGAGGTCGCGCGGCGACTTCGACCACCTCATCAAGCTCCTCCTCATCGGCGACAGCGGCACGTACCCCCACCCACTCCAACCCCCAGAAATCGAAGCTTGTCTGCTGCTGTTTCGGGGTCTTCGATGGCTCTAGGGCTTAGTTACTGGCTCGATTCCTGGTTGGCTTCGAGCGATTTAGGTCGATGGGGGCATCTACTCCCTCTCTCTCGCGCGCTCCTGCTCCGAGTAGTACTTTCGCATCTCTGGATGGGTCCGTGGGGAGCTCGAGGAGGAGCAGTACGGGCTGTGTTGCGGAGGATTTAAGGGTCGGGATTTGGTTACTTGCTGGAGTGGTGCGTACTAGCAGTAATTGAGAGCTTTTCTTTCTGGAGTGATGGCTGTTGATTTGGTTGGTTGGTTCCCAATCTTGTCAGGAACATTCTTCCTCCCATTAGAACCATGCTATGTGTTATAGCCACAGGTAGGGGTTTCTGTACTGATTAGAGGTTGGTCAGGTTGCAATTGGACCAGATCACAAGGAGTTGTGCAGTAAGTGCGACGATTAGTTTGCGGAAAGATTTCACAATTGTGTAATGTCCGTATGCATTGTTATTTCGACTGTGCACGATTGCTCTGGTTATGTGGTACAGTTTGATCTTCTTCTGTATGTTACACCTTAGTTGAGGAAATGGACTCCTGAGAATTTTCACGATAATTTTTTTAGTATGGATAGGTCAAAATAGAAATGGATAAAAATGGGTTAACTAACATGGGAATCCCTAAAAGGTGCTCTGCTGATCATAAAAGTTGAACTTGACTAGAGTAGGTCTTAGGTTTTCACCATGGTTGAGATATTTTGTTAGTCTAATTAGGTAGGAATAGAGATTAGGACTTGAAGCTATGTTGGAGCCAAAAGTTATTAATTGGCTGGGTCCTTAACTCCTACCTGTACCAGCTCGGACAGCATTATTACTCGATGTTCGGTCTAGCAGTAAAAATGTATCATCATCATCATGTATTTGTTCAGATGCTGAAGAATTGATCTTGTTTCACAGTCATGACAGAATTGTTCCTCGTCCACTTTTCTCTTTTTTTCCTGCTTTACCAAACGTGCTGAAATTACTCATCATTAAAACAGGATTAGTTGTTTTTTTCAAAGAACCTTCATGCTTGTCCTGTCCTTTATGCCTTATTGGAGCAAAATTGAAATTGTTAGCTGATAATCCCTTTGTAATGATATTGCAATTCCTCAAGGCATATCAAACTATCAGTTATCAAATTTATTGGATGATCACAAGATTGATTTAGTATATCTGTTGGGTCTTCAACTCCCCACTCTTCTCATTGTGGTGTCTGGCAGTTTTGTTCTGTGTTTATTATCTTCCGGTCATGTGAGTCTTGTGGCAATTTTTTCCTCAGATAACTTACTGTAGTCATTCTTATTTGGCCACCTTTTGTTTAATCTGCAGGAGTAGGAAAGAGTTGCTTGCTTCTGAGGTTCTCTGATGACACTTTCACTACAAGTTTTATCACCACTATTGGGTATTAACAAGACCATTTGTTCTCTATTTTTAGGCATTCACTTATGGAAGTCAGTATACTAAAGATGTGTATTTTTCTTTTTGTAAAGCATTGATTTCAAGGTTAGGACAGTTGAGCTTGATGGAAAGCGTGTAAAATTGCAGATTTGGGATACTGCTGGTCAGGAACGTTTCCGGACAATTACAACTGGTATATTTTTCTCTTCTTTTTTGGCTATGAGTCACATATGGGACAAAATACGGAGGACGACATAACTGTCTGATCCATGACCTAGACTTGAATAGTGACAGAAATTTGGCATGGAAAAGAATATAATGTGAACAAAATGTCAGACTGATGTAGTTTCAACCAAACAATATGATATATTCTTTTAGGTTCAAATCATTTTTTGAATAGCACAGAAAGTTACCCTTTTCTGTGTGCTCTAACGAGGGAAATTTTCATAATAAAACTGCCCCTCTTCACGTACTTGTGGCTTATTTGCAAATGTGTTTTACTGGGTTTCTGAAATTGTAGACATGCCATATGCATATTCATAATGCCCAATTTATTTTGGTCGTGGAAACCTTTGATTGATGACCACATATATAGGCTGGTGAATTAGAGATGACTTTTATGGGCATTTATGTAAGCATGATCGCAGTTTATCATATATATCCTCATGCACTTACTGAAAATCTAGCACTATAATGGCCCAAAGGTTTATTACCGCTATGCAGATTCATCAATTGATTGCTAAGCAAGATTCTGCAGCTTATTTGATCCTTTTCCTTTTTGCAGCCTACTATAGAGGTGCTATGGGCATTCTGCTTGTTTATGATGTTACAGACGAGTCATCCTTCAATAGTATCCATCATACTTCTGCATCCCATTTGTTGACTGAGTGCAAAAATATATATATTTTTTCTTAACTGATGTGTAGACATTAGAAATTGGATTCGCAACATAGAACAACATGCATCTGATAATGTCAACAAGATTTTGGTGGGCAACAAGGTTGATATGGATGCAAAGCGGGTAAATGTTTCTAAAAGTTTCGTAATGTTAGATATCCGTGGCCCAATTTCTTATGCCTATTACAAAATGGTGCTTGGATAACAGGTGGTGTCCACAGCTCAAGGACAAAAGCTCGCAGATGAGTATGGGATTAAATTTTTTGAAACGGTAATATTTTATAGTATAAGCAAAGTAAACTTGCATGTCAAGTCGATCATATAATTAGTTGTATTCCAACTTACCAAGATGATCAGATACATGTTTTAATACTATGATGTGCAGAGTGCAAAAACAAATCAAAATGTGGAGCATGTATTCTTTACCATTGCAAGGGACATAAAGCAAAGATTGACTGAAACTGTTGCTGCGGCAACTGAGGTAGTTACTTTGCATTTCTATCCACCTGCTGTGCATTATTTATCACTCAAAGTTCTAACCTGTATCTGATTTATACAGCCCCCAGCTATTCAAATCAGTAGGCAAGAACCAGATCAGGCTGGTGCTGCCTCGTCAAGATGGTCAGCCTGCTGTAACACCTGATCAATGCTGTGGCGCAACTGCACGGCTTGTCCTGTCGCAGTTTGTCCATGACTGCAAATTTACCAGTGCCGTCTTCCGCATGTTTACTCCAGTGTAATGCCAAGATGTATATTTCGCCCAGTTGATATCTAGGTCAAAAGATCTTTACCTGACCATTCAGGTGTTGTGATTCCTCTATGAGGTGTAAGATGTTTGCCATGTTCTAGCTCTCTCGTTAGTTCTTAATTATGCTTTGAAACTCCTCTTTTTTAGCTCCGTGTTCGTCAGAGCAAACGTTTCAACAGATAAGCTGATGGATTTGCTCCTGTCATGTAAACAAACCTTCTAAGAGACAGCAGTATCTGATTGTCTGAATTCATGATTCTGCATTACTGAAGATTGCCCTGTTACCCCCATGTGCTTCAGCTTCAATCAAGATTCCCAGATAATCTTGTCTGATTTATCTTATTATTTGTGTGCTGTTCATGTATGACGATTATGTACCGTTGTGAAATTGAAATGGGATTCACGGGAAAAACAAGATTCTAAATCCAAATCCGTGGTGTAAGGACAATAACTGAGGACAATCAATGTGGTACAGAATCAAATGGAAACGGGATTCACGAGTACAGCTGCAGAGCGTGTACAGAAATGTAGTACACAATGAAACGGTTCTGGCCCAAATGGCCAAATGATTGAGCTGATACTACTACTTTTAAGTTTTGATCAATCATTCGGAATAATCAGCTAGATTGTGAACATGTGCAGCTAAAAACTGTTCTACAAAGAATCCATAAATCATGCCTAATAGTCAGTTATACCCATGACGTCGGTAACGCCTCGTTTGAAAAGAAAAATAATACTCACCGGAATAGAAAATTCAGAAAAACAAAACATGATATAGAGGTGTAAAATAGATGACAAGAAAACATAGAAATTTCATATACATTGGTATTTGAACACAACAATTGGGTTAATAAATGCATGGATTGTTCCTTCATCCATACAGATTATCCCCGTGAGGGCATTTTTGTAACTGGAATTTTACATGAATTAGCCCATCCGTGCGAACAGGCCTATAGCCTAGTGGTTGTAGTGCCTTAGTAGCACCTCGGTGGCCTAAGTTCAACTCCCTGTCAGAGCGGATTTCCGGGGCTGGGTTAAAGAAAAAACCCTCATTACCCCTATTGCTCTCAGAGATACAGGTGTCCTGCACGCCTGTCTTGGGCAGCTCAGTCCTACGGCGAGAAACTTTCTTCTACTGCTAAAATACTTCAGGGGAGATCCTCCCTAAGGCCGAGCTTATAGTTCAGTTTCCGTGAAATTCCTCCATTCCAAAGTAGGATTGAATTTGAATTTAGGATCATTTTGTTTGCCTTTTATCTTTCAAAAAAATTCGTTTCATCATTTGCCTTGAAAAGTACCCGAGTAAAACTATACAACACGAGTACTTTCTAAAGGAACAGGTGGCGTATTCCTTCATTCCAAATGCTACTATGGGTAAAATAAAACCCCACAACTTTTCGTTCTTTAAAATTCGTGAAACAACCAGACGAAGTCCATGATCAACAATCTGAAACAGACTCTAACCAACTGTCATTGTGTCACACCGTTAACATCAAAGAACAAACAAACAAGGTGGAAACTAAAATATAAAATTAAGCTGAGCTGAGCTAGCCTCTTCCCCACCATTAACATTATTGCATTCCATCACTACGCAAAGTCGAGGGCCCTGATTAATGATAATGCCACACCCTAATGTCCGGCCACCGGCCAATTAAAAGAAGATGAGAGGAATATAAAGGATGCAATCCCAACTGGAGACAGCCTTCCAAATGGCCCCAGCTGAAGAACAAGATATCAGCATAATACAAACCTTCCGATTCCGATTCGGTCCAGTGCCATGCCATGCCATGCCAACATGAATCCAATCAATCATAATCTCAATTTTCTTTTCGCACTTCGTATAGTTAATCAAATCTAATCATAGCCTCTTTGGTTAATTTATTCTTTTTTCGTGCCATTATTTTTAATGATCCCATGCTGTTTGTTGTCTGGTGAGCTGCTGGTGTTATGGCAAGGCAAATGTGCTGTTGCTAGGGCATTGCCACCCTGTCTTTGAGAGCCTCTTGTGGCATCCTGCAAGCTGAAAAAGGCACAGATAAAAACAAACTCACTCATCATGGGCTGGCCAATGCCATGCTGGATTAATAACTTACATATATGATAAAAAAATAAAAAATATATGTTTGTGGTTTGTGTTTGGATGATAGATTGGCGATGCGTCAGAGGCGCGTTTTTGTTTTGATATGGTGGTTTTTTTAATAGTATTTCTTAAATAGATATCAAATATGCAGGGCTTCTTCTTGTTTTATTCCCAGATGTTTCGATAAGAAAGTCGGATTACAATTTAGCTTAACTGCACCACCACCCCATGTGCAGCAGTGGAATTGAATTTAACGCTGCATGCCACGAACACTCCATCCGTTTCAAAATATATTTAACATTAACATTTAAAATTTATCATAAAATATAACTATCTTTTACACCTACTCATTCATCTCATCTAATTACGATAATCTCCTATTTAATTTATTCACCTACTTATCATAACCAACGACAATCATTTCTTTTTTTATTGCTTTTTTCTTAATATACATACCTAGCTCTAAATGTATTTACTCTCTCTGTTTGAGCATATAAGATGTTTTTGTTTTTTATAAAATCAACATTTAAAAATTTTGACTAATAATTAAACTAAAAATATATGTATTTAATATCATACATGTATTATCACTAAATTCGTATTTGATAATATTTTCATATGATATTAATTTTATGGTTATTGATTATATATTACTTCCTCCGTTCCTAAAACACTATTGTTTTAGACTAAAAATTTGTTCAACGAAGAGTATTTTTTTAAGTGTGGTCCACTAGACCTCTTTAATACCACTTTATCGTTTTAATCATCTAGTCAGTAGTACTCTTTCCTCCTCCTTGTTTTCTCTCCACATTAATTAAGGGTATGGTAGTCTTTTAACCTAATACTTAATCTCTCTTTGACTAACTAAAACAACACTCTTTTAAGTATAAAAGAAACTAATAGTCAACGTACAATATTAAAAATTATGTAGAAATCTAACACGTCTTATATTTTTAAACGGAGAGCGAGTATGTTTTAGGACGAATAAATTTAGTCACTCCCGAACAAAGAGAAGAGGGAAAAAAAAGACAAATCAAAGGTAGGTAGTAAACAAATTGTCGAAACCATCAGGAAATTACGTCGTCGTGTACGCTCGTACGAGCGAAATGGCGTGCCGGGTCAGCACTGGACTATTCGATCGGAATTATAGGCGTCGTTTGTGCTTGTAATTAAGGTGCCGTGTCACCATGCATGAGCCGTGCCCCAGTCAACGAGCTACCTTCTCGAAGGATGCATGGGAAGCCATGGAAGCCAAGAGTGTTTATATCATCAGCTGCTGACCATAACTAGTCTAGTCGCCGGCGACGGCGAGGCGGCGCGACACCGAGCTAGGAGAACACGGCGCCGGCGGGGGGTTCACCGGGGAGCAAGGTAATAAATAAAGGATAGCTGGTTGGTAACGGATTACGGATAAAAGATACCACTTTCCTTCATTTTAATTTATTTATTGTTCTAGTAAATCTTATAGGTGTGATAAATTATATTGTTATCCTTATTAATTATATTCTAATTTATTTTTTAAAGTAAACATTAAAATTTCTTATGAGAACTATTAAGTACTTGTATGGCTATATTGATTAAGGGTGGGAAAAGAAACACAACTTTAAAAGTGTTTTTGAATGCGAGAACGACAAGTATTTTTTAAAAAAATTTATAGAATAATAAGTAAATTAAAACGGAGAAAGTATTACAGACATTAAGATTCAATAGCGTTATTTAATAATCACAGAAAGATTTGAGTATATATTTATGAATAATTACGTTCCAACACATTACAAAGTAACTTTAAAACACATATATTTAGTTGCACTTAAAAATTGATGTCTTATTTTAACATAACTTAAATTAAGAAGGAAAAAATGGTGTTCCATCCTTTAGAACTTGCTATTACGAGTGGCTTGCTAACTTAAATTAAGAAGTCAAATAGCAGCAGCTAAGTTCCAGCCATCTACATCTAACCCTCTACCTCGTAGCAGTAGGGGCCGTCACTGTAATTACGGTCGCTAGCCATGCTATATAGTTATGAGTCTTCTGAGATCTATACGCCAGATATGATTTTTCTTATCATTTTGATAGGGATTATTGCGGTAACCATATGTTTACCGTGAAAATCATAAGATTACCAAAACCAAAAAATTACGGAGAAAACGAAGAGCCTTAAAAGACTGAGAGGCTTATCGCACTAATCCAAGATTAACCGCGTGATATTGCATACCTGGCGCGAGCGAGGCGAGGCACCGGTCCGTTGATTCGGCCGGCGGGCCGGCGAGCGCACTATCCCAAATGCTTCAAGATGTGAATGCAGCATTCGATCTAATCATGAGTAGTGAAATAGTTTCACCTTGTGATATAAGAATGAGCAGGTGCGACTAAGTGTGATTAAATAGTTTATAAGTGTTGATGTTTTATACCGATAATAGAACTATAGGGCTACTCGGTAAGGGAAAACTCGGTGGATTGCAGAGGAACACAAAGAAAGTTTATACTGGTTCAGGCCCTCGAGGTGAAGTAATACCCTACGTCTAGTTGTGGTGTAATTCCTCTGAGATATTTGTCGATCAATGATCTCGTCGCCTCTTGAGGGGTACCCTGCATCCCCTTATATACTGGGGAACAGGAGTACATGATAAGGATCTCAGCCGGATACGACTAAGGAATTTTCTTCTTAAAGATAGAAACCTATCCGACTAAGACTGATATTCTTTATCGTTCAAGATAAGGCCCGCCGGGTGCTATCTTATCACTAATTACATGATTCGGTCTATACTTTATCTGAGTGGCCCATATACTGGTGATGAGGTACCCGGGGCCCATGGCCTCCACAGTAGCCCCTGAGACCTTCATAGTTAAGTCACAGCTGATGCCGAGTGCTCATCCTCCACGGTGAAGATTGCCCGAGTGCGATGCTCCCAAGTACTCTTTGTCCGAGTAGATTTTCTTCCCTAGTCCTGCTTCATGTCAGCTGACAGCGAGGCTATGAAGGGTTTCATGTAGATGTATGAATAATGTGCGCCGAATAGGCGCACCTATTAGGTGAAGCCACCGACTTTGTGCTTAATTGTGAAGACAATTAAGCATAAAGTTAAAGATTTTAACCTGATAATCTTTCCCGAGTAGATTTCTACTGGTATATGAGATTTTTTGGTATCATATCAACCGGAATAAACTTTATAGTCTTGTCGAGTAGGGAACTACTCGTATGCAGGACTCTTCGACTTCATGTCAGTCGGAATGTGTGTTTATAGTCTTGCTGAGTAGGATGCTACTCATATATGGGACTCTTCAGCTTCATGTCAGCTGAAAAGGAAATTTGTAGTCTTTCCCGAGTGACGTCCCACCCAGAAGTTAGATTCCTCCGCATCATGTCAGCGGGAATGAGAGATTTATAGTCTCTCCCGAGTAGTGCACTACTCGAAAGTTAGACTTCTCCGCATCATGCCAGCGGGAATGAAAGATTTATAGTCTCTCCCGAGTAGTGCACTACTTGAAAGTTAGACTCTTCAGCGTCATATCAGCTGGAATAATATTGCTCATGGCAACTGATGGCCATGCATATAGGCCGAGTACCACTTTATGAAAATAAATCCACAGCGTGGTTAGGTGTACTCGAGAAAGATACCTGCATCCTTAATTTTAATGAAGACCAGCTTGTGATCCATGTAAGGATATATCCTCGAGACCTGGTGGATAGAACAGATACCCAAACATATATGTTTAGCAATAAGGCTCTTATGAAGCATATCTGTTTACCTCATCGGCTCCTGTTAGTAGCACCAGCGCTATAATTTCAACTCAGCCTGCGGACGGCCCACATGGAGCATGCTACTGTAGGAACTCATATCTTGGTGACCCAGTGCTGACTGTGTAGGCCCAAGCCTATTTAGTTGACATCGGCTCTATAAAAGGCGGGAAAAGAGAAAAAGATTCCTTCATCTTCCCCAAATCAGCCAATCGATTCGACTTCCACCTTCGCGCCCAACTTTTCGCCTCCCGTTCGGCTAGGGTTAGCTGCTGCTGTTCCCCACCCGAACTCGGGCGATTCCACTCCTTTTCGTCTGTTCCAAGCCCCCGATTTGTTTTTCCCCCAAGTCTTTCCGCTCCCAATCATGCCGAAAGCTTCGGATCTTGCAGGCGCGTCGGAGAATGCTTGGCCGACCTCGGATTGCGGCTCAGTGAAACTGAAGCTACTAGAGAGTCAACTGAAGTTGCCCAGCCAAGAGGTGATCCCTGGCAGCCGGCTAAGGGTGAGTCGGCCCCAAATCCCCAATCTGGCGAAACAGTAGTTTTCGCCTCTTTTTTCGATCGGGGTTTGTGTCTTCCCTCTTTCGATTTCTTCTGCCGCATCCTTGACTTGTATAAGCTAGAGTTGGTGAATTTGAATCCCAACTCGATTCTTCAGATCTCCATATTTGTTACTCTCTGCGAGTGCTTTTTGGGTGTGGAACCCCATTTTAATTTCTTCAGGCATCTGTTCCATATCAAACCCCAGCCCTCCAAGAATAATATTAGTGTGATTGGGGAGGCTGGTCTCCAGCTGAGGAGTGATGGGAAGAAAATATATCTTGATCTCCCTTTGAAATCTTCCTTGAAAGGCTGGCACAAGGAGTGGTTCTATTGCGCAGATCTGGCTCCCTCCTTGCGTCCATTCACCAGCTTGCTACCGGTAGTTTTACCAAATTGGTCCGCAGATCCAACCTTTGAAGAGATGGGCTAAGTGCACCAATTGTTGGGGAAATTAGATGACCTTAAGAAAGATGGCCTGACTGGACCTTGGGTGGCCTGTCATTTCCTGACTCGGCGCATCCAGCCGCTGAAGTTGAGGAGCGCGTTTGGCTGGGCTTTTAAGGGCAAAAATGATCCTGATCGAGTAAGCAATGAATCGGCCAACAAGTGCACGGTGACCGAGACTCTGTTCAGTTACTTCTCCGAAGGGGTGATCGCGACCGAAGACGATAATCGCCGGGTTATGGCCTATAGCTTCATTCGGCCCCGTACCAAGGTAATCTTTGTCCTTCTTCTGTGATGAATGCATGTGGGCTTGTATGTATGATTGCCTGGCATTGTGTGATGTATTTTGTTGATTCTTCTGAAGTGGTGCGAGGAGTTCGATGAAGACTCCCGCCCGTTGTCGACCGTCAAGTCGAAGAAGAGGCCGAGGAGCCCCCCTGTTGCCCAACCCGACTCCAAGAGAGCCGGGAAAAAACCTGTTTTGTATCGGGGTGAGGGGGCCATGACGCCGCGCGCCGTGGCGGGAAGCCTAAAGATAAAGGACACCGTCGCCGCGGCTCCCAGGCGATCAAGTCCCAGGTTAGGACTTGTACAGCCGAGCTCGACATTGCCCAGCCCGGCAAAAGCACCGCCGAGTGCACGATCCGAGCGGGATCCGCCAAGCACACGGGTGCCCGAGTCAGCTACGCCTCCAACGGGGCCACCTCCAGCTGCCACGCCTCCGCCGACTGATTCGCCAACCGGGCCGACAACCGGAGGTAGCGCTCCGCCAGGACCCGGATCGCCTGGCAGGAAACTGAAGTTCTCCAAGAGGTATGCTGCTCCGAATCTTCTGAGATTCTTGTCTGTTGCAGTAGTATTTTGATGTCTGTTTTGCCATGCAGGAGACGGGTCGATATCGATCTCAAGGAGACCGCCCTGACCGCTCCCCTTGAAGAGCCCGCCCCAGCCGAGCCGACGCCCGCGAGCACACCCGCTGAGCCGGTGGCCACTCTAGTCACGGAGACTGAGGTGGTCCCGACCGCGGGGCTGCTGATGCTGCCCGACCAAAGAGCAATTACGGAGGTTGCTGCCCCAGCCCCTGAGTCGATGCCCGCTGCTGAGGCCGTCGTCGGAGCCCTCGAGTCGACCCCTGAGGCTGCAGGGGACGCCGATGTGGGGGCCGGGACCCCATCATCATCATGGTCGTTGTCATCGTCGTCGTCGCCGGAGATCCCGAACCTTCCTCGGATTGAAGCTCCTCTGCGTAGGCTCCCTCGGACGTTCACCTGGACGACGCCTGATGGAACCACGAAGAGTTTCAGGCTCGATGAGGCCATGGCGAGGAGGGAACGCGAAAGCTTGCTTCGCGCCGCCATCTCCGGGTCCCAGGGAGTTGGGGTATAGTTCTTGCAGCAGAGTCATGATGGTCTTTTTGTTTTGACGTCTGACTCCACTCTTGATTCGTTCTTTCCCTGAGCAGAAACTTGTCGACCGCAATGAGGCCATGACTGAGATCCTGGTCGAAGTGGCCCCCCACCTCACGGAATTAGAGCAGCTCCGGGCGTTGAAGGCCGAGATGGAGGAGCGCCACGTGGGGAGGGAAGCTTGGCTGAAGGATGCCGCCACCCAGCTCAGGGATGAAAATTGGGCCCAAGCCGCGAAGATTAGAGGTAAGTCCCCCGAATGCGTCTTCCCGACTAAACTCTTGATGTATTTCTCTAGCCGCGTTGTTCCCGACTGCCCAGTTGTGTCTTGGCCGCACGGTCGAGTTCTTGACTAATTTGTCATGCAGCCCTCGAAGCCGAGTTAAAGACCTGGACAGAGGGGGAAGCCCAGCTGAAGAAGGTGGAAGAAGCCAAAGCCAGGCTTGAGAAAGCCAAGGCCGACCTAACAAAAGCCAACGCCGAGCTCGAACGGGAAAAGGCCGAGTTAAAAGAGGCCACCGTCAAGCTCGGCGAAGAAAAAGCCGAACTGGAGAAAACCGTAGCCAAGTGGGAGGCCGACTACGAAAGTAAGTCCCCAATCTGACCGTGATCTTAACCAATCCATTAGTCATTCCATCTGCAACCGAGCCTGACAAGTTTACTTGCCGGTGGACCTGGACAGACATGAGAGCCAATGTCCAGGCCCAGTATCGGTTCTACACAAAGGAGATAAGAGTCATCAGGGAGTCACGGGAAGCCCTCGTCGGGTCCATGAAAGGGCTCCTTGACCTGATAGATCCCAGCCCTGTGGGAACCAGTTGATCCCCCAAATAGAGGCGCGTCTTGAGGATGCACCGAGTGCCTTGAAGAAGTACTTGGATGAGCATGTCATTGCCGGCGTGGCCCGGACCCTGGCGATGACCAAATCAATCTACCCGAGGGCAGACATTGAAGCCATCGGGGAGGGGTTTGCCGAGGAGACAACGCCCGAGGAGGCACTGGAGCTGATAGCCCGGGCGAGGCCGACTGCTGAGATAATCACCCGAGACCTGGGTCTGTAAGAGTAATATATCATGTAGTCGGTATATATAAACTTTTGTGGAAAACATGTGTAAATATATGTGCAGTGTCGCCAAGCCTTGAATTACTACTCAGTCGTCATTAGCTTTACTCGAATGTGTAGTCTGCGCCGAGTTAGTTTGTCGGAACTCGATAAAATCGTTCTCTGTAAGAAAGTGTACTCGGGCAAACGTGACAGTCGTAGTAAGGTTTCATAACTGGAGTAAGACAGGCTCGTATATTATTGACAAAACACATATAATACATGCAGCCCCTGACTCACTACTCGGTTGATACAAGCGGCGTAGTGAGTTAGAGAGAACTGTACACATGATAAAGTATAAAGCTCAGGTATAGAAAAGACGTAGCTGTTCTATATTCCATGAGTTACTGATGAGGACACCGTCTTCGGTCTTCAATCGGTAGGCGCCTGGCCGCGTAACCTCGGCTATAATGAACGGCCCTTCCCAAAGTGGGGATAATTTATGTCTGTCTTTGGTGGTTTGTATTTTTCTCAAGACGAGATCCCCGACTAAAAAGGCATGATCACGGACATTGCGACTGTGGTAGCGACGTAGGCCATGAAGATATCTTGCCGACTGGATTGTTGCGATGTCCCTTGCTTCTTCCAACTGATCTAGCTCGACTAGTCGGGTATTGTTTGAGACGTCTTCTGAGTAAGCCCAGACTCAGGGAGAGCTGAACTGTAACTCTGTTGGTAGCATAGCCTCAGCACCGTAGACCAGGAAGAAAGGGGATTGCCCTGTTGCCCGACTAACCGTGGTTCTGAGAGACCAGAGAACAGATGGGAGTTCTTGTACGCACCGGCCCGCATATGGTTGTAGTCGGTTGAATATCCTGGCCTTGATGCCTTGTAAGACCATACCGTTGACTTGCTCGACCTGCCCATTGCTCCGTGGGTGTGCCACAGATGCATAGTAGATCTTGATGCCGAAATCTTCACAGAAGTCTTGGAATACGTAGCCTGTGAACTGAGTACCGTTGTCGGTGATGATGCGGTTAGGGACCCGAATCGGTATAGTATACTCATGATGAAGTCCTTTGCTCGTGCAGCTGTTATAGTTGCAACGGGTTTGGCCTCAATCCACTTGGTGAACTTGTCAACTGCGATGAATAGATGTGTGAACCCTCCTGGCGCTTTCTTGAAAGGCCCGACCATGTCGAGTCCCCATACTGCGAATGGCCAAGAAATAAGGATAGTTTGGAGTTCTTGGGCTGGGAGATTTGTTTGTCTTGCGTAGAACTAGCAACCCTCGCATTTGCGAACAATCTCTTTTGCGTCTGTTATTGCTGTGGGCCAGAAAAATCCCTACCGGTAAGCCTTTCCGACTAACGTCCTGGATGCGGCATGGTTGCCACATATGCCCGAGTGGATTGACTGCAGGATCTGCTTGCTCTCCTCGGTGGTGACGCAACGGATGAGGACACCGGATGCGCTCCTGCGGTACAGGTCTTCTCCAACTAGTAGGAAGCTTTTGCTTCGACGCTTCATTTGTTCGGCTTGACTGCGATCGTCTGGGAGTTCGTCGTCCAGGAGAAATTTGACAACAGGGGCCCGCCAATCTTGACATATGTGTAGCACCTCGTCTGTAGCCGGGGTAGGTTCGCCTCCCGACTGCTCCGGCGCTGGTTTCTTCTTGACTGATGGCTCCATGAGTTGCTCGACAAAGATTCTAGTCGGAACCGCTTCTCGCTTAGATCCCATATTTGCCAGCTCGTCTGCCGCGTCATTGTATTGGCGCAGGACATGTGTTATTTCCAGTTGTCGGCGAAATAGGACTGGGGGTCCCATGTTCTGCGGGGACGCGTGGCTCTCCGGCCACATCGGCTCCTCCGGGGGACATATCCTGCACGACCGGCAGCCGACAGAGAGGCCGTGTCTCCCGCCGGTCGTCCGTGCCCGGATGCGTCGCTCGCGGCCCCGGGTGCTCGTCCCCGCGCTCAGACGCGCCGCCTGTCGCCCGGGAGCGCCGCCTCCGGCCCCGGGCGAGTGTCGCCCGGGAGCGGGCCGCCCGGGAGGCGTCCGTGCCCGGAGGCGCCGCCTCCGGGCGTGTGTGGCAACCAGGCGACCAGACCAGCCGCCCGCAGCACCCGACAGGGGCTCCTCCAGATATGGCGCAACAGGCGGCTGCGGGCATGCGCGTGCTCCAGCCGCCCATAGCAGCAACAGTTCCGGCATGGGCGTCGTAGGCAGACGTGTGCACAGGAGAGCTCACCGGAAAAGCTCTCTGTCCGTATTCTGGCACTGTGGACTCCCCTAATCTATAAAGGAGGATCCAAGCCACCGAACCGAAAAAAGGCAAGCTTTAGCATTAGGAACCCCGAGCTCGGACTCTGACTGAACCCCGGGCTCTCCGACTTTAGCTCACTCTCAGACCTACTGTTCTTCTTCCTCAGCACCGGCGAGCTGCCCGAGCTCACCTTGTAAACACCAAGTCACATTCATCCACCTGATAGCCAAATACACACACAGGAGTAGGGTATTACGCTCCGGCGGCCCGAACCTGTATAAATCCTCGTGTCCCCCTTGCGCGCGTTGTTCATCGTCTTCCCCACGTGATCTCCACAGTTCGGATGGTCCGGACCGTGTTCAGACGGTCCGGACCCCTATCTCCCAGTTCGGGTCCCTCTGTTTCTGCCCCGAGCGCTGATCTCTCTTCTTCCGCTTGACGCCGGCTTCACCTGAGAACCACTCCCCTGGCCGAATCTAAAAAGGGGGGTCTCCCGACTTCCCGCCGTCGAGGTTTCGGCCTCCGACAGCTGGCGCGCCAGGTAGGGGGAGTTTCCTTTTCAGGTGGTACGCTGGCGCCTCCGACGCCGACGCGCTCCATGGCGGAAGGCCATCGTCTGCGGGACTCCAACAATGGCCATGGCGACCTCCTCCGCGACTGGCTGGACCGGACGCGGGTTCAGGAGGACGCCCGGGTCACGATCGAACGGCGCGCGAACGCTGCTGCATGTGCTGGGGCCCCCGACCAGGATCCTGAAGAGGATGGCAAGCTTTCACGTTCCGCACTGCGGCGGAACAGAAGGAAGCGCCAGAAGGCCAAGGCGGCGGCCGAGAGCTGCGCCTTGGCGGCTACGGGCAGCCCCCGGGGCTACGATGCCCGCAGGGGCCATGGTCGCCGCAAGCGGCGAAAGGCCGCACGCGCGACGCCACCGCCGGCAACAGCCTAGAAGTGGTGCCCTCTCCACCAGACGGACTGGCACGACATTGCGAAGTGCCGCGCCGTCCAGCACTCACCCGAGCGTGCCGAGCCGGCCTTAGCTCGGGGGTGGTGCGCCTATCACGACACGGACCGGCACGACATCACGAAGTGTCGTGCCATCCAACGCTTAGCCGAGCGTCTCGAGCCGGCCGAAACCCGGAGGTGGTGCGCCGTCCACGGGACGGATTCGCACGACCTCGTGGAGTGCCGCGCCCTCCACAAGTTGGCCAAGCGCGTCCAGAAGTCCCGGCAGGAGCCCTCTCAAGGGACCTGAGCCCATCCGGTCGGAGCCCCTGGCTCCCGGGCGCGCATGTCTAGCCCCGGTCGCAGCCTTTGGCTCCCAGGTGCGAGCCTAGCCCCGGTCGGAGCTTCGCTCCCGGGCGCATATCTCCTCCCGGTCGGAGCTCGGCTCCCGGGAGTGGGTTTAGCCCCGGTTGGAGCTTGGCTCCCGGGTGCGTCCTTCGCCCCGGTCGAAGCTTGGCTCCCGGGCGCGCATGTTTAGCCCCGGTCAAGCCCCTGGCTCCCGGGTACCTATCTGGCCCCGGTCGGAGCCCTTCGCTCCCGGGCGCCGATCTCGCCCAGGTCGGAGCGTGGCTCCCGGGCGCGCATAAATCGCCCCGGTCGAAGCCCTTGGCTCCCGGGCGCAGACTTAGCCCCGGTCGGAGCCCTTGGCTCCCGGATACACCTAGGGTACGACTGCCCGGACTTCATCGGACGCGATGGCGAGTCCGGGCGTTTTCGTCCCAACTCAGTCCGGGGCCTACTGGCCCGGACACGCGTGGGTACGACTACCCCGGACTTCATCGGACGCGATGGCAAGTCCGGGCGGTTTGTCCCGACTAAGTCTGGGGCCTCCAGGTCCCGGACACATATAGGGGGTGATAATCCGGACCGCGCAGCCCCGTCGAGCGCGAGTCTGGGCAGGCCGCTCCCGGTCGATAAGCCCCTGACAGGCCAAAACGGCTGCCGAGTGCCCCGCGATGACTGCTGCGGGCAGCCCCCGAGGCGACATCGCCCACGAAGACGACGACGGCGGCGATAAGCGGCAAAGGGCCACACCTGCGCCACCGCCGCCGGCAATGGCCCGGGGGTGATGCACCGTCCCCGACACGGACTGGCACGTCCTCTCGGAATGCCGCGCCATCCGAAAGCAGGCCAAGCGCGTTCAAGGCGATTCGGACGGTCCGATCCGAAGGTGGACGGTCCGATCGCCCTGGACCGGACGGTCCGACGCGAAGGCGGACGGTCCGATCGCTCTAATTCGGACGGTCCTTTTTTCCTTGGCGGACGGGCCGAATCCCTCTCCCGCACACAGATCTGGCCCCGGTCTGAGCCTGGCCCCCGAGCGCGCCTACCTAGCCCCGGTCGGAGCCCTTGGCTCCCGGGCACGTACCTCCTCCCGGTCAGAGCCCTTGGCTCCCGGGTGCGTATCTAGCCCCGGTGAGAGCCCTTGGCTCCCGGGCGCGCGTATTTAGCCTCAGTCCGGGGCCCCCTGGGTCCCGGGCACATATTTGAGCTGAGGCACGGATTCCCGAATCCGTGTCCCGGGCCCGACACCAGGGCGGCCTCGCCAAGGCGAATGCAGGCCTAGGAACGCGACACCCGGAATAGGGCGCGAAGCCCGGATAGCACCGCCCCGGCGAGAATGCTTCCGGAAGGTCGTCTCACATCCCATATTCAAGCCCGGGCCCTCGGAACCCGGCTTATATCAAACCGTATCCTAGTCCGGGGCCCTGGGTCCCGGACGTATATCCTTAGCGCTAGCCGGGGCCCCCGGGACCCGAGCACATGCCGGACTCGGGCTCGCGAGGGAAGCGAGTCCGAGCTCCATTCCTGGGCACCTCAAGCATCTTCATGAATCTGCCTGTATATACATCCTGTAAGCTCTGGTATGCCCGGGCCAGCGCCGAATCTCTCAAAATCTCGGCACTGGCCGGGGCCCCCTCATATATGCGTTTTCATATAATCAGCATTTTTTAATATCTTTCTCGGAGTCGTACCCTTTCGTCTTTTTTCGTGTGTTGCGCCCGTGGCTGTCTCATACTTTGGGGGCGTATTCGGGCCGCGCCCGTGCGACGGTCAAGGTTCGCGCATTATCATCAGTTCTCTACCGACGAGTTACCAGATCCCGGGCTAACCCTTGGGCGTTGTCGAGCTCGCGAGACAGTGGTGGAGCCCCTCTATGTGGCGCCCCGGGTCCCAGCGGCTCCGGCGCCCCCGCTGGCTAGCCTTAGGATCGGTTCTTTCCGGAGGTAGAGGACGAAATGCTTACGCGCAATCTTTCCCTCCGCACGGTCGCGACCGCGAGGACACCACCGGAAAGTGATCGACGCCACTGTTCGTAGCACGGGACAGACAAGGGGACGAGCCGAATGCTTTCACAGTTCGTCATACGCAGATTAGACCAATTCTCGGCAGGATTAAGCAGGCTCTCCAAATCTCGACCGAGGCCAGGGGCCGCCGACCAGCGCAGCCCCTGTCGCCAAGGCCTGGTGGCCGGGTCACGGACCGTGCCCCGGACACCGTCGATTCCCCGGGGTCTCGGGCATATCCTCCCGTCGGGCCAGTCTAGATTCCCGTGGCGGGCTGCGTTGTCCGGCCAAGCCAGTTCCTCACCGACCACCAGTCCAAGGCGCCGGGTACTACGCTGGCCAGCGACCCCGGGGACGGTCGAGCGGCCTGTCCTCGCGGCTCCCGGGGGCACGAAGGACCCCCGGAGCCGGAGGACGAAAGGGGTCGAGCCTCCAGACCCGACCGTTCTGCAAGGCTCGCGTTCGGACGACTGCGGCCCCTAGGTGCCGGGCACTTGGGGACCTGGGCGCTTCGGCGGTTCACGGCGAATCGGCCCGATGCTCGGCGCTCCCGAGGGAGAACAACGCTCCCGGTCCCGGGATGGTGCTCGCGGAACCATGCCGCCCTTCGCATTATCCAGATACGTTATCTTATCCAACTTTACATACTACTCAACTCGTATTCCTCCTCTGTTTGCATGGACAGCCAGGTTCCCGGAGCGGGCGGCCGTCGCGTTGGATGCCCCCGGGAATCGAGCTCCCAGGGATGACGGCCGCCCCAGGGCCCGGACAGGGGCCATAGGCCCGACGGATGTTCGCATAGCTGCTGGATCATGCTGTCGGGCGACGTCCGATGCTCGGCGTTCCCGGAAACGAGGCCCCGAACACTAGCAACCTCCGGACAACACAATAAACCAAGGTACAAAGTATAAACATAATCACATACATATGCAAATGTCTCTCTTGTGCAAGACAGGCAGAATCGGTGCGCAAGCATGAGCAAGGCCCGGATCGCACGGGGCGCGGTCACCGCTGTGCTTCTAACCGGGCCCCGAAGGCAACCGCAGACGGTGTCAAAAGGGAACCGGCATCTTCCTCGACCTCTTCGTCAGGCTTCGGCTCTACAAGATGTTCACCGCGGTCGGAGAACCCTGCCTCCGGGGCAGCGGACTCGACCACGGCCTCCCACGCCTCCTCGCGAACCACCGCGACCTCCTCACGGACGGCGAATTCACACCCCCGAGACACGAGCCCGGCCTCTTAGGCCCAGACGTTTCCCTCCCGGGAGAGTGTTTCCTTCTCCCGCGCCTCCATCTCGGACCAAGCGGGTGAGGTCTCGACGGCGGCAAACTCGGTGGCGCCCTTCGATTGAACAACGCACCCCTCTGCTGCCGCGATCTCCAGCCATCAGGTTGCCACGAAGAACTCGGCGACGCCCGGATCCCGGCGCCCGGTCCCGGCACCCAGACTGACCCGTGCCCGGACCCGAGAGCCACCTCCTCGGGTCCCAGGCCCCGAGCCATCCCGCGCCCGGGCCTCAGCGCCCGGTCCCGGGAGCGGCGTCCTCGGTTCTCGGGGCCCGGTCTCGGCAGCGGCGTCCTCGGTTCTCGGGGCCCGGTCTCGGGAGCGGCGTCCCAGGGGCACATCGCGGAGACGCTCCTGGTCCCGGCCGCCGCTCCCCGCTCCCGGGATTCACACCTTCCGCACCGACGAGCTCGGGAAGTTAGCCTCGAGACGATCGGCACTTCGGTTGATCGGCTTGGGCTCCTCCGAGCTGAATCGGCTCCTTCTGGTGTTCGACGTCCCCGGTGATGGGCCTCTCCCGGTCGCATCCTCTACAGGCATTAACGACAAGGCGACGGGGCACGCCGCTCCAGTCATCCGCACGGCCACGCGTGGGCGTCTCCTGGCCCCCCGTGGACAATCCGACCAAGCAGTCAGAACCTTTTCGCCTCGGCCGCTGGGGCCGGAGAACGGCCTCAACCGTCCCGGGGACCGAGTTCCCGGGGCGGGCGGCTACCATGCTCACTGCCCTCGGGAGCCTAGCTCCTGGAGCGGCGGGGACTGCGCGCCGGGCGGCGCTCGAAGGCGACAGCCGTCTCCTTCGGTTTCTTCGTCAAGCATTGCCTCTGCAAGATGCTCGCGCGGCGAGGACCCTGCCTCTGCGGCAGCGGACTAGGCCACGGCCTCCCGGCCTCCTCGCGAATCTCCGCGACTTCCTCGTGGCGGCGAACTCACACCCGCGAGACGCGAGCCCGGCCTCTTCGGCCCGGACGCTTTCCTCTCGAGAGAGTGTTTCCTTCTCCCGCGCCTCCACCTCGCACCAGGCACGGGAGGTCTCGTCGGCGGCAGACTCGGTGGCGCCTTCGATTGGACGACGCACCCCTCTGCTGCCCGCGATCTCCAGCGCGGGTTGCCAGGAAGAACTCAGTGGCGACGCCCGGGTCCCGGGCACGTATCCCGTCTAAGTCAACAGGTCTTCAAGCTACACCAGTTCAAGGTGAACCAGGTTCACCCCGCGCCCTCTTTCTTCAAGACGTGGCCCGTTCCTGCCCGGGACTAATCCCGGCCGGCAACAGGGCCAGGGGCCACTGTCGGCGAAATAGGACTGGGGGTCCCATGTTCTGCGGGGACGCGTGGCTCTCCGGCCACATCGGCTCCTCCGGGGGACATATCCTGCCCGACGGCGCGCCGACAGAGAGGCCGTGTCTCCGCCGGTCGTCCGTGCCGGATGCGTCGCTCGCGCCCCGGGTGCTCGTCCCCGCGCTCAGACGCGCCGCTGTCGCCCGGGAGCGCCGCCTCCGGCCCCGGGCGAGTGTCGCCCGGGAGCGGCCGCCCGGGAGGCGCCCGTGCCCGGAGGCGCCGCCTCCGGGCGTGTGTGGCAACCAGGCGACCAGACCAACCGCCCGCAGCACCCGACAGGGGCTCCTCCAGATATGGCGCAACAGGCGGCTGCGGGCATGCGCGTGCTCCAGCCGCCCATAGCAGCAACAGTTCCGGCATGGGCGTCGTAGGCAGACGTGTGCACAGGAGAGCTCACCGGAAAAGCTCTCTGTCCGTATTCTGGCACTGTGGACTCCCCTAATCTATAAAGGAGGATCCAAGCCACCGAACCGAAAAAAGGCAAGCTTTAGCATTAGGAACCCCGAGCTCGGACTCTGACTGAACCCCGGGCTCTCCGACTCTAGCTCACTCTCAGACCTACTGTTCTTCTTCCTCAGCACCGGCGAGCTGCCCGAGCTCACCTTGTAAACACCAAGTCACATTCATCCACCTGATAGCCAAATACACACACAGGAGTAGGGTATTACGCTCCGGCGGCCCGAACCTGTATAAATCCTCGTGTCCCCCTTGCGCGCGCTGTTCATCGTCTTCCCCACGTGATCTCCACAGTTCGGACGGTCCGGACCGTGTTCAGACGGTCCGGACCCCTATCTCCCAGTTCGGGCCCCTCTGTTTCTGCCCCGAGCGCTGATCTCTCTTCTTCCGCTTGACGCCGGCTTCACCTGAGAACCACTCCCCTGGCCGAATCTAAAAGGGGGGGTCTCCCGACTTCCCGCCGTCGAGGTTTCGGCCTCCGACACCAGTCCATCGAACTTATTTTCCAGCTTGCGGACCTCCTGACAGTATGCCGTCATGGTATCATCGAGACAAGCCCAGTCTTTCATGACTTGGTTCACCACGAGTTGAGAATCTTTGCGCACAACCAGTCGACGTATGCCGAGTGATATAGCAATCTGGAGCCCGTGGATAAGTGTCTCGTACTCGGCGATGTTGTGGGAAGCCGGGAAGTGAATTTGTAGGACGTACTTGAGTTTTTCGCTGGTGGGGATGTTTAATATGACTCCAGCCCTGGCGCCGCCGATCCGTAAAGAACCGTCGAAGTACATTGTCCAGTACTCTAGCTTCGCTATTGGCGTAGGCAGTTGAACTTCTGTCCACTCGGCTATGAAGTCGACTAGAGCTTGTGATTTAATTGCTGTCTGTGGCTGAAAGGTGATATCGAACGCCATTAGCTCGAGTGCCCATTTAGCGATTCGGCCGGTGGCTTCGCGATTATAAAGGACATCCCTGAGTGGAAACGATGTGACCACCGTGACTTGATGTGCTTAAAAATATTGCACCAGCTTCTAGACTGTGATGAGTAGGCCATATAACAGCTTCTGGACCTGCGGATATCTCGTCTTTGAGTCGGCAAGTACCTCGCTGACAAAGTAAACTAGCTGCTGTATTTTCTGGATGTGACCCTGTTCGGGTCTCTCGACTACCAGCACCGTGCTGACTACCTGAGTGGTTGCCGCCAGATATAGCATTAGCGGTTCCTGGGGCATGGGTGACGCCAACACAGGAGGTAATGTGAGAAATTGTTTGAAGTCTTCGAAGGCTTATTGGGCATCCGGAATCCATTGGAAATTGTTCGCCTTTTTGAGTAGCTTGAAGAAGGGCATACCTCGTTCGCCCAGTCAGGAAATAAATCGGCTGAGTGCCGCCATGCAGGCCGTCAGCTTCTAGACGTCCTTCTGGTTAGCCGGGGGAGCCATGTTCATTATGGCGTTGACTTTCTCCGGGTTTCCCCTTGCCGAGTAGCCCTATAGTTCTATTGCCGGTATAAAACATCGACAGTTCTATATGAATATCCATTACCAAGTTTGATAATGTAGATGTTAACAACGACATAACATCTAGATCCATTCACAATAGTTGCAAAATACCAAGCAAGTCTGACAGTTTGGCACTAGAATAAGACACAGGTACCAAAACAATATCCATGGCAGGCAACATCACAGGTTGCCGGATTACATCGCATGATCATTTAACTCCTTAATCTAAAGCTAACCGCTTCCTGCTCCTAGTACCAAAAGCTGGGCTTTCAGGAAGTGCAAGTGACAGAAGATGAGCTTGTGCCGGTGATGAAGTACTTCCACTCGTCGTAGTTGCTTCCCTAATTGTTGTAGTCAGCTCAAGATGCTTTTCTCTAACATTTAGTAAGAAAAGTATGAGTAGTGGGCTTGAATAGAAGCATGGAACATTCAGTTGCTAAAAAAATATACCTTGCCCTCTTATTTCCCTGTTTTGTCTTGGCATTTGAATCCTTTATGACAGATGGTAGTATCAAATGTCCTTCTAATTTCATTCCAATTCTTCTTCTCAAATCCATCTTAATCATTATCTTCTGTCTCATCCTATATATTAGATCAACCACTGGTAATCCTTTTATATCCTTGATCATATTATTGAAACTTTCAGCTAAATTGTTAGTAACATAGTCAACTTTTGATAATTCAGAGAATAGAGATCTACTCCACAAGTGAGGATGATTGCATGCAGCCACTTTATTGCTTGCATTAGTGGCAATCTTAGCCATATGTTGATCATATCTCACCTTGTTGTAAGAGTATGCAGCTGGCCATAAATTGTCATCAAACACTTTGCCCTTAAACTTCTTGGTAAAGTTTTCAACTAGGTGCCTCATGCATTCTCTGTGTTGAGCAAATCTAAAGACGTTAGCTACTGCAGTTTCAAGCCCCTTTCCTGCGTCAGTTTGTATTACTAAACCTGGTATGTTCCCAATGACAGCTTGTAAGTTACCCATGAACTACTTCCAGCTTTCAGTGTTTTCAGATTCTAAAATCCCATAAGCAATAGTAAATAACCAATTATGGCCATCCACTGCACAGGCAGCTGCTAATTGACCCTTGAACTTACCATTTAGACTAGTGGAGTCTATACTCAAATAAGGTCTACAACCCTGCACAAAACCTTGTACGCAAGGCTTGAATGCCACAAACATTCTTCTAAAACAGTGCTTACCTCCCACAATTTCATGATCAATGTTAACCAAGCTTCCTAGAGAAATTCTCTCCACCTCACCCTTGAAGCTATAAAGCAAGGGAATCCATCCTCCCACTTCCCCTGCAAAATGTCAAGTGACATTTCCTTTCCTTTAAAAACCCTTTGTGTCTTTTATCCTCTTTCTTAGTTCAACTGGCCCCGATGGGGCTCAGCTCTCAACCAGTCAATGGCAACCTCCGCTACCCACTTCCTCTTGGCAGGCTTCACCTTCTCACTTCTAGTTGTGCTTCTGCAACTATGGGGAACTGGGTTTCTCTTCACCTGTACCATGATAAAATCAAGCATTAGATAAATATTCCAACAAATAAAAGAAAATAAACAAACAAAAAAAGTACCTGAAATGTTTGTCCATCTTTCATAGTTGATGCATGGATCCTCCATTTGCAACCTTTATGACAACAAAAGGCACGAACTCTTTTAGGCTCACTATTTTCAATATGAAAAGAAAATTCTTTCTTTATGGCAAAATATAGCATAGCCATCCTAAAAGCAGCTACTGAGGGAAATATTGTCCCCCTGTCCATTGTTGGGTTTTATCTATCAAACTCTATCACCGGGTAGTCAATATCATCTTCTTCTAGTTGGACCCTGTCCTTGTCCTCCTCTGCTTCCTCATCCACTCTTTTTCTGTAGCCGTAACATCCCCCTCTTCTTCTTTAGCCGTAACATCCACCACTTCTTTTGTAGATGAAGCATCACACTCCACCCCTTTTCTGTAGAAGAAACATCCACCCTCATTTTCATCCGGCACATATCTGGATTAGGATATTTGCAGCTTTGTGGGTACATACCCCTCCCCTCATCATCTATCCTATGGTCATGGCCATTCCTCTTGACTATCATCAGGGTTAGTAAAATCAACACAAATGTTTTTTATAGATCCAGATGCTTGTTTTGATGTGTTCACCATACTGGTGTTGTTGGGTTGACTAGGCTCTAGCAGGCATGGAGCAAGACATGGAGCAGGAATAGAGTGAGTATATGGTGCTTGAGTGGTAGTCTCTTCATAAGGCACCACTTGTTTACTCACAATTGGCACATCGGGGATAATGTTCATTAAAATGATACTAATCACAATGACTTTATCAATGCTATGTGCGTCAAACATGTTCATCAAGTCAGTATCACACAACACATCGCCAATATGCTTTCTTGTCACTGCCAAAGTACTTTACTGTTGCAAATTCATTAACACCCCACGGGTACTTGTTATATATGTCATCAAGTAGATCCTTATGATTTGTCAAATCCTTGTCTACCACCATATTGAAGGATAAACCACCACCAAAAACATCAGTTCTACCACACATACTTGGCACTAATCTAACCTTCAACAAATATGCTGAAGCTTCATCCATCCTACGAAAGCAGACAACAAATAAGATGGTATATTTCCTAGGAAAAACAAATCCTACAAAGAAGAACAACCAGAAATACGAGTAGACCCAAGAAAAAGTTGAATCGAAGAAGAAATGCTGAGGCGCTTACCCTTTTGGCACCATGGACGGTCTCATCTTGCTGCCGCTCGGACTCCACTGTCTCTTTCCAATCCATTTTGCCTTCTTACCCTTAGGGCTGAAAATGGTCGAAAATGATCGAAAAAACCCTTAAATCATTTCCATTTTCATATTTTGTACTCGGAATCGGAATCGGAATCGGTAATGTCAGAAATGAAAACGGCTTCAGAAAATTCAGAAACATCGAAAACGGAGTTGCTCGATCGGAAATTCATCGATATCGGTCGGACATCCATGAATTCGGATCGGAAATAACTTTACCTCATATGTGATGTCTAAAGTAACTCACATAATCACTAAACATAATAATAATGATGTCACATAATAATCACCCATCACAGAAAGCAATATCAATAATTGTCCAACATGACAATATACAAAAGCGATGACAATGTGGCAATATGACAATGTCAGATCCTTTACCGAATCAGTATCATCGATAAATTTCTGAATAAAGACGGTAAACTTCGGTAAATTTTTGAATAAATACGGTAAATTTCAGAAATGGTCAGTAAACTACTGAAACCATTTCCGATACCGTTTTCGAGACCCTGGTATCAACGAAAAACGGAAAACGCACCAGTACCGAAAAAAAGGAAAACGGTCGGTAAAATCCGGAAAACGGCGTCGGTCGGTTCGGAAATTTTACCAACCGTTTTCAGCCCTACTTACCCTCCATTAAACAACTCTAGAACAAGTACTCACATCGATTTGTTGGCTCAATTTGAAAACGAAATGGAGTTTGGGGAGGGATTACTAGGACAAAGCAAACTAGGGTTAGGGATTTGAGGGCACTGAGCTGTAGCAACTAGAGAAGGGGAGCACGAGCTACACAGATGGATATATAGAGAGAGGGGGACCTAAACTGACCCTACAACAAGATGGCCCACGTGCAATGACTAGTTTTGGGAGGACCCGCCGGCAGTGTCTGGGAGGCAATTTGGTCCTCCACTGCTACACATGATGGTCAACTATGTTTGACTGGATAGGAGTGGCAAAAGAAAACAAGAGGTGGACGGAACGGTGGTAAAAAAGAGAATAGCCAAATTCTGATGGTTGAAGAGAGAAATCAACCGGATCGAGTGGCAAAAAGAAAATTTTTCCAAAAAAATAAAATGCAAGGCGGTTCTTAAAGTTGTAGAGGGTTTTATCTGGATCTATAAACTTGTAGAATACATATTTATACCTCTAAACTTATTAAATATATCACCGTGGTTCACAATCTAACGTGGCAATGCCATAAGAATGCTGACGTAGCATAAAATATGACTTGGCGTGCCACGGTGATATGAGAAGTGGGGCTCACCCACTTTTTTATATTTCTTCTTTCCATGCCTCTCCAATTAAGAGCGACGAGATATATATCTACCGAGCGTGAGGCATGAGGGACAGGATGGCTCTGCACCCCACGCCGAACAACATCATCACCTTTTCCTCACAGGGGGGCGTGGGCTGGCAAGCGGCGTGGTTGGCTACTGTGGCACCTGCCTCGGCTCACTGTCCTACCTACTTTTGCGGGAGACTGACAGATAAGTCCCACGGCCAGCGTGGCGAGCCCAAGCTTTCCCAGCAAGCTCTCAACGGCTACGCCTGGATGCATGGCGAGCGGCCGTTGCCTCTCTCCAGATCTGCTCCGAGAGGGGACCCTAGAAGGACGGGCGACAGGGCCCGCCGGTCAGCAGAAGACATGACCAAACATACCTAATTCTGTAACTCTCATAGTGCAGCTACTGTGGTATTTCCCAAGAAATATAAGGGGAGAGCCAAAGCCACAGGAAGGAGGATCCTGATCCGACCCAAAAACTCTCATAGCCTAAATATTGTTAACTCCTCTTGCAATCAATCATAGAAGCAATCAAAAACATAACAGGAGTAGGGTAATACGCCACCACGTGGCCTGAACCTGTATAAACACTTTGTCTTATTTACTCATGCAACAACCTACGCCAAATCAAACACATTCGCTCCCCGGCCAAACTCACAAGGAGGTCCCTCCACCGACATAATCGATTCTATTACTATAACTTTAACCCCATATGTATGCATGACGTGTGTCCGAGTTGTAACTACATGAATTTTACATGTGCAGCTGACCGATGGGTCCAAACCTATCAAGCGAATAAAGTTATAGTTTTCTGATAAACCACCAGCTACCATTGTAGTTTTATGAAATAGCTAGTTAAAATTGTAGCTAATTGATAGTTTTGATAAAATTAATTGTAGCTTTCTAAAATTTACTCTCCCAAAATTAATGTACGACTTGATCAATAGGATGGCCAAACTAGAGGTCTAACGTGACCGGTCTTGTGTCAACATGACATGGTGTACTCTTCTTTTAGTTTTTCCTTGGAAATTTTTTTCATACACCACAATTAAAAGTCTTGTTTTAAGAGAATCCTGACAACCATTTCGCAAAAAAAAAAAAAATCTTGACAACCAAAATGCCTTCAGAAGTTTGAATACAACTTTTATTGAAGGACAAAGCTATAAAATATATATTTGCCTTCGAACAATTAATCCTCTTAATTTTTCTGACCTTATACATACTGTATGTTCTCTCTCATCAAACATCAAAGCACCAACAGTGGTGCAACATTAATGATGAGGATAAAATGTCATTTACAACAATTTTAGATGGATCCATGGATCACCATAGGTTCTAATAAAAAAGCTTAATACCATATTTTTATTGTCTATATGTTTAAATAATTAATTATGTTGATCTATTACATATAGCTAATCAGGCAACTTGTTGCTTATGCTTGTATAGATATAACGTCAAAAGTTTATACTAATACTCATGTCCTCAGTTGGATCAAAACTAAAAATAGAATTCAATCACTGCTAATGAATTCTTTCCGTCTTCAACCCTTTTTCCTCAATAAAAAGAGATATTTCTCCCCCCACCAACTAGGGATGGAAGGTTCACCGAAATTTTCAACCGATCAAGCTCGTTTGTGTACAAGTGGTATTGTTTTTAATTTTAACCATATATAATTTTTTAATTTCTTTTAGCGGTGTATTGCTGTCCACACTAAACAGTTAAATTAGTAAATACGATCCATCCTTAATCGACCGAGAATCCTTTAAAAAATAATAGCATTTTCAACTATTTTCGTCTCCCAGCATGTAAAACCTCAATTTGTTTGTTAACCACTCTAAGAGCATCTTCAATAGATACCCAAAAAGCTTCCTAAAAGTTTAATTTTGGGAGTTAAAGTTGAAAACAAGCCTCCAACAGATTTTCAAGCCTAGTCCCAAAAATTCATCATGCCCAATCCAAACCTAAAACTGAGATATATCTGGGGCACCTTTGGGTGTCCCCAATCTTTCAGTTCGCGGGAAAAATTTCGCCTCCCGCACTGATTACTTCACCCCCGTGCCAAATCCTTCTTCCCCGAACTCCTTTTTTCTCGCAGTTTCTTCTTCCTCGCGCCAATCCTTCCAGGGCTGCCGTCTCCATCCACACCTGCCGCCTCTAGCCACGGCGCTGCTTCCATCCAAGGCGCTGCCCCCGTCCGTGGCTACCGCCTGCCCCCTCCATCCCTTTCTGCCTCCTTCAGCAAAATCAAGTATCACGACCAGATTGCTACTCCGGCCAGATCGCTACTCCGGCCAGTGCGCACGGGATGCAGATCGCTCCTCTGGCCAGGCACTCACACGGCATGCAGCAATGCAAACCGCTACTCCGGCCAAGCTTGCACACACGTGATGCAGCGATGACCGCTCCTCCGGCCGCACGCACGCGATGCAGCGATCCAGATCGCTGCTCCGGCCAGGCGCGCTCGCGATCGGGCTTCCACGGCTGCTGTGTCCGGCCAGTGCGCAGATCGCTCCTCCGGCCTCGCATGCACGCGATGCAGACCCCTCCTCCGTCCAGGCGCGCTCGCGATCAGGCTTCCACGGCTGCTGCGTCCGGCCAGTGCGCAGATCGCTCCTCCGGCCTCGCACGCACGCGATGCAGACCCCTCCTCCGTCCAGGCGCGCTCATACGCACATGATCGGGCTTCCGCGCTCGCGCGCGATCGGAGGGGATAAAACAGAATACATCAAAAATTAGTTGGAAAGGTCCACCTGTGATGACATGGCACATTTTAAAATTTTTGGGACTCTAATTTTAGACATTTCTTGGAGAAGGGATTGATTTTTGGGTCCAATTTTTTTTTTTGGCTACTCCAATTCAGTATTTTTTGGAACTCTAATTTTAGACACTTGTTGGAGATGCTCTGACCGACACAATCTGCCAACCAGAGTTATCTTTTTCTCCCATTAACCTCCTCCAACCCATCCCGCCTCCCGGTCCCGGTGTTTGGTGTTTCACCCGCCGCATCCCATCACGGCCACCCCTTCCAAGCCTCCCACGCAACGGTCAGGTCCCCGGAGAGTCCAATCCCCGACAGGTATTAGTACCACCACTCTCCCCCACCCCCCGAAACGGCTACTTCCCTTCCCCCCACCGCCACCTTCTAGACCCTTCCACCCCACCCCACCGGCCGCCGCGATGCCGCCGCCGCGGAAGCGCCTGGGCCGCGCCGCCCTCCTCGCCGCTGGCGCCGGCTACCTCGCATTCCTCCTCCTCTTCGAGCTCCCCTTGCTCGAGTTCTTCTCCTCCTCGGGCGCCGCGGAGGCGGGCACGACGATGCCCACCCACCGCCCCCGCCGCCGGGAGCTCGAGGCCTCCGTGTTCACCTCCCCCTTTTCCCCCGTCCGCCCCGCGAAGCCCGCTTTCCCTGCGGGCGGGGTGGCGGTGTCGCCCGCGCCGGCTGCTGCTTCCGCCGCCGCGCTCCCGATCTTCTCCTCCTTACTCCTCCTCCCGCGGCCGAACGCGACGGCCACCCCGTTCGATGGCACCGCGGCGGAAGCGTTCGAGGCGGCGAGGCCGCACCTGGAGCACATCCGGGCGAGTGGTGGCTCCGGCGCCGTTGCGGCGGCCTCCTCGTCGTCGCCGCCGCCGTCGGCACCGACGTGCCCGACCTCGATCTCGGTGCACGTGGACCAGCTGCCGGGGGACGGGGTGAGGACGGTGGAGCTGCCGTGCGGGCTCGCGGTGGGGTCGCACGTGACGGTGGTGGCGCGGCCCCGGGCGGCGCGGCCGGAGTATGACCCGAAGATCGCCGAGCGGAAGGACGGGCAGGCGCCGCTCATGGTGTCGCAGTTCATGATCGAGCTGGTGGGCACCAAGGCGGTGGACGGGGAGGCTCCTCCCAGGATACTGCACTTCAACCCCAGGATCCGCGGCGACTACAGCGGCAAGCCGGTGATCGAGATGAACAGCTGCTACCGGATGCAGTGGGGGCAGTCGCACCGCTGCGAGGGCTACGCGTCCCGCCCCGCCGAGGAGACAGGTGAGTTGCCGCGGAGATCGAGCTCTGGATTTGTTTTTGATTAATTTCATTCGATTGGATTGGATTGGATTTGATTTGATTTGATTCAATCAAATCGTCTGGTGGTGTATTTCGTGATTGCATTTCGTTAGTTTAGAATCTTGATTCTGGAAATCGATCGCAGTTGGTGGGAAGGCGGTTTGTTAGTTAGGAAAATTAGAGGCGTCAATTTCAGTGGTTTAATTGCGTGGAATAGCTTTGCTTGGTGGAAATTGGCCAGAAAGGTTCAGGCTTTGGCAACAAATTTCTAGAGATGGGTTGGGTTTGTTTACCAATTTCTCGAGAATATTTTGATGGTGATTGTGTTTGACCTGAAACCGTGTTTGTTGCCTGAATGTCGAGTTTGACTTGGTAACGTGCGGCGTCGGTGGGAATTGTAGCTTAGTATTATTCTTCTCTTTTGCTTCCTCAGTTAGAGGGAGCTCAACGGATTGATTGCTTAGTTTGTGTGTAGGGTATAATTTACACACTTATAAGCCTACATGTCCAAATAGTGGCAATTAGTCTAATTTAGCAAATATTCTGGGAGATTGCAAGCTTCCAACTTGCATGCATGTTTGATGAGTTATTGTAGGTTTAGTTTTTGAACGAGTTATGCTAGTGATGCAGTGAGCATCTAAAAGTTTGCAGCATCTCATAACTGGGCACTCTTTAAGACAAAAGCTGGAACAGCATTTTTTTCAGCAAGTCCAGTTCTTGCGATTCGGGAGAAAGGCTTGTACTTAAAATTAAAGTTACACTAAGATCTCTTTTACTTTAAGAGTGTAGCAACTTTGCTTCATGGTGATGTCTTTGGTCTTTCAGTTGATGGCCAACTCAAGTGTGAGAAATGGATTCGTGATGACGACAAGAAGTCTGAGGAATCGAAGATGAAATGGTGGGTAAAGCGTCTGATTGGTAGGCCAAAGGATGTCCACATCAGTTGGCCATACCCGTTCGCGGAAGGCAAGCTGTTTGTTTTGACTCTAACAGCTGGTTTGGAAGGCTACCATGTCAATGTTGATGGGCGGCATGTCACTTCATTTCCTTACCGTACTGTAAGTTTGTCTTAAAGCGTCATAAAATTTGGTTGCATGAGCACTTGAGGAGCATCCCAAGATCTCCATAGCTAATTGTGCCCAATTGATGGTCTCTGCAGGGTTACACTCTTGAGGATGCGACCGGCTTGTCTCTGAATGGAGACATCGATATTGAATCCATTTTTGCTAGTTCCCTACCCAATTCACACCCTAGTTTTGCCCCAGAGAGATACCTTGAAATGTCTGAACAGTGGAGGGCACCACCACTACCAACTGAGCCTGTTGAGCTTTTTATTGGTATTCTTTCAGCAGCCAGCCATTTTGCTGAGCGGATGGCTGTACGGAAGTCGTGGATGATGTATACAAGGAAATCAACTAATATAGTAGCTCGGTTCTTTGTGGCTCTGGTAACTATCGATTGACTTAATGATTTTACCACTCTTTTGAGTAAATTCATACTCTAACCAGCTAAAGCAAATTCACAGAATGGAAAAAAGGAGGTCAATGCAGAGTTGAAAAGGGAAGCAGAGTTCTTCCAAGACATTGTTATAGTGCCTTTCATGGATAGCTATGACCTTGTTGTTTTGAAGACCATCGCTATTGCTGAGTATGGGGTAAGTAAATTGAACATGTAGGACTGTTTCGTGTTTACACATTAGCTGCTATCTTTGGTCTGTTTAATTTGTGTTCCAATTTATCCATACTTGTACTCATTTAATTTGGTCTGTTTATGCAGGTGCGAGTCATACCTGCAAAATATATCATGAAATGTGATGATGATACATTTGTTAGAATTGACTCAGTACTGGATCAAGTGAAGAAAGTTCGGAGTGATAAGAGCGTGTACATAGGAAGCATGAACTACTTCCATAAGCCACTAAGATCTGGCAAGTGGGCTGTAACTTATGAGGTAAATTGTTCAGTTTCTTATTTTAAAGCCAATTACTATGCATATTGCATATCACATAAGAAAAATGCAAGTTGAAAGGATATTGTGTTGTGAAACATGCAATGCCCTATTGCCCTGCATTTGTGTTTTCATATGCTGCCAGCCAATCATTAAATATTCACCAACTAGCACATGTTGTTCTTATGTTCTCTTCTTCTTTTGAAGAATCGTCTACATGCTTGTCATTGTTCATCTTTCCCCTTTCATATGACTATGAACCATTAGCTGTTTCACTAAATTATATTCAAATGTATAGTACCTTGAAATATTCAAGATCCATTGTAGATTGGCCCTATGAACAATGCAAAGGCCACAAATGTCATTTTGACCAACATGGTGGTCGTTCAAGTTGTATATCTCATGCAAATCTGGTGCTCAATCTTCTGCGCTGTCCTTAGCTGTCAGCCTTTAGCATCAGAAGTGGATGATAGCTCTTCTTGGCATCATATTAGATAGTTGTTTTTGGGATAGGGATATTTAAATGTTGCAATTGTGGTGCTATTTTCAGGAATGGCCAGAGGAGGCATACCCAAATTATGCTAATGGACCTGGCTATGTAATTTCAGCGGATATTGCACGCTACATTGTATCTGAATTTGACAATCAAACACTTCGGGTAAGCATCAGTTGGACCTTGTATGTAACATACATCCTGCTGTAACTTTAACTAAATAGTTGGGTGTATCTGTTTCAGCTATTTAAGATGGAAGATGTAAACATGGGCATGTGGGTCGAGAAGTTCAACAACACGCGTTGGCCAGTCGAATACAGGCATGATGTCAGGTTCTACCAGTCTGGCTGCTTCGATGGGTATTTCACGGCTCACTACCAGTCCCCTCAGCACATGATTTGCCTCTGGAGAAAACTGCAGTCCGGGAGCTCACACTGCTGCAACGTGAGATGACAATGGCAGAAAATTCGCCAAATTTTGGAACATTTTGGAGCAAAGAGAAGACGACTAACTCGTAAGCTCAGCTTGCTTATGGAGCACCTGAAAATAATCAGCAACGCTGACAATTCGGAGGAGAACTCATCTTCTGGACTGGACTTGATATGATTCGTTCATTCTTTTGGTCGGTGGCCCGATTCGAGCTGCTGATTTCTGACACCTGATCGATGTTCTTGGGATTCTTTCACCTGTTAATATTTATACTCGCGTCAAACTTATTTGACCTAGGAATTTTTGAGGTTGTTAATGGTGGTAGTATACCGGCGGTTTTGTGTATAAAAACGATTTTCTGAGTTTTACTGTTTTTACCATATACGGAGGACACCTATAGGCTGACACTTTGGTGAGTCACTAGAGTGTTTTATTTCTAGCTGGGGAGTGTTGAGTTGTTTCTTTTGAACTGTAGAAACATTCATGAGAAATTCCGGCAGTGGAAAACTGTGGTAGCTAAAATGGAGGCCCAGAAGATCCATTTGTTGGATTGATCTGTCTGTGGGCCTTGCATTTCAAGCTCATCGCACGAGTGAGTTGTGAGCACTGAACATACGAGGGAACATACGAGCCGACGGTGAGGCCGTCCTCGGAGCGGAGGCGGCCGCCGTGGCGCCACCGCGTGGCGTACTCCCACTGGCGCGCCGCGCCCACGTGCGCGGTCACCGTGGCGACGACCTGGCGGCCGCCGACGCACACCACGTACTCGTCGTGCGTGCGCTTGGAGCGGCGGAGGCGCGTCGACACGGCGGTGGCGACCATGGCTTCTTGGGGTTTCTTGGGGGTTTCTTGGGGGAAGAAGAAGAAGCAGGAGGAGACGATGGTTTTTGTAGCAACGTCAGAAGCAGGTCTACTCTTTTTGACTCCTCTTGACTAGCCACTTCCATGTTTCAAATCACAAATCGGATAGGATTCAAAATTTCAGGAAATTTTTCAAGTTTCCTCAACAAGGGGAATTATTAAAAATCCTCTGGCGTTTGAAATTTGCAAAGAAAATGCATTTTCTGAGGCAGATAAATGCATTTGTAAGGGCCCGTCCCGTTTTGAGGTTGGCTGGCTGCGGCACAAAAATTTTTTAAAGATACTATAGAAAGTTTTTCTAGCAACATACCGATTTATGTTTTGACAAACATGCTAACAAAAACCGAGACATAAACCACAAGCCAGAAGCGCAAGCAAATATGACCTTAAAATGTGTAACATTGATGCAAATTTCAGTTTCTGATCGTACTGTGCATGTATCAACTACAATAGCCTGAAATATAGGATCAAGTATTTATAGAGATGAAAACTAGTTAAAACATGGACCTTTTCTGTCACTCAGTACCTAATAACATAAATGCAATGGTGTTCATTCACAATTCAAATATACTTTGCATGGCTAGAACAGCTGCGTCAAATTTCAATTTTAGAACGTGATTTTAGAATTAAATTAGGAGCTTTCTATGTCACTTTGATCACTCATCCTTAGCTTTTGAGCTGATAAAAGTATAATTATAAAAAATGCACTGCTTCTACCACATGTATTAGATTTACCATAAATCTTACTGGTTTACCACGATCATACTTCCTAAGCTAATAAACAGTATAATTTTTTGAAAAAAACTTTCTATATAGAAATTTCTTAGATTTAAAATATATTTTCAAATTATTTCTATATTTAATCTATTTATTTGTTGTCTTCGAAAAGCTATCATAAAATCAGAATAATCCATAATCTACTCTATGCGTTCCAAAATATAGCATTCAAAATTTGTTCTAGCAATTTTTCTACCTACTCACTCGTCACAATTAATTACATTTTTTATTTAATTTCAACTATTTTTAATACTGTACTTATATATAATCTTAGAAATTATTATATTTTAAAATAAAAATTGTTATATTTTGAGACCGACATAGGTTTATACTGGCTATTCTAGTTACTAGCCTAGTATACTTTGAACGAGGTCTCAAAAACTTTCTTCTACTAGATTATTTATTTAGACTATTTATTTTAAACTATTTATTAAGTTTATTTCTTACAGTATTTAATTTGTTTCTATAATCAAATCGATAATCAGTGAAAGTAATCCTTGCAGCAATCTAGGTCTTGCAAATTTCTCGCTCTGTCTAAAATAAATCAATTACTCGCATCCCAATACAACTTTAATAATAAGGATAAAATACCAAAGTGTCGATCGTTAATAGGAAATTAGTATCGGTGGGTGGATAGGTAAGAATATCGAACGGGTATAATTTCTTGATTTGTGGTCGGAGTATAAATAAGATGGTAGAAATCAACTTATTTTAAAATTAAAACAAACTTTAAACTTAAGAAATCAAATTATTTTGGGACTAAGTAAGCAACTACTCTGGTCAACGTCCTGATGCCGACGCAAAGTCAACGAGCCAGTTAAAAATCCATATTTTTCACTGCCTCCAAGTCAGTATGTCACGCCTATAAACTTCTGCAGTCTGAACAGTAGAAAAAGAGAGCTTGGAGTCAACCGGTCTGTTTCCGCCATGCCGTGGGCTCAAACCGCCGGCGCCGCCGCCGCTTGCCGGCGACCAAAACCACAGCAAAGAAAGTCTCAAATCAACCGTCGCCGCGCGCAGGGGCGCACCACCCCCTTCCCTCCCTTCCGATCGGCGGGCGCCGCCGTCTCCGGTTTCACCCGGTATAAAAATCACCAAGCCAATGCAAACCAGGAGGCTGGCTTGCCTGCGTGCGTAGCGTAGCTGGTGTTTGGATCGATCAGTAGTTAGTATGGACATGGTGGTGATGGCGATGAGGAAGCGGATGCGCGGCGTGCTGCTGGTGCTCGCGCTGCTGGTCACCGCCACGGCCGTCGTGCTGCTGCTCCTCCTCGGCGAGGCGGGGGACGACGGCGCCGCGGTCGCCGCCGCGCCTCCGTTCAACGCGTCCCGTGTCAGGGCGGTGTCGTGGAGGCCGAGGGTCTTCGTGTACAAGGGCTTCCTCTCCGACGACGAGTGCGACCACCTCGTCAGCTGGTCGGCAACCGCTGAATCCTAGATCTGCATCTCGCATGCATGTCAATGTCATCTATGGCTGCTGGTGATTGAGTGATTGATTGGTGTTGGTGGATGGAGCAGGGGAAGAAGACGTTGCAGAGGTCGATGGTGGCGGACAACCGATCCGGCAAGAGCGTCATGAGCGAGGTGCGGACAAGCTCCGGCATGTTCCTCGACAAGCGCCAGGTACGACGACGAGGACATCACCGTCCATGTAGCAATATACTGCTTGACTTGAGAGTGGAAATCATCTGTCAGAGCACAGTTTGGAAGAAAAAATAAACTCCATCCAGTCACGAATATTGGACATTTACGACAAGATTCGGTTAAATTTTTAAACTTTCACTATCAATTTTATATTAGAATAAGTTTATAAAATCTAATAAATTTAGGACAGTACATTTCAAGACAAATTTATGCATACCATTTTTTAGACAAATTTGAGAAGTTATTAGTAATTGTTAAAGTTTTAAAAGTTTGACCAAATCTTATTGTAAGCATCAAATATTTTTAAGTGACCACAAATTAACCTATTAATAAATCAGGTTAAACAAAAGTTCTTTTTGAAAAAGGTGGTGAAAAAATAAAATTATTTGCATAATCGCAGCGAAAATGGATCAAAATTCTTCGTTTGGAATGCATTGTATTGTGGGGACACAAGTCTGCCGGATTAACAGCTGCAGCTACAGTATCCACTGTTGATCCACTTGGTGCTTTGCAGTGAATAAATTCTACTAAATCTTCATGTGTTACCATTGCTTAAAACATAGTACTAGTTTTTTTCAACTGAATAAAAGCTATTTTTTGTGGAAAATTTACTGTTCAATGGACCTCATCCTTGCATCTAGGTTCTGACTTGCTGACATCTCTCCTGCATGCAGTGGACCATTTCCTTGCATATCTTCTCTAACTTTTGTCTCTAAATTCATCCCATCCAATCGCAATTACTGGCAGCTGTTCAGATCGCCATGTTCACAAGATCAATGCTATTCCTGTTGCAATGCAATATTGCAATGCCGCATTTACTGAACACATTTAGATCACCATCAGTGGTCTGTTGTACTAATACTGAACCCGAGTATCCGGCAACCGGTGAACATACAGGCCGGGTCAGTTACTGGACCACTGGCAATATGGCTCTGGCTCTCTTCTGGGCAGCAGTTACTAAGGATGCAGAGATCAGTAGCATCCATCCATCCATCTATTGCTGCAGGAACTGATACTTTCTGGGCTTAGCTAGCAAATGGCACGGTAGGGACCAGATTTGGTAGTAACAGTAGTTAGGCGATTTGGCAATAACAATGGTTTGGCATGCATTGATTTGTTGCTTGCTCTTGTACCGTGCAATGTATTCTGTCATTGTGTTGTGTAATGGAAATGTGTTGCTTGTTTTGTGCAGGATCCAGTGGTGAGTAGGATTGAAAAAAGAATTGCAGCATGGACCTTTCTTCCTGAAGGTAACTAATTACTGGGCTTCCTCAGATTGCCTCATTGTTTGGTTCTATTGAACATTTGTTCAAGTAGCAAGCTTTGACATGTTAATGTTACTACTTTTTTCATCAGAAAACGCTGAGAATATTCAGATACTTCGGTACGAGCATGGTCAGAAGTACGAGCCGCACTTCGATTATTTCCATGACAAGGTCAATCAAGCACTAGGAGGCCACCGTTACGCAACGGTGCTCATGTATTTGTCCACCGTCGAGAAGGGAGGTGAGACTGTGTTCCCCAATGCTGAGGTACATTGCAAATTTAATGTTCTTGACGTTTCCAAATTAGAATGATGTATGAATTTTTGTAACATTGCCTATGCTAACGGATTTAGGGGTGGAGTCTCAGCCGAAGGGTGACACTTTCTCTGAATGTGCACAAAAAGGATTGGCAGGTAATGGTTACATTTTGAGTTGTTGTAAACATGACACTTCTCTAGGTTCTAGTTCCTCTTCAAGAACTGAAACATCACACACTTGGAAGCTCTGAACTTAACCAGGCTAGTTTAATTGCAGTGAAACCGGTGAAAGGCGACGCAGTGCTCTTCTTTAGTCTTCATGTCGATGGCGTACCGGACCCACTCAGCCTCCATGGGAGCTGCCAAGTGATAGAAGGTGAAAAATGGTCTGCACGAAGTGGATACGTATCAGGTCCTATGAGCATACTCCTGTCTCAAAGGAGACCGAAGGGTGCTCCGATAATAGTGCACGTTGTGCGAAATGGGCTGAAGCTGGAGAATGCGAGAAGAACCCGGTATACATGGTAGGCACCAAGGGCTTGCCTGGCAATTGCCGAAAGAGCTGTGGTGTCTGTGATTACTAGAATATGTTCTATTTTATTTCTAAATCCTATGCTTGTATCACTTGCTGAACACTTGATCTGTACATACTTAGAGCATTTTCAGATGAAATAGGTAGCTTTTGAATTTTTCAGACAGTGAACAGTAGCATATTATTTCTTCAAAACAGTGGTAAAATTACATCCTTTGCATCTATCTGGTTTTCAAATTTCAAGTTTACTGCAAGTGTTGGTGAAGACTGTGAAGTAAGTTTTGGTATTTACTGATGTAGAAATGGAATCTGTCCTTCTGGCAGCAATGCTACTGCCTGTTCCACTTTAATTTTGTAGGCTTGCATAACAGTGGATTTCAGTACAGCAGTATGTCAGGCTGTCTCAAAAATAACAAACTCCTTTGGCCCTTTCCACAATATAGAAGTTCTATGATCTTTTATCTCCTGTCTCAGCCTGGCTTTTAGTCAAGGAAACTTTGTTTGCTGCTGCCTCAAAACTTGTATTTAATCCACATAGAGAACAAATTTATACCCTAATAAAAGTTTTGTTCTATTGCATGCAAAAAATCATCGAATTTGCATACATTTTCAACAGTAGGCTGAAAATGTCCTTGCAAGGATCCATGTGGTGTTGATGAGGACATTGTGATCCATGTAGTCACAATCTAATAATAAGGACAGTGACATATCACCTGAAAGTAGTAGATGTGTGTATTTCTTCAGGGTGCTTCACACTTTGAAGGATCTGCTTTTGGACCTCGCTTTACCAGAGCAATCTCTCATCTGTCATGCCTCCTCCTAGATTTACTCAAAGATTAGATCTTTCAATTCTCTCTTTACCCTAAACACTTTTGTGTAAACTAAATTATCCTCTAACTTGGTTATGCTCCAAGGGTAACTAAGTAATATCTGATGGATCAGATAGCATTTTCAGTTTGCCATCTTAAACTCTCGTTCACTCTTTTTACCAATCAAGATCTAAGAGAAAGAAAAATGAAAGAAAAGAAGGAAAACAACATAACTCAAAAAGCAAAGGACAAAAGCAAGCATGGCCTCACCTCCTTTGATCTTACATGCCTCTGCATTAGAGCTAGGCCCTTCAAAAGCACATCAGAACCAGCTCAAGGAAGAAACAAACTGAGGAGAAAACCAGCAGCAAGAAACACATACCACTGCCTCCACAATATAATGTACTGAGACCAGAGAGAAGAAGCCTCACATTGAGGGGGCTTTCCACACTTGCACCACTCTATGAGGTGCTCATAGAGGATATAGAAATTAGGGTACTATGTGCAGGCTTGCTAGCTCGGCGAGGCGGGTATCGGCGACAACATTGGCCATCCTGTTTGGAGGCCTCATTTTGGTGTCTTTGCTGGTGGAGACAGGCACGAAACCGCCGTCTCCGGGGAGTGTTCTTGGGGTAGGGGGTAGAAGGATGATGATCAATGGAGGGCTAGCACAAAGGACACTGGAAGATTTCAGTGCTGGTGATACTTTCAGCAGCATGAAGAGGAGGGTGCCAAATGGACCGGATCCAATCCACAACAGGTAACTTTTATAGCATGCAAACATGAGATGCACTGCTCTTTTTCTTGTTCCTCTTCCCCTTTTTTCTGTTTCACCAAATTTAGTCAGATTATTAGCTTGAGATGTGTCAAGTACAAGTCAAGTTTTATGTTAATGGCCTTTTAGCCTTCCATGGGTCCGTCGAAATTCTTATTGACAAAAAAATTTTAACAAAGGAGAAGAAAATTATTGATATATAATTGTGCTATCTGAGGTGCAGTCTTGTTCAAGAACACCTTAAGTTTTACACTGAAAGCCTTCAATCCCCACCAGTATCTAATTTCAAAGAAAATACTTTTTTTCTGATCTTGCCTGCACTTGTCTGATTACTATACCAAAAGTGATAAGTTAGAAATAATAATTCATGATAATTTTCGTCAAAAAAAATTTATGATACTCGTCTGAATATTGATTTTACTCCTATTCTTGTTTCATCTTTCTTAGTATAAGTTGGATTTTGGCTTTTGAAATCTCATAAAATGAACTCTATCATTTATGTATTCCATAATATGAGTTCTTTATGGAATTAACTCGCTTTGCCCTATCGAAATGTAATACTGTATAAGTTTCAAAGGCATGATTTAAATTTGATTGAATAATGAAAACAATATATAAAATGGTCACACTATTTGTCTTCACTACACAAACAGTTGCTCATGATGATAGTGTGCTAACCTTTTAATAAAGGAAAATATATTACTCCACCCGATGAACACCCTGCATGAACTTATCATACCCGAAATGATTAGCCAAAATGCATCTAGAGCAGTTGACGAACTACTACTAAAATCAAAAGCCACAATGATGATATATGTATGTCACCTTGAACATCACGCTTTTAGGCTTTAAATTCATTCCATACTTCCCTCTGATTTTCTAATAGTCTTCACTCTGCATTCTTCAGAGGAACTGGAGAATCAGGAAGATCACCAGGCCGAGCGTAGGCGGCACGCACCTCGATGGATGGAAACTTCCAAATTGCTTCTGTGGATTAGATCGTTGTGTTGCAAGAAAGGGAGGGAAAAACAGGAGCTGCATTTGTGGTGGGTCTCTTGCAGGATGCTGGTGTAACTAGGGGAAGGTGGCCTATGCTGGTCTAAGCACTGATATTTAAGACAATTTTAGGCATATAAACTATAGCTTTTTCAAAACAAAAGCTATCCTACTGATTGGGTTTTTAAAAAGAACAACACCAAGCTTCCCTCTCACAAAATTCAGGCATCAAAGGTTTTGGCAAATGGATATGGGCAAGAGCTCCTTTTCTTTCAGTAGTTACTTTGCACATGTTTGTAGTAGTGCTGATTCTATTTTTTAAGTTTCCTATTTGTTGTATTGATTAGAAAAGCACATTGCAAGTTTGCTATAGAGGAACAGGTAAAGATGAGATGACCAATAATTTCCTGGCTTTGTTTCTTATCTTGTGATGAGATGTGAAATCCATTGTAGTTTGTACCCTAGCACCAAAGCAAAGTAGACCCACTTACTAAAGATGCTTTTGATTTGCCAATTAGCATGCTCCACCTGCAAATAACATTATCACTTGATAGCAACTGGACAATTGTCTGTGCAATATATGAAAAAAATTATAAAATTTGGTATATTTCAATTTTACATTACATAATTTCTGGTTGGTTTCCTTCAAATTTTGTTTTCAAGGTCCATCTCCTTTTCATTTTTCATATCCATCTTTTGCAATTTCTCTTTTCCTAAATCAAACACTTCGAAAAAATTTACTGCGGTAAAGCAGCAAGAAGCATTGGTAGAAGCCAAGATGCCAAGCTAAAGAAGAGAAAAGAACATCCAAGCTGCCAAAGCAGCCATGGATTCTCTCCAATGCATATGCTTTCTTTCTCTTCCTCTGTTATCTCTCTTCTTTTCTTGCAAGAGTGTAACTTTGAACAACCAAAGGTGCACCCTGAATGTGGCCTAAAAGCAAAGTTGTGTGACAGTGTGAGGAAGACTGATAAGAAACTGTCCTTGGTTAAAAGATGAACCTTCTTCTTCTTGGGGCTAATATATTCTTTTCTTGACCAGTCTTCTTGTGTCCTGGACTGAGAGAATAAGATGTGTACCAAGTGCTTTTCTCTGTAACAGATGCAGACTAAAGTGGGGACAAAAGTGTGTCCAGTTTGTAGTGCATTTTACAGTAAGTTTGGTTTTTTTTAGAAAATGGATTAAAACCTGAACTCTAAACAGTAAGTGTAGTTACATTCTTGATCCAAATACTACTATACTAGAGAGCTTATGAATATATTGAACTACTTGGTTTTTGTGTTGTTTTTACATTGGATCCTAGAAATAATGGCGATTTTCAGAATTTTGGGGGAGTTGATGAAATCCACAAAAATTTGAGAATAATAAAACCAAGCAAGGCCCAAAGTTATTAAACAACCTCTCATCTTGTAATGGTGTGTTTACCATGTGGCAAGGAGAAGCTCCGAAATTTCTTCTTCGCAAGAAAAGAAAGACCGCATTTCATTCCATACATTTATTGCATTTTAGTTTTCACCATAGCTCCTTTAGGACCCGTTTGAGTCTATGTGTTGGGGGTAAAAACCCCTCATTTTCCGTGAGCATGCTTCTTAAACTGCTAAACGGTATTTTTTAAAAAAATTTTCTATCTAAAAGTTGCTTTAAAAAATTATATTAATTTATTTTCCAAGTTTACAATAGTTAATACTCAATTAATTATGTACTAATGGCTCATCTTATTTTGCGTAATCTTCTTCTTTCTTATTTTTCCTCACCTTTAAACTAACCCTTAGAATAGAGGATTTTCATATATTTGAACTAAATCCTGTAAAATTCATGCGTTCCAAAGAAATCCAAATTTTCAATATGAACATTTTCTCTGAACATCAGAAAACCATATATATAACCTATTTTCGTTGCATAGACATATATAACCCATTTCCGTTACATAGACCTTTGATGTTTCATTGCAGTGCTAACTGCTGTTCGTTTCCGGCTTTTGTCCAGTAGCCTTTTTTTCTCGTTTTCTGTGGGCACGTTTCTCGAACGGCTAAATGGTACGTTTTTTATAAAAATGTTCTATATGAAAGTATCTTAAAAATTAAATAGATCAATTTTTCAAATTTTTAATAGTTAATATTTAATTAATCATGCGCTAATGATATTTCTCGTTTTATCTATGGCTTATAAGCCACTTCAAAAGATCCTTGTTGGCACAACATCGTTATTGCACAGCACAGAACCCACCTGTCAGTGAAAAATCACAAGAATCCCCATATCATTTTCCTGTACTCAAAGAGTGGCTATAGCTATTGCGCCATCGCGTGAAGGCCAAAAAGGAAAAAGGAAAGGAAAAAAAAAGGGAAAGGTGCAGCCCGTGAGTGAAGCTGTACTGTGCCTTTTGACCTGGATACCAACAGCGGCAGGTGACAACTAATTTCACATGGCTTTTAATTTTGCTACTTGCGCTATTAGTTTCAGTTAGTTTGCTTATTATGTGTTGTAGATTTGCGGTTATCCATGAAATTAACACTTAGCTCATTTAGCTAAAGAGATGAGAAAATTTGACTTCATATATATGCAATTGTCTCTAAATTTCCTATAGTTAATTTTGTTTTTTAATTCGCCGTGGATGTAAAACCTAATAACTGAGATGCGCTTGCTAGCGCGATGATAGGGGTGTGTGGTTTCAATCCCGATGTGCGTTTAACTTTCGGTGTGCTCACACTTTTTTAATTATTTGGCACCAAGGTTTTCCTTGTTGTCCAACATTTTCATTGTATTTGTAGGTCTTTATGTTGCAATAGAACTTTGCAACTTGGTAGCAACTGACGACGATATTAATTGCCAAATATACAATTGTTTCTAATATTTACTCTTCATGCAGTGTATCATAATCAGCCAATCTTTTTGTGAAAGAAAAACAGCTAGCATTTTTGTGGGGCCGCTCGATTCAAATCATGACCTCATCCTCCTGCGCCTCGTCGGTGCCGGAGTGAGCCACCGGAAACCGAGCAAGGAGCTAGGACGGCGGTGGCGGGGCTGAAGCCCTAGGTGCTCGGATCTGGCACGGCAGTAAAGGGCGGCGCACGGGCTTCTGCGACAGTTAAGGGAGAGCGGCGTCGAAGTGGCCAGTGCGGCGAAGCCAAGGTGGCATCACGGAGAAGTCACACGCGGAGGAAGGCTGCGGCGCCGCGGATCTGGTGAGGTCGTGCGCAGGGAAGACGGCGGCGGCTTGTGGATCTAGTGGCGCTATGACAATGCGGTAGCGGCGAGGATGAGACCATGGTGGCCCTGCATAGGAAAGAAGGCGGCGGCGCGCGGAGGTGGTGAGGGGTAGCTACAGATCTGGCAAGGTCATGGTGGCTATGCACAGGGATGGCGGTGGCGGCGTGCGAAGCTTGAGACAATGATGGCTTGGTCAGAGGCAGGCTCTCTACTTGCCTAGCTGCTGTCACCTGGAGCCGCACGCGGCGGAAGGCGTGATGGCCGCGATCGGTGGTGGTCAGGAGCAGTGACAGCATGGAGGTGATGGTGGGTCGCCTCACTTGATGTCGGCCGGGCACTCTCCCTCATGGTGGAGCTCCTCCCCTCCTCTTTGGGGAGCTCCATAGGTAGGGTGGAAGTGGCGGCCAGACAGTAGGGAAAGGCTTGGGCTTCCGAGGTGGCGCTGCCCGGCCCCGGGCTCTCCTTGGCCAGATCCAGAGAGGAGGCCGGTGGGCAGCGAGGCGGAGGGGGCCCGAGACAGCGCTCAGGGGAGTGGAGGGGGGGTAGAGGGCACTGGCGGCAGGGTGCAGCGGCGGTCCTGCCAGAGGCAGGACCGGAATTCGGCCGGCAGAGGGACGTCGGTCCGATGTGGCAGAGGCCTCGTGCTGCCACGTTTAGATGGTGGTAACTAAGATGGTGGACGACAGACCACGACGACAGGGTTGAGCAGGGTCCAGGCGAAAGCTTAGCCCACTGGGTCGGCAATGGCGACGTCTGCGGGTGCCGTAACCCCCCTGGGGGCACTGTCGAGGTACCTCCCTCCTCCCTCTCTTGGCGGAAATCTCTGGATGAAAACCATGTCCAGGTTCCTGGACGGGCGACGGCAGCGTACTTGGTGTCGTAACCTCCATGGTGGCATCGCTTTTGCAGACTCTGTCCGGTGGTGTTGTTGTAGACCCGGCGGCGATCTGTCACGTACAGCGGCGGTCGGTTTGGTGTTAGGCTCCCTTCTCAGGGACAGGTGTTTGTGTGGTTGGCGTGTGGTTCTGGGCGTGCACTCTGGTGCACGACCAACCTCGGCAACCTTGTGTTGATGACATTTTTTCTTATAACTTTTTTTCTCAATCTTAATACTATTTGGATGGTCCTACTTAGGTCTCCCGGCAAAAGGACCAGATGCACAGCACATCTCAAAACACTATTCCAGATACTACTGAAACCGACTAAAATTTTCTTTGAAAAAACAATTACAGTATGTATCACACGAACAGGCGTACATGTACAGCTGTGACATCCAAACCAAGTTCTGAGATTTCGGTTTGAATTTCCTAAATTTCAGATTTATCAGTGCGTCCTGTACTACTCCCTTTAGGAAATATCTCCAGCCAAAATCTTTTGTTTCGATTAAATTTAGAGATAATTGTTTCAAATTTCTCTGAATTTTTCTGCATTGTGGAATGTAAAACCCTTATCCAAACAGGGCAAATTAAATTAAAGTCAAATTTTGATCCAGTAGCTAGCACACTACAGTGTCTTCTTCCTGCAGCTGCAGTGGCAGATGATCCCCTGCTCTCGCAATAACTTCCCATCCATCCATCCATCCATGGATCGATCGATCTACCTCTTCTTCTCCGATTTATTGCAACGCCAGCAATGGCAGCAACCACTTGCTCCCGCCATTAATCACTTCCTCGTCTCTTCACCTGTCCCTCTCCTCCCCTCCCCTTTAAACCCCCCTCGCCTCCCGCTCCAGCGCCACCACCATCTCTCGCCGGAGTTGGGAGAGAGAGAGAGAGAGAGAGCGCGGAGGTTGGCAATGGCGCGTACGGTGCTTGTCCTGCTGCTGTGCCTCGCCATTGTGGCGGTGGCAGCGGTGGCGAGGAGCATGCCTGACGACTGCGACACCGTCGCCGCCGCGGCCGCGACCGGTGACCGTAATGCTGCCGGCGTGGAGGAAGCCAAGACCGCGTTCGGCGGGAGCGACGGCCACGGGGGGCTCTTCGGCGGGTACACCGGCCCGCTAGGCGGTGGCGCCGCCGGGTTCAGCCCTTTCGGCGGGTTTGGTGCCGGCGGCGGGCCATTCGGCGGGTTCGGCGGCGGCGTTGGTCTCGGCGGCGGTGGCGGCGGCGGCGGCGGCCGCGGCTTCCCGTAGTGTGGCCGTTTACGTTGACACGATGACACGTAGGACGTGTGTGCATGCACGCATGCATGCATAGTATACGCCATGTGATACCACGTGTATTACCTTCTGTGTTAATTGTGCCACGTCAGATATATGTACGGCTCGATGTATCGTACGCTGGGATTTGTACGGCCATCATTAATTAGGGATGTATCGTTTGTGTAAGTCTGTGTGGTTATAAATTAATTAAGAAGTGGGCACACTTGAGGTGTGCTCATGGAGACAGTAGTATGCCATAATTTATATGGCTATAAGAAATCATTAGCCATAAGTTTGGTAAACTTTGGCAAGGTTTCTATTGAGAAATGGATAGTAGTGAATGATCTCTATTCCTTTCTATTGATGATTATACATTTGTAGTATATATTTATACTATACAAGGAGGTGTCTTTTGGGAGAGTTGTATCTCTTCAGGAGAGGACATGTCTCTCCATGTGGCAATTAACAGGGGAATTGATCACATGTGTTAAATGTGTTGTAATACTCCCCCTTGATCAATTGTCATCTGGTAATCATCCTTGAGTCATCACTTGGAAAAACTCCTCGAAAAACCCTGTGGGAAAAATTAAGGAGAAACCATTTTGTAGATATGTCATTAAAACTCCTTTAAAACTCAATGAAAAAATAAGAAGAAAATAATATGACATATATGTGAAATCTTCCTGAGAAAATCTTGTAGAAGAAACAAAACTCATGGAGAATTCTAGATGATTATATCATTGAGTCATAATCTAGTATAACTTCTCTAAAACCATATAGGAAAAATATGAGAAGTTATTATATATCATTGTAATCTCCTAAAAAAACCTGTGGGGAAAACATAGGTATGGTATATTTATTTACGTTGTTATATTGACTCATTAAAAACCTCTATTAAAGAGGAAAAAAGAGTATAATATTTGCTTTGGACAGGTTTAGTTTAGGAGATTTACTCCCCTTGACTCTTGCAAATCACGGAATCGTCGCATACCAATTTCTTTAATATATTTCTGAAAAATAGAAGTTGGTAAGGACTTACTAAACAAGTCTACGAGGTTATCGCAGGATTTAGTTTACAAGATACTAATTTCCCTATTTTCTTATAATTAATGTGGAAAAAATAGTTTTGAGGCAATATGCTTAGTGATATTGCTCTTTATGTAACCTGTCTGTATTTGAACAACGCAAGCAATATTATCTTCATAGATAATGGTAGGTAATTCAATAGAACCAATACCACATAATTATTGGATGTAGTTAATCATTCTGTGAAGCTATACACATTCACATGATGCTTCGTATAAGACAATTATCTCAGAATGATTAGTGGATATAGCCACTAGAGTCTGTTTAGAAGACTTTCATGAGATGGTTGTTCTACCATGTAAGACTACAAAGCCGATTTGTGATCTGGCATTGTGGGGATCTGATAGATAGCCAGCATCAGTATATCCTATGAGATCCACGTTTTTGTTTTTATTGAAAAACAAACCGAGATCTTGGGTGCCTTGGAGATATCGAAAGATATTCTTTACTCCCGCCTAATGGCGTTTAGTTGGAGCTACGCTATATCTAGCTAGTAGATTTACTGTAAATGCAATATCTGTCTAGGTGCAATTTGCAAGGTACATTAGCGCTCCAATGGCACTGAGACACGGAACCTCGGGTCTCAAATATCTCTTTACCTTCATCTCTAGATCTAAAATGATCTTTCTTCCTATCAAGAGATCGAACAACCATTGAGGTTTTCGATAAATATGATTTGTCCATATTGAATTTCTCTAATATTTTCTGGACGTAGGCGGCTTGATGTATAAGTATGCCTTTTGAAAGATGCTCAAGTTGAATACCTAAGCAAAATTTGGTTTTACCCAAATCCTTCATCTCAAACTCTGTCATTAGATGATTACGTCCTTCATCTATATCTTATGCGTTGCCAATGATATTTAGATCATCAATATACACTAAGATTATACAGAATCCTGTTGAGGACTTCTTGATGAATACACATGGGCAATCATCATTGTTGGAGTACCCTTTTTTCAAAAGGAACTCACTTAGTCGGTTGTACCACATTCTTTCTAACTGCTTCAAGCCATATAATGACTTATTAAGCTTTACACAATACATATTGCGATTTGCATTTGGATTCGGAATTTGGATTCCATCGGGAACCTTATGTATATGTCCGAATCAAGTCACTCATAAAGATATGTGGTCACTATATCCATCAACTGCAAAGATAGATGATTTTGTACTGCCAGAGATATTAGATATCGGAAAGTGATTCCACTCATCACTAGAGAATATGTTTCATTAAAATCAATGCTGAGTCTCTGCGTGAACCCTTATGCTACAAGCCTTGCTTTATATCTCACCACCTCATTGTTTTCGTTCCGTTTTCGGACGAAAACCATTTGAATCTGATAGGGAATATTTTGGGAGGTGTTGGTATCACTTTTGTGAATACCTCTGTTTTCATAAACGAAGCAATTTTCGCTTGGATTACTTCCTTCCATTGATTCCAATCCGCGCGCTTTCTGCACTCTGCCATGGTCTTAGGATCTGGATCGTTTTGAAGGTTGCTTGCAATCATTGCAGAAAATAGTTGTCGACAATTGTAATCTTTCTATCATATGATTCTCCAGAATCAATGTAATTTGTGAAAATTTCATGGACCCCTGTTGACTCATTGTTATTTTCCAAAACATTTGAGTCAGGGTTTTTCGATGTCCCAGCATTAGTAATAGAGTGCACTGTTGATCTGGGTTCGTGGATCCTGAGGTTTTCATCAACTTGATGTTGATCTGCATTTACTGTGTCAGAAGATTTATTCTTCTGTTTCCTTTGTCGCTTGCAAGAAGATGTATCCGCCTTGGGTGTCGTACTTCTCCCCCTCTTATTTTGAAATGGGAGTTGAGTAGTTCTTGATGGTATCTCTACTCTTTCTGGCACGTTTCTGGCAGGATTATAGGATTTTGTGACACCTCTATAATCAATTAATGCATCTGGCAGGTTATTTGCAATGTTTTGTAAATAAATAATCTTCTGAACTTGAAGTTCAGTTTCTTGAGTACATGGATCCAGTGCTAAAATGCCTTGAGTATTCCAATCAATTTCCGGGCATTCTTTTTGGTACTTGAAATCTCCTCCTAATGCCGGAAAATATTCTTCATTGAAGATACAGTCAGCGTACCGGGCTGTAAATAGGTCCCCTGTAAGAGGTTCAAGGTATTTTATGATTGACGGAGATTTATATCCCACATAGATACCGAGTTTCCTGTGTGGGCCCATAGCAGTACGCTGCGGTGGTGAGACGGTACGTATGTAGCACAACCAAACTTCTGCAGATGGAAAATATCTGGTGGATTTCCACGTACTAGTTGTAGGGGGGAGTTGCTATGGTAAGCAGTTGGACACAATTGTATTAAGTCAGCAGTGTGTAAAACTGTATGACCCCAACAAGATGTTAGTAAATTGCAATTTTGAAACAATGGTCTTACTATGAGTTTTATTCTCTTAATAAAAGATTTAGCTAAACCATTTTACGTGTGGACATATGGAACAGAGTGCTGAACTTGAATTCCTAGGACCATACAATAATCATTGAAGGCACGAGATGAGAATTCAGCAGCGTTGTCCATTCGAATTGATTGAATTCGATGTTCAGGATGATGTGCTTGCAATTTAATAATTTGAGCAATCAATTTAGCAAATGCATGGTTTCGTGTGGATAAAAGACACACGTGTGACCATCGTGTAGATGCGTCAATTAAAACCATAAAATACCTGAACGGTCCACTTAGTGGTTGTATAGGACCACACATATCACCTTGAATGCGTTCAAGGAATTTTAGTAGCTCAGCTCTAATCTTAAGGCAAGAGAGTCTTAAAATCAATTTTCCAGTGGCGTATGAGGTGCACACAAAATTCGAAGATTGTGGGAATTTGTTGCTCTTAAAAGCATGACCAATTAAATTGCTGATAATTTTCCGCATCATCCCTATACTAGGATGGCCAAGGCGATCATGCCAAGTTTGGAATGTTTCAACATTCTGGAAAATTATCTTATATGCAAAATGTTGTACGGGCTTGATGTACGTGTAGTACAATCCAAAGGATAAAGATGGAATTTTTTCAATCACTTGTTTACCATATCCATTGTTTTTGGTTAAGAGGAGATATTCCTCTTTGTTGTCATCTTGGGTTTCGATATGGAAACCATTCTGACGGATATCTTTATAACTTAATAGGGTACAAGTAGAATCGGGATATAGTAATGCATCCTCAATTATCAATTAAGTACCCATTGGGAGTGTGATAGAGGCACGACCAGAGTCAACTATCATTGCATCGCGTCCAGTGATTGTCAAAATACTTCTTTTTCTCTTTGTAAGAGTCAAGAAATATTTTGTGTCCCGAAGTATAGAGTATGCGGTTCCACTGTCCACAAGGCATAATTCCTCCTCCATTGGATTGAATCCCGTAAATCTATAGATAGAAAGAATTTGATATGAAATTCTTGTCAGATATATAGACTATGTATAAACATTTATTCAATACTGAATATGTTCAGTACATTATTGTAGCATACTAGCATACAATATAGATAACAACTTAGTATTATTACAACACATACTAGGACATAATTAACATAGTATCTATGTTATTGGGAGACTATATAAAGTCTCCAAATAGTTCTTGTGAAGCAAACTCCACAAGCATGTTGTCAGTGGTCATGGGTTCACCCTGCTGAGGAGGGGCCACAATGTTTTTGAGTTCCTCTAGAAACTTCTGAAAACAGCTTGCTCCACCGGTGTTGTCGGTTTGGAGGTTGAAGTGTGATTCAATCCTCTTATTTTGAGCAGCCTTGCCTTTGGCCACAGACTGAAGGTATAAGTTGATAAGATATCTAGGGGTATGGCATTTCATAGTTGTATGGCTGTGACAGCCACACTTCAGACAAATGTCAGATTTATTTTTGTTTTTGAAATTGCCTTTCCCCTTTTAGAATCCACGAGATTTTTTCTTCCTGTTGCGTTTGCGTTTACCCCTGAAGTTCTTTGGATGGTTTCTATTACTATCGAACTTCGGTTTATTCTGATCATGTATATTCGTATGTACTTCAGGCAAGGGTGCCGCCCCAACAGGGCGTTGCTGATTATTCCTTAAAAGGAGTTCATCATACTTTTCAGCCTTAGTTATTACGTGCATCAGATCAAAATAAGTTTGGTAATTTGTAGCACGTCATTGGTGTTATAAGACCCGGTCTGCGGGGAGCATGGTAGAGAGTGTCTTCTCTATCTTCTCCGCATCAGTGGGTTCTTTTTTACAAAACCGTAACTTTGAGCAAATGTTATGAAGGGCATGATTATATGCTCCGATTGTCTTAAAATCTTATAGCCAGAGATGTGCTCATTCATAGTTAGCCTCTGGAAGTACCACAGCTTTCTGCTATTCATACCTATTTTTGAGAGCTAACCATAGGTTTCGTGGATTCTCCTCGTAGAGATACTCTGCCTTTAGATTTGGATGTATATGATTTCTTATAATACATAAGACAGTATACATCACATTAGGAGCAATATTAGGCGGAGCTTCTCCTTCAGGAGGATCAAGTATCAGTATCAACATACTCCGAATGGCTAGGCTGATCTTGACATCCATTGCCCATATAGGGTAGTTGTGGTTATCAAGAGCGAGAATCTCAAACTCTTTGGCGGCCATCTTTGTCCTATGTAAGAAATACCATGAATTGATTAATTTACATGGAGTAAATTAATTTTGTATGGTAATGATTGTAATAATATATAAATATCTGAATACAAGATGTGTCTTACATCCATAATAGCGTAAACATCAAGTATGGAATATAACCCTATGGACGAGATGTCTCGTTGCTAATGGCATAGTCTACAAAATTTGTAGTAGATGACTTAGTCTCCATAGTTTTGAGTTATATTAATGTTTATCGAAAATCATGTCTTGGTGGTAAACATCAATTTTTAAACGAGTTGCCTCGTTAATTTAGACATAATCTACAAAATTGTAATAGATGCCAAAAGCATAATCTACAAAATACTGTAGTAGATGCCAAAAAGGCATAGTCTACAAGTGTTGTAGTAGATACCGTTGACATAATCTACAAAGTATTGTAGTAGATGTCGGTGGTATAATCTATAAATATTTTGTAGTAGTTGCCATTGTCATGATTTCCAATAAATAGAGAAATTTCTAGTGATATTATGCATATGAATTCCAATGGAACTAAGTAAAATAACTTAATTAATGGGAATTCGAAATTTAAATTTGTAAAATTTAAACATGGTTGATAATTAAATTGCAAGTAAATAAATTAACTGCAATAAAATAATATACCCAAATATGTAATATGTTATAACAAAAACTGTTACAATTAGTAACAAGTACAGGGACTTTAACATAAAACATAAGGGTATTTTGCAGTTTTATTTAACTATAGGGCCTTTACTGCAAAATTTACACAACCTGGGCTTGGGCCTTACCAGCCTTTCAGCCTGTCTGTGGGCGCGCGCAGGGAGGGGTTAGTGGGCCGTGTTAGCCGGCCCATCCGGCTTTACAGAGAGGATCGGGGGGAGGGGCTCCGAATTTTTACTGTTACTAATTTAATTTTTTTTAAAATTTACAAAACTAATTTTCGGTTTGAATCATTTGCAAAACTAGTCTCTTGCCGCCCTGGGCCACGGTGGGATTTAAAAACCGCCGTGGCCCAGGGCGGCGAATGGCATCTCCGTCACCCGGGGCTAACGGCGCCGGCCGCCGTTAGCCCCGGGGACGCCACGTGGATTCGCCGCCCTGGGGGACGGCGGCGAATGCCCCCAGGGGGCCGAATGCAAAATTGCATTCGCCGCCCTGGGGGACGGCCCTGGGGGACGGCGGCGAATGCAGGGCATTCGCCGCCGTCCCCCAGGGCGGCAAATCCACTGGACCGTCCGCCCAGCAATCGGACGGTCCGTTCGCACAGGGATCGGACCGTCCGATTAGATATCGGACCGTCCAATCAAACCATTCCCTCCCGATCGGACCATTGCCCAGCCCAGGCCTCGGCCCCCTAGAGCCATTTGCAAATTACCAAATTTGAAAATTTTGTTGCTAATTTTTCACCCCAAAATTTTTGAAAATTTATTTGTCAAAATTAAATTCTTAAATTCTATTTATTGTGCCATTGCATTTATTGAGTCGATGTTTAAAAAAACCAAATATCATATACTGTTCATGTCGTGAAAAGAACTTGTCAAACTGAGGGTATTCCCGGATCGCCACTCGCATTCCACTCCTCGTATGTCTGGATTGGCACTCGCAATCCACTCCTCCCCGTCTTTCGCCTACACGCTTAACAAAATTTAGTTTTAATCGTGGTTTAGGGTATGTTTTTGACAGTTTTTTTTTTATAATCTGACGATGGTGGGCGTTGGTTTGTAAAATCATGCTGATCATTTTTTCAAGTTTATTTTTGGTAAAACTTAATTAATGACATGGTAATAGGCCGGTCCGTTTTAATGACATGATAATAGGTAGATGCGAGCCATTCGCATTGCGGCATGATGAATGCGACACCCATAGTACGAAATACAACAAGCGAGACTACATTGTTAGCAGTACAATGTATCTGAAGGATGGGATCGAGTCTACAGGAGGTGAATATGGACATGACAAATTTAAACAAGTAATGCGAGACCTATAAATAAATAAATACAACAATAGCCCCTAGGTCATACGCCTCCTCATCCTCCTAGGCTGCGCTCGCACGTGCCCGCGCGAGTACGTCAGGCGGTCCGCCGGTACCCCACGGGTAGCTCGGACCGCCTGAGCAGCAGGGGAAGCACCGGCATCGTGCGGCTGTGTGTGCGGTGCACCTCCGAGCTGTGACGACCCGATCACGTCCTGCTCCGGAAGGAGGTCGTCCTCGGTAGAGATCCAAGCAGAGGTGCTCGGGGCAGATCCCCGCCCAGTGTCCCCAGGTGGGTGAGATCCGGTGCGTGGGTCTGGTAAAGAAAATCTCGCGTTAGCCGCATAAAAAGTGCAATTAGTTATGTAGAATAGGTTCAATCCTGACGTACCTGACAATCCTCGCCCGATCGTGGAGGCTGCCGACCTCGATCCTCCGGCGGTACCAGAAGGACCTGCTCCCCACGACGTACTGGCCCCTGCAGAACCCGCCGCTCCTGCCGATGTCCCTTCACCATGGGGACCTCGCATAGGTATCTGCATCGGTGGACTGCATCGGGACGGCGACAACTCAGAGCACGGACGACCGAGCGCATCGTGTTGCACATCCGGTCGAACGTGAATCGTCTGCTCCTGCTGCGTGAGAGGGATGCCAGCCTGTAGGCGCTGCCGCAGTAGGTCCAGCTCCGTGTGGACCTGCCTAGCATCGTCCGCCTGTTCAGCAGGACATGCGTGGTTAGTTGCGCGTGGCACCTACCATTGAAAAATAGTATGAAACCATTGACTCACCGCGCGGAAGTAGTCCTGGTCGCGGTGCGTCGGGTATGCGTCTCGCACCCCCGCGACGTGCGCCTGTGGAGCCCTCGGGAGTGTACGTCACCCGTAGTCTGGTACGGGCCTGGTACCAGGAAAGGTACTGCTTCGTACCCTGGCGGCTGTGTAGGGGTGCAGCTCCGTGATGACGTCCTCCGTGGCTATGAGCCAGTCGTTGATGTAGTCGACGACGGTGGGTCTCCACAGCCTACCGGCGGCCTGGCCACGCCGACTTAACCTGCAGAGCACAACCGGTGACACAATGCATAACAATACGGAATATTCATTTCCACATATACCTGTGAACGTGTTGCGGTACGCCCCTGCGTTGTTGATGGCCGAAGGTCTGTCGCATACCGAACTGCCGCATCACACTCTGCGGGCAGTGCGGCTCGACAGAAATGTCGAACAGCATCGGCGTCATCGTCAGCCAGTACGCCTGGTCCCTGGTGCAGAGGGACGACAGCCCGTGCGGCGCACGCGCGTGCCTCGCCTCGGCGCTGTACGGCTCCCAGACAACGTCGTCGTTCGTGATCCTGTCGAACTCCATGACGAAGTCTGGGTACGACTTCTGCGTCTGCACGTGAGCGTACCGACGCTACAAACAGGAAAAGAGTTCTCGTTAGTCCAAGTAACATAAAAAACCGAGACGGTTCTAACACCGAACATACCTCACGACGACACCACACCGTCCCCATCGTCGGATAGTCCTCCGGTAGGACACCCACGTACAGGCTCGCCTCGTACGGACTGTGGTCCACAACGGGGCGGCCGATCGCGAACCGCTCTGCCGCCCAGAGCTGTAGGAGGAGTGGACAACCCGTGAAGACCGCTTCTGGCTCGGTCTTCCTGCAGCTGTCGCACAGACCCCTGTACGTGGCGGCAAGGACTGCCGATCCCCAACTGTACTGGGGAACAGCACCGTCCTCGGCGTCGGCTATCTCCCTCGCGTAAGGGATCAAGCCCTTGTCGACTGCGTGGCCGTGCGAGTTGGTGAACATCACCCACCCGAACACCCACAACAGGTACGCCTCCAGGCTCCTCTGCAGTGAGTACGCGTCGGCCTCCGGTGCTAGCTGATCAGGCTGCGTTAACATATAACGAAGTTGACACTGTAATTCTAGTACGGACTGAAGGACGAACATAAAACAACAAGAAAGCATTCTTACCGTGTAGCTCAATACCCAAGCCTGAGGGGGCCCGCATGCGTGTACGGGGAGATGTCGCCGACGAGGGGAAGCCCCGGAGCACGGTGAACCGGGGCGAACCGCTGTAGGATCTCCTCTCGCCACGCCTGGAGCCCGTCAACTGGCCCCACCGCATCGCCTGCTAGAGGCAGCCCAAGGAGGAAGTTGACGTCCTGCAGCGTGGGGGCCATCTCACCGCACGGGAGGTGGAAGGTGTGCGTCTCCGGTCTCCACCGGTCCACAAGAGCTGTGAGGAGCGACCGGTCGATACCCCACTTCTTCGTCGGGTCATTCGGCTCCACCGCGGCTGCTACCAGCCTACACAGCGGCAGAAGGCCTACCGAGCTCGAGGTTCTGCACCGCCGAGAGAAACGACCGGTGGGACTGATCGGTGGCGTGACCTAGCAGCTCAGGCGTCTGGTAGTCCATACCTGCAAGGAAAAAGAAGCGGAACGGATTAGCTCATTTAAACATAGTGCATTATAATCAGAAAATTAACACATTACAGGGAGATTACATCATCAACGAGTGGCTATACTAGACAACATAACCCGAAGGTGCACGAGGACGCCTGCGACGACGCTGCCTATCAGTGGTGCCTTCCCCAGTTGGCCGCCTTCCGTCGGCGCCTGATCCTTCCATAGGAACTTCCGCTGCACTTGGGGCCTCGGCGTCTTTCGTGCACTTCTTGTAGGTATGTCCCTCCTTTCCACACCTACTGCAACGTTGGGCGCTAACGCCGGCCTCGGATTCGTCCATATCATTGCGTATCCTCCGTGTCCGACGTCGGCCTGCCTTGTTCCTTGCCTTCGTCGGATCAGGGATGTAATAAACTGGACTTGTGTCTTCAGTGAAAGTGCCGACGATGCCGAAACCAAAGATCTCGGTACTCCATGTATGCATGATTGCTTTCTTTTTGAAGTACGGAGACACATATTGGCGTTCATCAATGTCGCACTCCCCGCAAGCGGCAATGACATGAGAACAGGGCTTGTGGTACAAGCTTGATTTCCGGCAGGAGCACGTGCATGTCCCATCTTCCTTTAGGACACACTCTTGTATAGGCTTCCTTGCGAATATGCCACGCCTGGACCTGTCGGCACACAATATCTCAAATCTACACTCTCGTGTGCCCTGCACTCGGACTCGGTGCTCTCTTGCCTTCTTACATTTGTCCTCAAGGTACTGTGTCATTTTGGTGCCGAACCAAAGGTTTCCATCGGCCATAGATGGGCTATTCTGTCTGCACCTGTCGTGGAAGTACGTCTGTGTTTTATGTAGGATGAACTCCACGATGGCAACAAGGGGGAGTTGCCGAACACCACGCATGACCCAGTTGTATACCTCTGCAAGGTTCGTGGTCATTATGCCGTACCTTGCTCCACCTTCATCGTACAGCAATGCCCATTTCTCCTTCGGCTCGTGCTCGATCCACTGCGAAAATCTACTAACCGAGGAACCGGGCCTCCTTCTGAATGTACCGTCATCGGTGGGAAGTGCATCTAGAGCTTCAGGGCCGTCAACACCTCTAGCTGGGGGTCTTGCAGAACTCTCGCGTCTATATTTGGCTGTCAGCTCATCAAGTCTCCTCCACAGCTCATTGAACTTCTTCTGTTGATTCTGGGCGCACAAACGTTTGAACATGGCCATCAGCTCCTTGTTTCTGAACTGCTTATAAAAGTTTGCGCCCATGTGACGCATGCACCATCTGCTCTTCACATCTTCCCACACCGGAGGGTATCCCTTGTCTGCGCAGCCGTTTCGCAGCTCCTGAATTGCACGCAGCATCCCTGGATGACGGTCATGTATGAGACATACATCTGGCCTCATCCCCACCACCTTTTCCTTAACCAGCTTCAGAAACCAGTACCAACTCTCTGTGTTCTCGCCCTCGACGAAGGCAAAGGCCACTGGCAACACTTGGTTGTTCCCGTCTACTCCGATTGCCGTCAACATTTACCCTCTATATTTTCCAGTTAGGAATGTGCCGTCGATGCAGAGAATGGGTCTGCAATGAACAAATGCAAACATGCACACCTGCAGAGAGAGGAAGGCCCGCTGAAGGACGCTCTGCCCAGGACTTGATAACGATGGGAAACTTTTGATTTCGGAGTAGCTGCCAGGATTCCTCGCACAGATGGTTTGCAGTAGACGAGGCAAATTATTGTACGAAGCTTCAAAACTACCGAATCTCATTTCAATTATCTTCTGTTTGGCCCTCCATGCCTTAGCATATGTAATGGTGTACTTGTACTTCTCCTCGATGCGGCTGATAATTGACTTGGGCTCGAACCGGAGGTTCTCCACAACAGCATAATACAGCTCTGAAGCGATGAATGCAGATGATATGTTCTTGTGGTACTTCTGAACACCCGGAAGATGGCAGTTGTGCTCCGTCACGATTGACACGGACCAACAGTCGTCATATTTCTTCCTGGATGCGTACATCCTCCATGGACATCCATCGCTTGAACTTGCACATTTCACTTCGTACACCGATCTTGTGGACTTTGATACCCAGAACTCCCTCCCAAGTGACACGGCCCACATCTTCACAGCCTCTGTCAACTGTGCTTTTTCGGCGTATCTAGCACCTTGCACCACTTCATTCTGCCGATACTCCCATGCCACGGTGTGCCCCTATGAGACAACGAGTCCGGAGAAGTCCTCGTTGTCCCATTCTGCCGGGTGTACATCGTCCTCCGAAGAATCATCATCCTCCATATGCTCAGGTTCTGAGTCTTCAATTTCCATCTCCTGTACTAGACCTGGGTGTCTCTCCCCTTCATCTACAAACCCCCCCGGTCCCATGTCTTCTTGGCCTCCTTCCTCTCCGGCACCCTCGTCTTCTGCCTCATTTTGCTCCCCTGTTTCATCGGGCCCTTCCGCTGTACTCGGACCAGCCTGATCAATGCTGACCACGTCATGCACTACCACTAGGATGCTCGGTGCCCATCCTCGCTGCAGTGCACTCTCCACAAAAAATACCCAGCTGGCCGTTGAATCTATTGGCATCAATTCCCACCAAAAACCTTCCACAGCCCAGCTAACCAGTGCGTACACCGTAATTGCATTTACTTGAGGATCTACTCCGAATCCCCTCATTAACCAATTGTAAACTCCAGGAAAACTTCTCTCAGCTGGAGCTATAATTCCCTTTTGTGCTACGTTGAACTCCGATAAATCTACCCCATATTGTCCTTCTCTGACATTTCCTTCACCGTGATATATCGCGAATACAACTCTATTTGCCATTTCTGTTCACAAAAAAGATTTTATTAATCTGTACTAATCAATATTCGTTCCATAAAAAGGCTATACGTATGAGTCAAACCATTACCGTTTCTATATTTTACAAACTGACCCAGCGGCGCTAATAAAGTTATACGCTAGGTTTATTTAACGTGTCAAAATGACGTATACCAACGATGGCCATGGCGGAGCATATTTATTTTTAAAATATTTACAATTTACTACTTCTCCGCTATGTTCTTCTAGTACGGCTAAATAAATTTAACACTAACGATGGTTATGCCAAACCGCTAATATTTTTATACTATATCGGATATTACACTACAAGTCTACTACTAATTAACATTTGTCTAAAAAATTAACTACATAACAGAGGGGATCAAAAAAATACCTGGATTCGGCTAAAAAATCTGTGAGGGCTTCGCCGCTGTACTTCTCCTCCTTTCTCTCAGCTCTATTGGACGAACGCTGGAGGCGGAAGGGAGAAATGACGCGCGGCGACTGCAGGAAGGGATTTTATAGGGGCCGGCAAAAAACCGCCCTCCCCCAGGGCGGCGAATGGCTATAACCCGCCCTGGGGGACGACGGCGAATGTAATTTTGCATTCGGCCCCCTGGGGGCTTTCGCCGCCGTCCCCCAGGCGGCGAATCCACGTGGCGTCCCCGGGGCTAACGGCGGCCGGCGCCGTTAGCCCCGAGTGACGGGGATGCCATTCGCCGCCCTGGGCCACGGCGGTTTTTAAATCCCGCCGTGGCCCAGGGCGGCAAGAGACTAGTTTTGCAAATGATTCAAACCGAAAATTAGTTTTGTAAATTTTTAAAAAAATTAAATTAGTAACAGTAAAAATGGGGCTCCCTCCCCACTGTCCAGCCGCCGCCGTGGGAGGATGCGGCCTCTCCAGCCGGCGCGGCCGGCCAACGCCAGCGCCGGCGAGGGGCCGCCTCCCCCCTCCCCGCCTCCCTGTCTCCCTCTAGTCCGATGTGAGTGACACCCCCACCCCCCCTCGACGAGGAGTCTTCCTCCACGATGAAACCATTGGAGGGGATCTTGGGCGCCGGCGACGGGCAGTGGAGGCCGGGGCAGTGGTTCGCCGCGGCGCCGGCGTGGATCCGCCGGCGGTAGAGGGGACGCGCACCACACCAAGCCGCCAAGGTCCTGCACGCCTCGGCGGCATGGGCCGCCGTCCTTCTTCCCGACAGTGCCGTCAACAAACGGCGCGACGGAGTCGGCCGAGCGCGGGGTCACCGTCACCCCGCGCGAGGTGCCGTCGTCGACGGGCGGCACGACGGAGTCGGCTGGGCGCGGGGTCACCGCCACTCCGCGCGAAGTGCCGCCGGCGACGGGTGACGGGGCTGTGGGGACGACGCGCGGCGTCGCAGTGCGCCCCCGTGGCCTTACCGGCGTCGGAACGCGGACGCCGTGCTCCGCCCACGGTCGACGGCACTTCGGCGTCGACCGGTGCCCGGTGGCGATGAACTTGCCCTTTGGTGGTGGAGGTGGTGCCGCAACGGGAGCCTCGGCGCGGGCGTGAAAAGCGTCCACGGAGGCTTGTACTGTGGTGGCCTCCACATGCTGTTGCGCTAGCATTCGTGCCATGCCGGAACAGCAACACTCCACAGCGGTACGAACTCTGTGGCGAGCCTGTGTCCGTTGGCTTCCGGGCCTTTCTCCGGGATGGCGACGGAGAAGATGGCGAAGCGTGTCGCCGAGAGATTGGAGGGAGGACATTACGCCGTGCATTGCTGCACGGTGGTGTTCACAAAGGTGAAATTCATCAATGTTATCCATACCTTGTGTTGGCTTATTCTTCTTCTTCTTCTCTGTCTCGGCTTCGGGATAACGTATTAAGAAATGGATAGCAGTGAATGATTTCTATTCCTTTGTATTGATGTTTACACACTTGTAGTACATATTTATACTATATAAGGGGGTGTCTTTTTGAAAGAGTTGTGTCTCTTTAAAAGAGGACATGTCCCTCCATGTGGTAGTTAACAGGGAAATTGATCACATGTGTTAAATGTGTTGTAACAGTTTTGTGTCTATGGCAGCGTTTAGGTCCATCTGTCAGCTAGTGATAAAGCTGCCGGTTGGACCCACCCGACAGGCAATGACAAAGACTGTTTACTTGGTCCAAGGCTTCGGGCCTTAGGCTATTATTTCCTCCGCCCTAAAATATAACAAGTTTTAATTCTTGACACGGCTATTAAGGAGAGGGTAAAAAATATTTGTTTGTCTCCTTAAGTTGGCTTAGATGTGGATCCGGACTAGTTGGTTGATAATAAAGACAAATTGTAGTATATATAATTTAGTGGTAAAAATTATATTTTACAAATATTATGTTGTTATATTTGAAACAAAATTTAAACGCCGCAGGTTGTTATATTTTAGGATGGATGGAGTAGTTCGATGGCATCTCCTATGTGACGGGTGAGACACAATATGAGTTGGCAGTGGCAATGACGTGTCGACCAGCTGGACCAATTGAATGCTGAGTTGTTCACACGTAGGCAGATGCACCCCAATTCAGACGGTCATACGTGTATAATATACAACATGAACTATATTCCACATTAACGTTTGAATTTCCAAATTTACCACTAAAAACTCAAATTACATATATGACAACAGCAAACTGTAAAATTTACTACCAGCACCATGGATTCAAAAGTTCAACATGCCTTTGGACAAAGAGAAACGGGGACAGTCTGAATTGATATATCCTCACGGAATAAGTTCATCTCATCGTGTTACATGTATTTTTCCTTTAATTTTTCCCTCTGATAGATGCTAGCTTTTCCTTTCACTAAAAACAAAAGGAAAAGAGGGAGCAACATAATATTTCCTCAAATTATTTCCTCTTTGGAGGGGAGTATTAATTACTACTGCCTCAGTCAGTTAATGGCTCTCAGCTTAGAGCTTAACTCTGAGCATATGTTGAGGTACTGAAGCTGTGGACCAGAAAGCCTCTTCAGATCCATCAGGCAATTACCTTCCCCTGCTGACTTGTACAGCTATAAGAAAACAAAAGGCATTTTTTTCACTACGGGTAGAAACCATAAGCATAAATTGAAGATGGATTCGTTGTATGCAAATTGAGGTTTTCTCCCATCCTTTAAGCGAAGAGAGGTAAATAATGTAAACCGACTGAATTGATCAGAACAAAAGTGTAGTGTCAACAATGTCAAGACTTCTCTATTTGTTAGGAGGTGTGTGTGTATATATATATACCTCATAGTGCAGGAAGGGCCACTTATGGATGTATATACATGCCAAATACTAGACAAAAACTCAAGATCAGATAAAAGATGAATATCTAATATTACTCCCATTTATTAGATTAGTTTTGGCACCTTACTTTATGGAGAGATACCACTAATTAATTAGGAGGTATATGCCTCCCAAGGATAGAAAAAACAAGTTTTACGTGTATATATTTCATTGTTTTCTTATAAGGTGTAATAGGCCACCTTCTTCTCCTCTCGAGCGAGCCCAAGCCGCTAAATCCAACTGCTTCAAGCTTGATGATGTCATATCTGACCACTTCAAGCTCGAGGCCACCATACCAGACGGTAAGAAGGTGGCGGGATGCCAATGACTTTACAAGCTAACCTACCATTTTGTTTTTGTTTTTTTTCTTTGTACGTGTTCCCCAATCACTAACAGTTGGAGGGCAGTGAATCACTAACGGTTGAAGAACCGTTAGGGATTAGCTAATCATTGACCAAATGTCTGTAACGGTTTTTTCTTTGAACCGTTACTAATGCCCCTTCATTCCTATGGTAGTGTATGAATGATGCAGTTGAGGAGAGAAAGAAAGAGACCTGTATTTCAAAGAACACGGCCGCAGATAAGCTCTCCAGAACATCGTCGTTGCTAGCACCGGCGGCGGCAGAGTAGGAAGAAGAGGGTGCATCGGTGGCGGTGAGGTAACTACGAATGATGCGGCGGACGCCGGCGCTGGAGACGGTGCCGGTGAAGCGGGCGCAGAGCAGCTTGCCGTAGCGGCCCTGGTCGTCGTCGTGCACGTAGATGACGCCGATCTCACGCAGCGCCGCCGCGATGATGCGCATGGCCTGGCGGGGGCACTCATGGAACTCCACCCCTCCAAGAGCCCATCCGTTGCTTTCGTCTCCTTCGTTGGTCTCGCCGGCAACGACGACGGCGACAGGCTGCCCTTCAGCACTGTTGCCAATTGCTTCTGCTTCTCCCTGTCAGAAACAAGTAGATGATGGCGATGTAAACTACTTGATGAAAATCCCCTTTGTTCACGAACATGTCGTACCAGCAAGACCAATTTACCTGTTCTCAAACAAAAAAAATGCTGTACGAGAAAAGCGCGGAGAAATTTCTTGATAATTGTCATGCAAATAGAATATTTTGATCTCTAACTATTACCGAATTAAAAAACTATTCTACATTAATTGTTGTATTAGAACATCATGATTCGTGAATATACTTTTATGTGCTCAAATAATATTTTCTTGTAAAACTTTTATTGTCATACTCAGATGAAAATAATCTATCAGAGTTACATGTTACTACCTCCGTCCCAAAATATAATAATTTTTAGCTATGAATCTGGACAAGAGTATGTCCATGTGCATAGCTAGAACTTGTTATATTTTGGGATAGATGAGTAGTTCATTTGTCATGAATATATACATACCGTGGTGGTACTTTGTCCAGCTTCTTGATAGACATCAATTGTCCAGAGATAACGGGTTGCGGCATCGATCTGATTACTAAGGATCAGATTGTAGGCGACCGTTGCCTACAAACACATCCACACATGCATGCAACATGCATGTTTTGAGGTATTAAGTGAATTGCATCGATCGATTACGAACCTGTCATAAAGTGACACCTCTGTTTTTATGCACAAAGCTCTATGTATATATCATCTAAAGCGGGCTACATTTTCTCTTAGTTGGTACTACCTCCGTCCTAAAATATAAAACTTTAGTTGTGTATCTGGATAATTGTTTGACTAGATTCATAGCCAGAATTTATTATATTTTAGGACAGAAGTAGTACACTACATACCTCGTTTTTGACTCCGTTTTCGAGCGATTCAACCAAGTACCTCTTGTCAAAACCATGCCTGACCACCTTCTCGACAGTCTCACCATCAATCTAGCACAAGATACGCAATCAATTAAACACATTCATAATTATTTTTTAGATAATGCATATACTACCTCTCGGTGGAATTATTTGACGTTTCAGACAGTGAGAATGACTTGCACTTTGTAGTATTTGACTGTCTGAAACGTCAAACAATCCTAACCGGAGGGAGTAATTAATCAAAAGTATATAGTATGATTTTGGAAATTAATGGTAAGTTAAGTACACTTGCCTTGGTGATCTGAGTGCGTGCGTTGAGAGGAGGCATTGCAAGGTAGCGAGGGATGGAGCACTGGAGCCAACGGTGCGTCCTGACCTCGGTGATTGTCAGCCGCTTGTCAGGTCTCACGATCAGCATACTGGAGATGAGATCCCTTGCGTCGTCAGGCACGTACGCTGGGATATTGAACTCTGCTCTCTGCAACAGAGACAAAAAAAAAACAGATCAACTGTTTCTTAATCTCATGAGAATTTTGACCATTGATGACTTCTTTTATTTGCTCGTCAACCGAATAATATATTTTGTCAATTGTTTTACCATTGACATTAGTTTTAGTATCCATGCATTCAAACTTTTAATTTTGGTGACACTATCAACGCTGGCTATATGAAATAATGGAAACTAAATTTTGTTGATATTATCAAAGTATTACTAAGAAATTGTTACCTCCTACGGTCATAAATATTTGACGTTTAGGACAAGATTTGACGTTAAACATTTGAAATTTTGACGATCGCTTTTGTGTCAGAGTAAGTTTATAAAATATAATGAGTTCATGATATCATCACGTTACTTTTCAAAGCAAATCTATGGATACCATTTTGGAGGTTTTGAACTAAGTATTCGAGAAATTATAAAGTCAAAATTTTAAAAGTTTAAACAAATTTATCTTAAACATTAAATATTTATGACTAAACAGAGCGTTACTATATAAACGAAGAGTTAATTTCTTACCTTGATGATCCTCAGAAGCTCTGAGACGTCAGAGCTGTCAAAGGGCAAACGTCCACAGAGTAGGATGTAGAGGATGACGCCCAAGCTCCAAACATCCACCGGAGGACCAACATATTTTATACCAGCATGTAGCTACAACACAAATAAGCAAAATAAACATTCCACATGAGTTTCATTACCCAATTTACCATATGATCGACTACATGTAAGACCTTACTATGATTCCTAAGTACTCCCTCCGCCTCATATTGTAGGGTGATTTAGTTTTGTCCTTGGTCAAAATTCTCTAATTTTGACTAAGTTTATATAAAAATATATTAATATTTATAATACCAGATAAATACATATTTTATAGTGGATTTAATTAAACTAATTTGATGTTCTGTAAACCTGGTCAAAGTTAGATAGTTTGACTTATGATAAAAATAAAATAACTTCCAATCTAGAAGGGAGGGAGTATATTGATCAAAATCGAACTATTTCATGTGGAAAAAATGCGTGCAAATATGCGGCAACTGGCTGACCTCGGGAGCGGCGTACTCTCGGCTTCCGCATGACGCGCTGAGTACCTTGTTGTGCCTGAAGAATTTGCTGAAACCAAAGTCGACGATCTTGACGTTCATCTCTGAATCCATCAGGATGTTCTCCAACTTCAGGTCACGGTGCACCACCATGTTGTGGTGGCAGTATTCGGCGCCTGATATAATCTGCCTCCACCGATTGATTTGACCAATTGAAAAATTCGATGGTTCCATCAAGTTGACATTTCATTCCCTCAAAAATCAACTTAAAACTAAATAACGGTACATAATTAAGTTACATGCATGCCTAACATTGTGCGTGCAGTTTTGCTATTTATTTAGTCGATTGAATTGTCTTGTTCCTGAAAAGTACTTTTTTATTATTTTTTTAGGAATGAAAATTTTTCGAAGTTCGATATTTAGAAATCATTGTGCATTGCTGAAATTCCAGTCCAAAATGGCAAGCAACAAGTCAATTAAAAATGAAGAGCTATTGACTTATTGTTCATGTCGCTGAATAACTCTGTAGCTGAAGAGCAACAAATTTCTTCCCCGCAAAAAAAAATGAAAACTGTAATTTTCTTATTTCGTTTGGATGAAAATTTCCAAAATTTCGAAATTTAGAGATTGTTTTTACTACTGAAAATTCAGTCAAAAATGGGGAGCAACAAATCAATGCAAAAAAATGCAGAGTTATTGATGTTGATGCAAAGCAGAGACCAGTGACAGTGAACAGAGTGAGACACCTGCTGGAAGATCCTGCAAGCTTCGTCCTCGCGGAGGCGGCCGAGCTGAGTGACGTAATCGTACAGCTGCCCCTGCGGCGCGAGCTCCATCACGATGTACACGTGCTCGCCGTCACCGCCGGCAATCGCCTCGTAGAACCGTATGATGTGCGGGTGGTTCAGCAGCCTCATCACCGCGATCTCCCTCTCCACTGTCGCCGCCGTCGCCGATCGACCGCCGCGTGCAACAAAGAAAGGAATCAAGATGAGATGGATGAGGCGTTGGTGGTGGCTGATCGGAGTACGGACGCGTGGTGCTTGCTTTTGCGGATGGGGACGCCGGCGGCGAGGCGGAGGATCTTGACGGCGACGCTGTGGCCGGTGCGGCGGTGCCGAGCCTCCCACACGTCGGCGAAGGTGCCCCGCCCCCTCACCCGCACCAGCTCGTACCGCTCAAGCAGCTCCCGGTGCTGCTGCGTCGCCGCCGTCGCAGCCGCCGCCGCCGCCGCCGCCGCCGCCGCGGCGCCTCCCCTCCCGCCGCCGCCCTGCATCCTCGTGGCGATCGCCTTACTGTGTGCGTGCGTCTACTACCAGTAGTACAAATTAGTAGGTGAAACAGTGAGCTCCAAACTGTGAGTATTAGTAATAGTAGTATGTATTAGTATGGTAATTAGGTAAAGTACTAATTGCGAGATTACGAGCAGGATTATATTCAAAGTATGCATCACCGTAGCGTCTAAATTAGATGCATTGGAATAGCCGGAAGAAGAATCGATTCGAGACGGTGAAACCAACAATGCAGGTAATTAAATTGATCTTGCCACGTAGGAAAACGACATCCTGCTCACTATAGGCAGGGGGCAGGGGCTGCATATAGCCAAGGAAACAACGACATCTTTCGATGCCATGGAACCAACTTTCCTTAAATATATTGAGGTTTTACCTTATTTGTCGAGGACAATGTATACGCTAGGTCATATTCGCCGGCCTAAAATAACGATTCGATAATTTGGTGTAAGCCAGACAATCTTAATCTTTACTAGTAGCAAGTACAGCAATTTGGCTGTGTTTCCTTGGTTTTTCATGGGTGATGTTGGCGAATTATTTTTATTATTTAAATTTTTTATTTTTAAAAATAAACCTAGAATTTTATTTTCAGTTACGACAGTCTAACTGGCATGACCAAATAATGTTGTCATATAGACTAGTATAACTAAATAATGCTATCACACCAGGCAATCATGGCCTGCCAGCGTTATTTGGCTATGCCAATTAGACTAGCATGACAAGAGTTCCGTCACGCTAGCTAGGCTGGCGTGGCAGTGTTCTTCTGCCACGCTCATTGTTTATGGCGTGACAGTGTTATTTGACGTGTCTATCACGTTTATAAACGTTTATGGTGTGATAGTGTTATTTGGTCATGTCAGACGGGGTGGTGCTACCAAAAGGTTTGAATTTACAAATAAGTTTTGAGAGGATTTAGTTTTTTAAAAATTAAAAAATAAAAAGGTTTAAAAAATAAAAAAATCGATGTTGGCTAGCTAGCTTGATAGCTCCATGTTGCTTGGTTTCTCATGGCTGTCATGGCTGACGTTGGTTGGACAGCTGATAGCTACTACATATAAAGCGTACTGCAAGACTGCAAGTACATGAAACTTTCAGTTTCAGACTTTCGGTTTAGTTCAGCTTAGTTGTTTTTTTTCTTTTTGCGGGTACCACATGTATATGCTTTGAATCTGAATTACCATAGATATATTCACATAGTATATATGCAACAAATGCTGGCATATATAGCTGGGCTATCATCAGTTGTTGAAATTGACGTTTTAAGCACACTGTTACTTGAGCTGTTTACAGTACTGCAAGCTGTTAAAACTGTGTTAGATATACAAAACACCTAGGTAGATCAGTTTGTTAAAAAAAAGCTAAGTGGATGCCCACTAACTAATCAAGGAAATCTCAAACATGGAAGCTAGCTAGTGTTCTATACAAACTATATAATTGATCCTAAATAACTAGAATATATACCAACTTTTCTTTTTACGAAGCCACATCATCTTAATTACTCCCTCCATTTTTTTTTTATAAATTGAACTAACCAACGTCATTTATAAAAAAAATGAAGGGAGCAGTATAGATGGTCTTCAGATGGTTGACATGGAATGTAATCGGAAGATGGTTCGTGTATATCTTTAAACTGAAGCTACAAAACCAATCATCTAGCTCACAAATCCATCTCATAACTTATGTCTAGCATTCCATCTAGATTCCCAGAACCATCTTGCAGGATTGCCATCTACTAGTAAACTTAATTTCAGTGGGCAATCAGAGCTTAGAAGTATGATGGTTCACCCACCTCTAGCAAATGATCATTGACTTATTTGAGCAACAATATTGCCTGTTCTTACACATTTGGAGAGCGGCCTCGTCACGAGACACTAGATACTACTCCACTCGTCTCAAAATAAGTTGATTTCTAGAGTTTAAACTTTATCTTAGAATAGATTATTTTTTATCCTCTTACCTATCATCACTACACAAATTAAAAAAAATTATTCATTTAATACATCTTACATATCCATCTACCAACACTACTTTCTATTAACGAGGGAAACATTGGTTATAATTCATTCCTACTAAAATTGCCTCATGATACGAGGGCTGCTTTTATTTTAGGACAGGGGAGCACCTCCGTTCACTGTTATAAAAGGCATTTGATCTAAAAAAATCTTCAAGATTAAACTTCATTCACTGATTTTTCGTAAAACTAGCATATTACCCGTGCGTTGCATGGAATTTTAGTTAAAAAAAATTATCATTTATCGGTTATTGCTATCATCTTCCGCATATATCATCTCTTAATTGATATATATATTTGTTACTGACATATAGATCTTTTAGCCCCACATATTCTTTTTTCTTTACACAAAAAATAGAGTTGGTGGAGGTGGTTGATATGTGGGTCTTCTAGGCCTACTGTTATTTTTCCTATTAAAAATAAGTAGGGAGTTAGTGGTGGGGGTGACGGCAGATTCACCACTCACCACCGCCACTACTCTTTTTTAAAGGAGTATAGATAAATCATTAATAGCAATAAAACCAGTACTCCGTGAGACCACTTTGAAATATAAATATATTAGTATAACTTTTACACACTAAACGTATTTTAAATTTGGGTTACTATTGGCTAGACTCTACGTAGTTTAACCTTCTAAAATCATAGTTCTCTTATAAAAAGAATCAACTGATTGAGTACCCTTATAACTAGGATACATTCGCAGCCAAAGTGTGACAATCCCTGGGCTTAACCATCTCCAGAACGTACAGTCAGCACTCAGCATCTAATGATTGAAGTTGGACACAGCTAATAAGCACCGACTTTTGCAGTTGCAGCCTGCAAAGAACAATAGAATGTATCCTACCTCTGCAGCGTGGAAAAGCATTACTACCAAAGAGCAAATCCGAGTCATGAGGGCTTTTTAGATGCTAACGTCGGTGTAGTGGTAGACGGTTTCCATCTCAACTTGCAATGCAGCTAAGCAACCACTGGAAGAGTACCTAGGAGAATGACACCTGAAGAAAGGTGATGCCATATTGGCTTGGCTCAATGTGATCGAAGGCATATTGCTCAATGAAGTAATCAGTTCATCTCTACTGCTGTGGTCTAATGAAGATTCGGTAAACCAGGGGCAAATTCACAAATCAGGCACGGATTCTGGATGCAAATCAACTGTCTGGCCTTAAAATAACCTTAAAATAAGTTAGACAGAAGAACAAGAAAGTACCCCCATCTTCAGGAGCAATTGCCTTGATGGATTTGCAACCACCATTGTCACGGTTTCATGGGATCTTCAAGATCGACCACCGAGAAATCTCTCAAAAAAATCAGAAGTTTATGATCAATTGAAAAATGCAACTTACTGCTTACGATTTAGCGGTGGACTAAGTGAAGAAATAATGCGGGGAGCAAACGTAGTAACACCTACTACTCATATAGCAGAGTGAAATGAGGGTAGCATACAGGCTATACATGAATAGCGTCCAAAAATACACGGAACTCCAACCCATAAACCCAGTCACTATCTGACACCAATCAAGCACGATGAACATCAGGAACACTCGACCACCAAGAATCAGGGCAGGACTCATGACTAACAGAACAAAAAAACATATGGTCTTTTTTCGCCGTAAATAGGCGGTATTATGGGGGCAAGGTGAATGTGGAGGACTGAAATCCAACACCCTCACTTGCACTTGAATCCATGGCACACGGACAGGATGATGATGAGAATGAGCGCAATGATGATGCCCAGAACGATCAGCTTGATCTTCATGTTTTGTAACCACATCTTTCGCCGCACCTTTGTACCCTGCTGTCTGAAATCTTGTGCCTACAGCCCATAGATTTGATTTAAGAACAAAGAAAAGTATGCACATTGTCAAAATGCCAAGACACAATAAAGTACATCATTATCCACAGGTGCTACCATGTATTGGTTTTCTTTAACAATGTCATCCAATGTATCTATATTGTGCCTTACACTGTTTAATCCAGTTAATTTTCAACAGCTGTTACTTCCCATCACTCATGGGAGCTAAATAGGCAAGCTCACATAGTTGCATACCATCTCATCATCAAATACATCTCCAACCACTACAACATCTCATTGTGAATCAAATTATTCAGCTTGAACAGTATAACAACAGATGGCAGGGAGTAGTACTACATGTTAGTTGTAGCACAGTATTAATATTATACCATATCAAAAGTTGCTGTGAGTTAATGAGTTAAATTATTTCATAATTTCCTGCTGCCTAGCTGGGTACACCAGTTATAACAGCAGATGGTGGGGAGGAATACTAGTTGCAGCACAGTAATAGTGTACTATACCATATCAAAAATAAGACAGATCACCTTTGGAACCATAATGTGGTAATAGTGTACACCAGTATCGACATGGAAGCTTTCTAGTCCTCAAAAAGGTTAACAGAAAAACATAGGCTAAAACAGACTACAAGATATCTTGGCACATATGTTCCAAAAATTCTGAAAGTTTATTCAAGAGATGATGGAATTTCAACTACCATGTAAGTCCGTAATATTGATGTTTCAACAAATGAAACCATCCCCATCCTACTAATAATGGTGCTTCAACTAACAAAGTCATCAAAATTCTAGTAACAATGCTTTGGACGCACTGAGTAGAAGAGATTAAATTTGTAGAACTTGCATCTTATTCAGAACGTTGTTGAGTATAATTTATGCACTAAATTAGAACATACCATTGCCATGCACCATATCAGTATATTTCTGAGGTCTATAAGATGATTTACAGTTATAATTTCTTTGTGCCGTGCAACAGTCACTTCACAGATAAAGAAACTAGTATAGCACATCATAAAGGAAAGCATCAAGACCTGAGATCGCAGGTTTTCAGTCTTGTCAACAAGCAGTTCAATCTTCTCGCCACGGTCAAGAACCTGAATTCCATAATTGTGATATAGAGTCAGGGACAACCTTTGAAGAGCATCAACGTTTTTAAACAGCATAAGAATCTACCTTCTCAATGTTTTCCATCATAACTCCTTTGACCTCTGAGACTTGTGCTTTGACCTTGGCAAGCTTGCTGATCTCCTCAGGGTGGTCCACACAATACTGCATGTGCTCCTTAAGTTTTGATCTTTAAATAGTACAGATAAACAAATATCAGTAAAAAGAAAGAAGGGCCACCCTGCACCATGGTCAAATATCACATAGAAGAAAAATGAGCATACCCAAATTCTCGGTTGAGGCTGTTTGCCGCGGCAGTAGCTGCTTTCCCACCACCATACCTTTTGGTGAAATCATCCTTGACTCTGTCAAGGAACGCGATGGGGATTTGTCGCCCAACTGATTCAACAGCAACTACACAGTATGCTGCAGAAACAATAAAAAGAAAATGATAATTAATCTCAATGCATGGTATGAGATTACAGGTTACAAAAAGAAAACATAAGTACAGAAAGATCCTAATAATGAAAATACTTATTTTAGGTTAACCAAGCAATTTAGAATGGTCCCAAAAATAGATATTGTAAGTTTGCAAGCCAATTGAGGCCATTTTAATTGTGGAGATATATTCAATTTCCATAAAAGAGTGGGTGCTGCCCTTAAGAGTTTGCCAGCGGAAAAAACACCATTTCTAACCCTCGCCTTCCTGCTTTCTTGTTCTCTTCATAAACTACCATCTATTACTCACTCATGCACACCAAAGCCTAATGCACGACAAGTTAACAGTTATGAATCTTTCCTTGCGTACATAGCATTATGGTGTTACCCACATCAAGTTCCTCCTGAACTATGGGACCACAGCTTGCCTTAAATGTTTATTTGTTCTAAACAAATGCAAACAATTGAAATGGGAAAATGCATCCTATCTGGAGCTAGAAAAACCAGCATTCAAATTTAAGTATGAAATGTCCTTTTTGACATCATGTTCACATTACCACAATAACAGAAATAGGGTCATCCCAGTTTGAAAAGATGTAAAGGCAAGTTATGCTAGACTGCCCCCGACACAAGACTAACACCAACAAGAACGACAAAGAGAATACCGCTTCTGATCATCACAAAGTATATTATGAAATATAAGAATCACACCATTTGATTTGATAAGTTAAGAATAGGTCCATGTATCATCCACATATGCAAAACCGAAAAACGCGGCAATCCCTGAATCCCCAATATGCCGATGCTCCATCCGAAATAGAGCATCTCAAAACAAAGGTGCCTACAATTTCCTGCTAGCATGCAATCACACATGGAAATGGAAATATCAGCGCCTCCTCTAAATATAGCCAATTCCAACACCTAGCTGCCCGCCCTAGCATTCCTCAACTTGAACTGAAGCCTAAACAGCATCCGCTTGCTAGATAGCAAGCCCAGCAAGTCAGCTCAGAGCCGACGTGGATCCAACCACCCGAGAGACGGGCCTACCGAAGCAGATCGAGCAAACCCGCGAGATCTACACGCAGGAAAACCCCCAAATCGAGCACGCAACGGAGCGGATCCAGGCAGATCGGCGCATCAGTCCGAGCGAGCCGAGGAGGTAGACCGACCGATCGGATCGAGGAGGAGGACGAGGAGAGGGGAGCACTCACTGAAGCCGTCCTCGACGAGGTAGTTGAAGGTGTGGCCGTCGCAGTTGTACGTGAACTTGTTGTTGCTGGCGGGGAGCTTTTGGAGGCACTGCGCTGCGATGGTGGTGAAGTTTCCGGTGAACTCCGTGTACTCCGCCAGCACCACCGTGCCCCGTGCCACGAACGCGTAGATCAGCGACTGCTGCCCCATGGGTGGTGCTGGTGGTGGTTACTTCTTTCTCCACCTTTCCTTCCTCCCGGCCGTCACGCACGCTCTCCTCCGCCTCTGCGCTCCCTCTCGCTCTCGCTGCTGAAGCTGACGCCGAGGACAACGCCGGCGGTGAGGCGGTGGGCGATGCGAGCGGAGAAGGGAAAGGAAGAGGAAGGGGATGAGGATAGTGAGCGAGGTGGGCGTGGAAAAGGGAAGAAAAGAAATCGAATTCGAGGTGGGTGGGGACGCGGGTGGTTTTGCGGTTTGGTCCTTGCAAGGTGGCGTATTTATGTATCGCTTCTGTTGACTGGTGTTCTGATGTTTGACCGCAGATGAAAAATATTGAGATGGTAACGAAATATTTCAACATTTCGTACTCTCTCGGCTTTTTAATGTCTGGTTTGTTAACTTTTGGCCATAAATTAAATTATTACTTTCTCGGTTCTAAAATTAAGGAGTATTTTATTAAAAATTATATAAATATGTAAAAATATAAGTCATACTTAAATTATCTTTAATGATAAAATAAATCACGATAAAATAAATAATAATTATAGTTTTTTAATAAAAATTAAATATATGTCTAAAAATCAATAGCATAAAATATTAAAAACTAGAGGATGGCTCTACCTATGCGCTGGTAATTGTTTTTTTCATAATAGCTTTTTTCTATATGCACGATGTCTTACAAAATTATGATAAAATAATGATACGAACCGGGTGTAAAAATTATGTAGTAGAATTCTGCCTCTTAGAAAATATATTAGTTTTTCACTCCTTTTTTAAGGAGTATTGTGTATTTTAGAAACTACGTTATCTAGATGCTGCTGAATGGTTTAGAGATTAGTTATAACAACCATGCTTTCTACATCAGTATCTTGTATGTAGGCGTCTACGAAGTAATAAACTGTGCCGACCTAAGTCCATCTATACATCTACCACGTTCACCAAATAGCACACTTGATTTTTCTTAATTATCGTGGAATAAATGTAAACAACCTTTTCCAGTGATCATAAGATTAGTAGGAGGACTTTACAGCTTGCATGAGGTTGTTCCTTGTGGTTTCTACTCCGTCGATTCTAAAATATAATAATAATTTAATTTAACCTTATAAATGATTTATAATAATAGGTTATGTAAAATTTAATAGTACTTTCAAGTTGCAGGAACTGATGCTCAACCTTGCAGGTACTTATTTGTGATGGAGCCATAATTGCAGGGTGTTAGGTCCCATCTGAAGCTAACAAATGGGATCGCCGGATCATGAAGCAAAGATGAATGCACACAGTGACACGGAAGGGAACGGCATCCCTACCAATTTTTTTTTCCAAAAGGAAAAAGAGGATGTTAGAAATGAGATCATGACGTTTTTCACTCTGAACCTTCACTTGTTGTGATATTTCGGATGGAACCTCGCGGATTGGATTTGGAGCTAATCTCGATCGCTAGCGCTCACTGCGAGGATTCCCAGGAGGGGATATATACAAGGCTTAAACATGGGTGCTAAATGTTTTGATAAAATAGGCAACGGTATCAGCAAATCTCAAAACTTGTAGAGTATAAAAATTTGATCGGCCAAATTTCAGATAGGTTGAGCCTCTATCTTGCCTGGGACTACTTGTAGATTCTGTTTTTTTTCACTGTAAGTTAGTAATATGCTCAAGACAGTAAGTTAAATTCCCGTTCCATTCTAATTGTTTGATGGATTATTTTCTCTTTGTCATAAGCACATTTCCTAAGTCACTCAATGGTATGTTTTGTAAAAAAACTTTCTATATAAGAAGTTTCTTAAAAATACCAAATAAATTTATTTTTTAAGTTTTTAATAATTAATACTTAATTAATTATATGCTAACTATCTATATTGTTTCGTACATCACGATCAACTCACCAGCCGCAGCAGCACATCGAACAGGGCCAAAGAGGTCCTTTATAACATAGGAGTTTTTTTTTGGAACTGTCATTATTTATATTAAAATTCTATAAATTTATGTGTTCTTAAGAAAAGCTGTAAAGATAACGGATAACGGATGATGAACGTTTCACCTACAGTTGGTAGGAAGCCATGACGCTTATCAGCCTCGAAGAATAATTTATATGTAAAACTTTTATATATATTTTTAGATATTTAAAAGAAAATATAAAAAACAAAGTATGATGAGAAAACTCTAAAATTAACTTCAAAATTAAATTTTAAAATTTAAATTTTTGCAGTTCGTAATCACCGTGACGCTTCAGTGTTTACAATTATGTCTTGATTCTCGAGACCAGATCAAAGACTGACCACCGACTTTGGAAATATTTGGAGAACGCGTTTCAGTGCTGTTTCTTCATGTACTACGAGACTACGAGTAGGGCGGTGACGATATTACGAAAGGATCAGCGAGGAAGTAAGCGCGTGTGTTAAGTGTAACCCTCTAGCTCTAACCTGTGATTCTTTCTCCTCCGCGTCGTATAGGCGGGGGAAGAGGATCAGACGAGGCGACAGGTTGTTTTCGCTGCCCGCGCGTAAATCGTACAGTAATTAAAGCCAGACAGCCGGCAATCGTAAAAAGCACCTGCCTCCCTCAGATGATAACCACGCCTAATGCCCTAATTAAAAGCTCGTGAATCCAGAGAGAGACAGGAGGAGGGGGCGCGATGAGGCGCTCTCTCTCACCTAGGTCAGACAGATATGTGTTATTGACACGTGGGTTTATAAGAGTAGATCCTATATTAAGTGAGCCATGTCTCTCTGATTCTATGTCAGAGAATCTGCTTTCGAGGAGGGTCGCGGCTAGACAGTTGGATCTCCCATAAGTCGACGGTCTCTCAGCTATCTTTATTCTAAAATATAGTTATTTCTATCCATCAATTTTTATTTTAAAATATAGTTATTTCTTAACCTTGTTTTCTGTCTTAACCAATCACAACATTACTACAGTACAGTATATTTATGCCGCCATATCGGTTATGAAAAAACCGACACTAATATATGGTTTTCCACCCCTCCACCTCGCCCGCCTCCCTCGCGGGCAATAGCCAGCACTGATGACACCACATCAGTACTAGTTCATTAAAAAACCGTGTACCGGCACTGATAGTATCAATACCGATTTATTAAAACAATCGGCATATGGGACATCAATACCGGTTTATTAAATAATCCGGCACCGATGGGTTTGAGCGAGCCGAGCCGATAATCAGCCAACCCAAGGCCGAGATATTTTTAAGTCTCTCTCACTCGCTCGCTCTCTCGGTCTCTCCGCTCTCTCTCTCGCTCTCTCACCGGTGGCTCTCTTCCCCCAACTGCGTCGGCCTCACCCTCGCCGCCACCATGTGCATTCCTTGTGGCGCCTCCCGACTAGGTGGAAGGCCACCATGTGCATAAGGCACCCGATCCCAGGATCAGTAGTCGGGTACGCACAACAATGATACAACACAGAGTTACAATAATACATAAACAGAGTACTTACATATATGTACAAGGAGATCCATCCAGGACAGACCCGGGATGGGCAAAAATAATCAACAGGTAAACTAGCGAAACAGCAGAAACAGGGCGGAAGCTGGGCAAAAACTACTCCACAGGCTCGGTTGGGAACTAGGCTCGAAACCTTCAGAAGTCTTCGTAGTCGGCCTGGTCTTGGAGGAACTCGGCAGCAGTCGGATCTTCGTCTTCTTCTCCAAAACCTACTATACATATATATGAACAAGGTGAGTACTTTCGTACTCAGCAAGCCGGAAATGATGCCATGTCGGTCAGACAGAAAGGCTAAAGGTTCATTTGCGAAAATTGCCTTAAGAAACTCTTTTCTTTGCAAACACTAGTGAGCTTAAATTTTTGTTGTCGGACAGAGGCTCACGCCTCTATCCATTCCGCAAGTTGCTTTTCAACAACTCGCCACTTAATGAATCAAGCATAAACATATATGTTCTTATCATCTTTTGCTTCGTATTTGCTGGTCCTGTACTTCCCGAGTAGCTACAACCACTCGTTGACCCTGAGACTCGACTACAACCAAATCTCAGCTGTGGCACTTGATGCCCGCTACACTGGCTACAACCAGCTAGCTAGTCGGCCGCCCTGGCTACAACCCGGGGGCTCATCATCGCTGCCCTGGCTACAACCCGGGAGCATGATCATGGCACTAAATGCCCGCTAGGCTGGCTACAACCAGCTAGCTAAGACACTGCTGCCCTGGCTACAACCCGGGAGCGTGCTCATCACCGTCTTCTGGCTACAACCCGAAGACTGAATTGCCGCCCTGGCTACAACCCGGGGGCTTAAACTTTGCTGCCCTGGCTACAACCCGGGAGCATGATCTTCATCCTGTTTACTTTTCATACACTTGTTTATGGTGCTTAACACCCCGGATCACACAGATCCGTTTCTGGCCACACAGGCCTTCCGTTTGCTCACTCGGCAAACTCTGGTCACGGTTCCCTTTCCATTAAACACTTTCACAAATCACTGGCAAACAAATCTACGCTATGGGAATCACCTTGCATCGCCCTTAACCGTGGGCACGGCTGTTCGAACAGTTCTGCTAAACTCTGCACAGGGTGTGCGCTTTACCCATCCGACACGAAAATTACACCGAGTACTGGCCTGTACCCAGAAATTCGTGACAAGGCCATTTCCAAAGCCAGTCTAGAGTCATCCAATGCCAGCCGAAAGATCCACACAGGATTCAGTGGTCGGCACTGAACTTCCCTAAACCTACTATTTACTCGGCCAGGGGCATCCCATAATACCCGTCTGGTCGCACTGTATGATGCTCGGATGGAATTCCCAAAGGAAACGGTCCTTAATGATGATACATAGCCAAGCCACACAGGCACTGTCTCTGTATATCAAGATTTTCACAACTTTATTTGTTTCACAAACACGCCGATACACGGAGTACCGGGTTTTTCAATCAGTTTGGTAAAACCCAACGTTTTTCCCAACGACAAACAACGTTGCAGAGCTAAGCCATTCTACTCGGCATCGTATCCTCAGATAGGATGCTAGCGTGCCATTTGTGGGGCTCTTCAAGGGTGAAATATAACAACATCCTACCAAATAAGTGTTACTACTGGGTAGGTCCATCGGTTGCGCTTGCAAAACCGAGGCCAACAATTTACAAAGGTGTAAACTAAGCATGCATAATATTTTCCAAACAACATAGTTTTGCATATATGGGAATCAATATGATCAAAGAGGCTTGCCTTGTTCCAAGGAGGGGTCTTCTTCGGCGAAGGCGGCTTCTGGATCGTCCACCGGTTCAGGCTCTGAACAAGCAGAAAGGAAACACTGATAAGCAGGAGAAGTAACACACCAAGAAAAAGATCAAGAAGTAGTCGGCTGCAGGAAAGGTGGCAGTCGGCTGAACCAGGTTTGCAATCCGGGCGACAGAGCTCCAAAACTTGAGAGGAGAACAAGAACTCAGCAGAGCTGGAGCTGGCCGGTTTGCAAAACAAAGGAAGAAGGAGCATGGATGGCTCAATATATAGCCGGCGTGCAAGAGTGAGGCACGGTGGAGTTGGGCAACGGGTAGGGAGAAAAAGTCAAGGTGAACTGACAAAGGATTTGACAGGGAGTGACCTTGGAGTCCAACTGGTCAGAGGAGTTGGCAGGCACTGCAGCTGCGATGAGACATTAAGGTCAAGGCTAGGACAGGTTGGAGAAATCTCACTGACAGGGCTTCGGACTGACCACTGGTCCAAACGATGCAGCAGGTTATTGTCCATCGGTCCAAGCGGTGCTGCGGACAGGTGAAGACTGGTTCTTTTCCACTCCGGTAGTCGGCGTCCAACCGGCGGGTGCAACTCGGGGGACAAGGAAACAACAGGTCTCAACAAGGTAGTCGGCCACTTCACAGTGCTTACTCGGCAGCAAGGAGGTCCGAGTAAGACAAGGGAAAGGGCAGGATACAAGGACTGAGTAGCAATCTACTCGGCTCAAGGGAGGAGGTAGTCGGCTGGCCGGGGAGAAAAACTGAGGCACAGCTGACAGGATAGGAGGGGAGCTCGGGAAAACGAAGACTAGCGGAAAAGGAAAACGGGTCGTTACATTCCTCTCCCTCGCCGCCACCACGTGCATGCCTCTCCTCACCATCATACCCCTTCCTTTCCTCTCTGGTGCAGTGGAGGTGGTGGCACGGGGGCCAAATCCAGTCTCTCTCAAGTCTCTTCCGAGGTTGGCGGGTGACAGCGACGGCGCTGAGCTTGGCTGGCTCCTCCTGCACCACCGGCGCACCACCGCGAGCTCGGGGGCAGCTAGATCCGGCTGCCAACAGCTCAGGTTTAGCCAAATCCACGCACGATGGGCCTGCTTGATGGCTGTCTATGGATGTGTTGATCTGTCTTGATATGTTCTTGTTCTTGTTATTGATTATGTATGTGGTTGTGGATGCGGTTCTTAGGAGTGGGGGGAGGGAGCGGTGGAGTTCAAGCCGATGCATCAAGCCAGTTGTTTTTTTTTTACTTGTGTAATCTCATTAGTGCCGGGTCTCACATCCGGCACCGATGGACTTCTCTTACCAGTGCCAAAATTCCAATGCCGGTTGGAGACCTGGGACTGATAACCCTTCTCAATCGGTACTGATGGTCATTCCTAAAGTAGTGTAGCCAGCAGTAGTACTTTATTTAATTTTTTTACTTATTTTTTTCTCAACCAATTACAATATTTTTTATTTAATTTTAACTACTTTCTAATTTACGTAATAAACTATATATATATTTTTCAGGACGGAAGGAGTACCGGTAGAACGGACAACATGGCAAAATGCGTACATGCTTTCCGTGCACGGCCGCTTGATAGTGGCGACCAACAGGGGTAGCTGTCCCCCTTGATCTTTCTCATGGGACGGCTTGTCTAATTTTCACTCCTTCCGTACTTTTAATACTAACCGACGACGACGATAACGTACTCTACAAACTTTCGATCTTTTCGTGTAATTTAGATAGTCAAAATCCGTTAGTAGAAATTGCGTACACTATCAGATTTATTTTGTACCGCAGTTCCGTAGATACATTATCAAGTATTCGTAGATCTATAATAGTAGCTAGCTTAATCAATGTTGTCATTAGTAACTCTTTTCGTCTTAAAATATAATTTTTAAAATTAAACATATATATTAAAAAATGATTTATAGAGATTAGTAAGTAGATGAAAAAAAATTAAATATAAAATAGTTGTGATTGTTTAAGATAAAAAACTAGATGAAGAAGTTATATTCTAATATAAAAATTAAATGTTAGAAGTTACTGATTATACCTCCATCCACTGCTATAAAGTATCGTGGCTATGCAATTGGATTAAAATGTGGAGAGCATACACGGTGAAATTTATTATTAAGGATGAATTTTATTTTAAAAGCCTTCAAGATTAAAAGTAGGTTACCTTCAAAGGAGACATACTGTGTGATGAGTAAAAGCAGCAGGGTGCAAACAGTGTAGATCCAAGCGTGCATATGCTACTTTCCCCGGTCCCTCTTGCTTTTATTAGGCACCGTTCGCTTGTGTTTTTTGATAGAGCTACTAATTTATTTTATATAAGCATGTTTTTAAACTCTTAAAAGTTGTATTTTTTAAAAAACTTTTTATATTGAAGTTTCTTTAAAAATTAAATTTTTTTAATTTTATAATAATTAATACTTAATTATTTATGCGCTAATAATCTATATTGTTTTACGTATAACTAATTAGTTTCAGTCAACTGCTGAAGCGAACACTGCCTTAGTCAATTTCTCTTTGCCTGCTTGGTTAATGTTCTTTCTTGTAGACCCTAAGCCCCTAATTAACCCATGAAATCAATCGACAGTTTCACGATGGTAATAGTACCTTTTTCCTTTCAATAGCCAAAAAGCTTAGAGTCTCAACGAAAGTTAGCTTAATCATACAAGTCCAGCCCCTGAATTTGGATTTTTGGATACTCGTTTGAGATTTAGCTCTAAATTGCAACAGAGTTTCGTTTCAAAGAATAGATCCTACCGGTCCATTTTTCGACCCTTAAACTTTGCCTGATATCCATTTTCATTAATTACAGAATCGGATGTTTTCACCATCAACTTTCCAAACTCAACAAATAACACCACGGAATATATTTTTTTAGTGTTTTTCTAGTTATACTCTTATTGTGTATACTTTTCTTGATAAAATATCACTTAGTAATAATTAGATCCGTAATTATGAAACTTGTCTATTTGGATCTTATGTTAGAGAAAAACCACCTGATCAAAACCACCATAAAAATAGTTAGTGTGTTTTTTTCAAGTTTTAAAATTTATAGGTAAAAAAGGGTTTTATTTTATACTTCCTCCATCCTAAAATATAGCTATTTATAGGACTTAAGCTTTATTCCAAAATATAGCTATTTTTAGCTCTTTTAATTTTATTATACCCTTTCCAACCACCTTACACCCACAAATCACTCTTGCTCCCCAAGTCCTCTTTATATTAATAAAAGTAATGTGGTATTTTACCTTATTTCTTAATCTATCTATAATATAATATAGAAATAGTTATATTTTGGGATGAAAGGAGTAGATCAAAAGTGAAAAATACATTTCCAGCAAAATTCAAGAAAGAGACTTTTACTCCAAGATTTGAACCGGTCGAGCCCATCAAAGAGCTGGGCCCAACCCCGGTAGCCTCCACCAATCTCTTTCCAAATCCAAAAGCCCCACTATTTTTAAATTATTTTTTCTTCTCTCACTCTCGTCAGAAGCTCTTCTCCCCGTGCGTTTCACTGACCACCTCTGATTTGCCGCCACAGCGCCGCCGCGTCCTTCCGATTCGGCCACCGGCCGCACGCGCGAGCTCGCTAAACCCTAGACCCGTCTCCTCCCACGCCGCCGCGGCGCATGGACCCTGCCCCCTCGCTCGCCGCGGAGCTCTGGCGGCCGCATCACCACCGCCACCTCGCCGCCGCCGCCGCGCCCCTCGAGGCCTCCTCCGTCGTCACCGAACAGGGCAACGGAAGCCGCGGTGGAGGTGGCGGAGCAAGCGGACGCAGGAGGACACGGCAGGATGCGGCGGCCGAGGTCGACTCGTCGAAGATCGTCTCCACCTCTGGCGGCGGCGGCCAGGACTCGGTAAGGCTGTGCGGGCAACGCATTGGGCGCGATCTGTGTTGGGGTTGGTGGATTGGGGGGTTGGGTAGCCAGGGGAAGCTGTGAGATTGTGGTTTTGATGCCTTGATGGCCCTGTTCGCCGCGATCTGTTCGTCCGTGTGGATGCACATGCGCTGCTGATACGTAGCACGGCAGGAGAGAGGTGACAGTTAACTTGAGCAGTGCAAACCTGATTAGCCCAAATCAAAATCTTCCAAAAGACAAGCCCATTTCCTATACTGATCAATATTTTGAAACGCTAAATTCTGCATAAGCTGGAGGTCAATGTCTTGTAGAGTGGGAATATGACGATATGGGATGGCTCGGTGAAGCAAAGACACGATGCCCAGGAAGGATTGTAATAGCAGATATGCAGGGAATGTTAGTTCATTTTGGTTCAAATGAAGTACGGAGTATAATCTTACGGCAGGATGTTGTTTACTTTACGAAGCTGTAATTTGTGGTCAAACCCTGTGTGCCGACATAACAGTTGTATTTCTTGTTTGTGCTCAAGCCTTTGCATAATCCAAATCTGCACTATACTGATGAAGCACCATCAGACCCAGGCTAATTCCAACATTGTTAGTTGAGATGCAAGATTTGCTGGAGTGTTCCACTGTTCCTTGGGTTAGTCACATAGCACTAACATGATTTCCGGAGCATATGTGATTCTGGCGTAGCTTTTGATCATTCCAAGAACTTGTAGTTGACCTGTATGCTCAATCTAAAAAAAAAACCTTGAATTTTGTATATGCCTAAAGTGTCAGACCCTAGCCCAGTCAGTTTTCCATTTATTAATGTGGTGCGCTGGTGCTGTATGAATCCACCATTTCTCCTTTATGATTGAATTTCATTTATATCTTTTAAAAATGCAAAGTAAATTATAGGTGTTCCAGTGTGGATGATCTATGTGGATACATGTGTTTATACCTTTTTAACTGTCTATGTGGATGTTTAAATCAACTGAAAGTCATTTCTCTACTTTCCAGGTTGCTCCAGAAGCAAAACGTTTGAAGCCAATGAAATCTAGGGATAATAACGATAATTTAAGGACAGAAGCAAAAACCGAATCAGGACATAGCAGTAAGGCAGCTGATAAAAATGCTGCACCACCAGAGCCACCAAAACAAGACTACATTCATGTGAGGGCAAGAAGAGGCCAAGCAACTGACAGCCATAGCCTTGCGGAGCGGGTAAGTTCTTGCACAATATTTTTTCCCTGTATTTTCAGGTTTCTTTTTTAACTATACAGAGTCTAATATTCTCTTACAAGACTACAGCAGAGTGACCAATTCATCACAGAAGTAGTAATGCTCAAATATTGCTAAAGGTGGATCGTGGGTAGTAACTTGGTAACTACATCAGTTTAATATTTGTTTATTGACAGGCTCGGCGAGAGAAGATAAGCGAACGGATGAAAATTCTCCAAGATCTTGTTCCAGGATGCAGTAAGGTACACTTTGAATACCACCATATTTTTAAGTTTGCATGTTGTTGTACTTGGAAGTTTCAGTGATTTGTCCTCTCAAAATTCTGTCTGAGTGAATGATTTTCTTTTATAATATTTCTTTGCCATTCCTCAGGTTATTGGGAAAGCATCAGTACTTGATGAAATAATAAATTACATCCAGTCTTTACAGCATCAAGTCGAGGTATTTCATTTATGCAATCATGCCTTGCATGGAATTGTCATGCCATTTATGTTGAAGTACCTAATTTAACTGTTTCTGCAGTTTTTGTCCATGAAGCTTGAAGCAGTTAATGCTCATATGAATAATGGAATTGCCGCTTTTCCGTCTAAAGATGTAAGTTTAGTTCAACAGTTACTTATTGAGCTTGCGAGATTCTTGAGTATCATCTGAGCATCAGTTCTTAACATTTCAATTGACCTGACCTGTTTGCTCAACTTGTTGTTTTATTCCTCTCAATATGTATTTCTCTATTTCTTGGTTAAAATCTGCACTTCGTTATGTGAGAAAACTATTTGGTTCCTGAATCTTAATAATTATGCTCTACATTGTTTTCAAGTCATTGGACAATCCATCTGAACAATTTAAATGATATGGATTAAGTCTACTTTTCATCCCTAATTTCCTTGGTTAGTCTAAGTTTCATCCCTCAACTCTAAATGCACACGCAGAGTTTCTAACTGAAATATAAGTAAACAGTACTATTCTTTCGAAACAAATTAATTGAGAAATACGGTATTTTCTACTTATGTTGGAGTTAGAAATTTTGCATAGAAAACTACGATGAAATTTTGTTTTGGACATAGGTATAACTTCCAACATACAAAACAATTCATGAAACAACTCGTTCAGTCCCTGGATGTTTGCTAACAGTGATGATAATTTCTCTGCATGCACATCAGGATGAGTCACCTCCTGTCTAGGCCACAAATATTGTATAGTTGCACTTCAATCCAAAAGATGACACATTGTTTAAGTAGTATTCTTTTCCTTCATCTCTGTTTTATCTATGGTTCTGTTTTCTTTTTCCTTAAATGTGGTTGTAAACTTATATTATACAAGGTTCAGAAAGATTTACTAGTGCCTGTGGTCTTGCAGTTTGGTGCCCAGCCATATAACACAGCTGCTGGTTTGACATTCGATCCACAAACACCAAGGGAATATGCCCAGGGTTTGACATCAGAGTGGCTTCACATGCAGATTGGCAATGCATATGAAAGAGTGACATGAATAAAGCAATCAAAGCCATAAAACATAATTCCTTGTAGCGGCCAATAAAGATTACTAGGATCAATCAAGCCTGTGGTCCTAGATTTTTTTTTTTTGAAGAAAGTAGGTTTATTTTTTTCGCATTATCCTGTCACCAGGTTATTTTTTTAATCCTAATTTGGTCCATGATGCCATAGAACATTCATCTTGACCTCTGGATGCTCGACGATCTATCTCCTTTGCTTGTATCCCATGGTCTTTGTAGTTCAGATTGGAAGGGGAAAAGAGCAGCATGAAAAAAGAATGTTGTATGCATAGCTTCAATTGTACGAGATGCCATCCTCGCGTGTCCTTGGGGGAACAACTTATTTCTTTGCAAGGACTGGCTTGTTGATTTTTCAGAATGTCCTATATGCTTTTGGTTTTATTGTGGGAGTTGCACATGAATATTCGACACCTAACCACCTAAGTTTTCTGTCAGGTTCATAAGAAAGATCAAAAGGCTGGCACGATTGCAAAGTCAGTCTCTTTTCCACGTATTGCTTTCCTTTTTGACTAGAATGAAATGGGCATCTATACATGTCATTTTCGCTGGTGCTGCACCCTTTTTTCCTGATGGGAATTCGGAGGAAGAGACAGCCATGATGTATCCAATGTCTGAATTTGACGTTGTGCCCATGAACAGTCCAAATCTTGATGTGTGGAGCTCCAGGTTCAGGAACCCTAAACTGATGCTTTTAGCTGTGTTACCACTTTGCAGAGCAGAAGCTCAGAGTTGCAGTTGTGATTCTGGAGCAGTTTTTCGGTTCTGTGCCCTTAGAACCAACCAGCGTTTTTGAGGGGCTGATACACTGCAAAGGCAAATTATAATTACCAAACTGATCTGATTTTATAGCAAGTGTTAGCATGCTACCTTCTTTTAAGGAGGCTATGAGCCTTTGTTGAGACATAAAAAATTCTGGCTAGAATCAGCTATATAAGCTAGAGTAGCTTTGGACATTAACTAAGCTAGAGTTTGTACTCCATCTAGACATCTAGTCACAAATACATGTCTAGCATGCACCAACAAGCTGATCTATTCTTGAATCAGCTTTCCCAAGAAACATAACTTATTGGCAATGTAACTCGTGAATCACATGATTATATAAGCCACTCTTGAATTGAGAGTTGAGAGTTGAGAGTAGCATGCTGAACTTCAACACTAAAACATTAGAAGACTAAAATTCTAAGAGTTATTTATTTTTTTCAGTGAACATTGCGAAGACAATACTATTGAATTCAGATTTCAAGGGCCCTTTCACATGTTTCGCTTGCCTCTTTGTGGCACTGATATGGGTTTACAAGGTGTAGTTACTAGTATCTAGTATCGTTTCTTAGGGAGCTGACAAAGACCACACCAAGTAACCAAGAGGAAGTAGTACTTTGTGCCCCTTTGGGTTGAAACGGAGAAAACGACCAACACCTCTAATATAGTAGAAGAATTATCTAAACCACACTTTGCTTAACCGAGAAACAAGTGTGATCTACCACACAACTTAAATTCATAGTCTTCAGAATTAAGAATATCGCATTACTCCAAACATAACAAGATAAGTACATTTAAAAATAAATTTGATAAATACCATAGCAATAATACATGAGTTACAAAATACCGTCGTACATGAGAATGACATATGGGGCCTGAGCCACATGTCAACGACACATACGATGACATTTTTCAACTCCATGATTTTTGCCTACATTTAAGTTTTCATATAACACCACACATCTTACATAATAAGAGCACTCTGATGCTCCAATTAGGATAGAGTCCACAGAATTTTATTGATGTGTTATATAGACAAAAAACCGATGTACTATCATTTAAGTTGATGAGGAGATAGAAAAGACCTTGGTCACATGCAAGAGCTTGCTCGGATGTTAAGTTCAAGACATGATGAGAGAGGGATTATATTAAATTAGTATATTTAATTAGTAGTGTATGTATTGAGAGAGTTGGATCTAATACTAATTTTTAGGTGACGTGTAGAATATATAAACTATCAGTGATGTTAGCATTGGGTCTAGTGGTGGATGAAAAACTTGAAACTCATGAGTTAAGGCCTCATTTGGTAGAGCTCAACTCAGAGTTGAAGCTGTGGAGCTACCTGAAGGCCGCTCCACCTCGTATTTCAATTTTTCTGAGCAGCTCTAGCCTGTACTCCACATTATTTTTTAGTGGAGCTAGATTGTTTGGTAAAGCTCTAGCTCTACTGAACTAGGATTTGAGAGCTGGAGTTCTACCAAACGGAGTCTAACTTGACTCGACTTAGGCAGTTATCGCGTCAAGTCGAGTTCAAACTTTTACTTGTTTTCTTAACGAGCCAGCTCGGGCTAACTTGCGAGTTATTTGGTTAGCTTGTGACGTGTTGAATTACATGCCCATTGTTTTTATATAGTGGGCATATAGGCCATAAGCCCATTATTGCTCGTTGCTACACAAATCTTATAAGTCATAATGCATAGCATGTTAGCCATAACTCTCAGTACATGAGCCTCATAGAGATTCATAACCATGTAATCTATTGTAACGAGTTTTAGTGACCTAACTTAAGTTTCTTAACATGTTGAGTCGAGTTTCCTTTTCAACTCGTTATATTAACGTGAAGTTGAGCCGGCTCGTTAACTTAAGGTCCTATTCTTTTTAGCTTATTCACCGGATTATTAAAATGGATAATTTACTCCACGCTTTGAAAAATATATTTTCTCAAAAATCTTTTTTCTTCCGCGTTGATTAGATCACTTGTTTTAAGTTGTTTATCAAGTTATTATTAAAAATATTTAATTTATCCTATAATTAAATAAATAATCTATAACAATAATTCGCTCAATAATTAAAATCAGCCAGAACCTAGAGTTTTCATGGGTCGAGCTGAGTTGGCTCGTTAGCCACCTTCTAACGGCGGACTGCCCTAAATCCAGAGCACAACCTGACCGGGTGAGACACGCCTGTTGCCGTCCGAGCCCGGTCCGGGCGCTTGCTTTCCATGTTGACGCCTCGCCCCCCTACGACGACCCGACCCGGGTTGGAAATTTTACAGAATTGCCCCTCCTCCTCTCTTCCTTCTCCACCCCTACGTGGAATCCCACTTTTACCCCTCCTCCTCCACTCTCCCCCACCCCCCAATGGCCGCCTCCCCCTCCTCCTCGCCTCCCGCTTCCCCCTCCCATCCAAACCCTAGCCCTACGCCCCACGTAGATCCCCGATCTGGTCCCCCCATGCCCGGCTCCACCGGCGACGGGGACGGGGATGCCCCCTCCTCCTCCTCCCCCCCCCCTTCTCCGGAGAAGCAGAAGGAGGGGGAGGAGGAGCCGGCTGGGAAGGAGGAGAAGCGGGAGGAGGAGGCCCCGGCTCCGGTCGTGGCTCAGGAGGCGCCAGCCCCTAGGAAGACGCGGCTGCCGCGGGCGTGCAACAGCAAGCCGAAGCCTCCCCCGCCGCCCCCGCCGGAGCGGCCGCGCCGGCGCGCCGCGGCGGGCGGGGCCGGCGGCGGCGCCGAGGAGCCGGCGCAATGCCGCGTGGTGACGGCGCTCGTGTCGGAGCCCGAGGCGCCCGCGGAGCTGCCCCGGTGGCGGCTCCGCTGCATGTGGGAGCTCGCCTCCGTCCTCAACTTCCTCCACGTGCGTGCCATGCGATGTCCCCTTCTCCCTCCTGTGCTTGCTCTAGCCGCTCCACCGTGTCTGGCAGCTCGGCGGTCTAGGTTACCTTTCGTAGGTTGAGCTTCGAAGCTAGGGTTAGGGTTTCATTCAACTGTTGTTGCACTGTTTTCGTGGCTGCAGGTGTTCCGGCCTTTGCTGAACATCACGGGGGAGTTCACGGCGGAGGATCTCGAGGAGGCTCTTATCACTCCCAATAGTACTCTAGATGATGTGCACATGCCACTCCTAAAGGTGAGTGCTCGAGTTGTTCAGCTCAGGTCGAATTGGTAGCTACTCTATAGGCTGGAATAATCTGTGTCGTTCTATTTGCATGTGGTTCATTGGGTTGTCATCAAAGACAAGATTAAAGATGTGCCCTTGTGCTTGCAGCTTGCAAGAAGTAAAAATCGTTCATTTTTTGTTCTAATGCTTGCATTCTTTGGGACATTGAGGTTTAACTGTGGTGCCAGTTATAGTGAGTTTGTTGCTGACTTGTACATTTACTGTATGAGAAAATGCTATTATAGCAGCATGACTGATGTTCTTGGGCCTATGCTTTGCGGTAACTGGAATATATCTCATTCACATTTCTGAGTATATTTGTATTTGATCATGTTGTTTCACACCTTTTTTATGCCCGCTTAGACAATACATTTTATTCAGTTGAGTTATCAGTTATATATGTATTTGTGTGCTAGTACATATTTTATGCTCAGACAAAAATATACTATGCGAAACTTCTACATGGAATCTCATGATTTTTATTGCACATGCAGTCAATTCCTCCAGTAACCCGCATGGCTATGGGGCGTGGAACCTGGGTGACCGTCCTATGTAGAAAGCTAAGGGACTGGTGGCATTGGGTATATGATTAATATTCCATGTTGCAAACAACTTTTGATAAATGATGGTTGTAGATTCCATTCAATTGGTGAGCTATTAACTGTCTGAACTGCAGGTCGCAGAAGGTGATATACCAATAGTTGCATCACATGGGTTAGTTTAGCCCACCAGAAATCCTTGTTTAATCTCCTGCTACAAATTTATATTGTTTCCTTAACATTGTTTTCCAACTGTTTCATCTTCCACAGAACTGAAATTGAAACGTACAAGGTTCTAGAACCGGCGACTCGTTTAATTATCTTGAAAGCAATATGCGATATACGTGTCGAGGTACATGCCTATTTTTCTTGCCCGTTCTTTGTAAAACCGAAGGAAGTTTGTCTAAACGACTTATGATTTTTGTGATATTTTATAATATGCACTGTAGTATATAGCTATAACTATGTTCCACATTCTTTTGAATAAAGTCTCATGCCTTGTCATTTGTATCTTGTCATCCCACATTCTTGTATAGATCTGTCCTATTCATGGCTGTCAATTTAAACTATGTTCAACCATTATTAATTCAGTACATTGGAAAGACTATCTCCTTACAATGTTGAAAACACTATATGAATATGATGACCAGTATTTCATCCACTTTTGCATAATTTTTTGGAAGACAGACTTAAATTTGTAGAAACATTTATGTCGGCCTATACAATTCTGGTGCCAAAGGCAATTCTTCATCAATTTATTAAGGGGGAACAATGATACTTTGTCTATTCCTGCATATGAACCTACCAAAAGCTAAGATACATTGTTGCTAAACGGTTATTCCTTTGAAAAATGGAAGCAGCTGTTACTTTTCACTGCTGCGCATTCTGTGCAAGGGCTATACTAATACTGATTAAAATTTTAGAATTTTTATTCAAGATATGCTTCCTCTTTTATATATATGTGCAGCATATTGCCTCCCTTTCTCCTTGCGCAGCTGTAGAGGAGAGGATTCTGCACTAACCCTGATGCTTTGTAGTAGAAAAATAACATTGACGATGATTTGAATAACTTCCTAAAGTTTAAGAAATATACATGCTTGATAGCAAGCACATACTTTGCCTGCTGACCTGCTCTCTTGGGAAATTAAACAAAATGGAGCAAGAGAGGCATTATGATAAGTCTGTTGATAATACCTACTCTCTCCATTCTTCAATAGATGATGTTTTAGAGTGCATGCAATAAAACCTTGAAATGTTAACTCACCAAGATATGCACAAATATTAACATTTGATACGCGAAAATAAAATTAATATATTCACCATAAAAACAATTTTGTGATTATTCTTTTAGACACTTTTTCATGAATATATGATTGGAAAAAACAATAATGAAACATGTGGATTCGAGACTGTCGATGCCCTAAATGACACTAAAAAGAGTGGAGGTACTACTAGTATCTGTGGGGGACAAATGCTCGTAATAGCTAGGTGGGAATTATTGCAGTTTTGGATATATCTGGAAATATGTGGCAATTTTGGGTTTTGAGTCACATGAGTTTGATCAGATAATGATTGTTAAGCATGTATTTTGCAGCAAGAGGATATCCGGAACTTCATTGACAGTTCCTTAAAGCATGGCTATGACCTTTCTACCTTTCGTAAAGAACGAATAGGGGGAGATGCCTATGGAATCTCATACTGGTGGGTATTTTTTCCTAGCAGCTATTTTGAATGGACTGTCCTGGAGGTTTTATGTTCCAATTCCAGTAAGGTGGGTGCTGATCAAGTCTTTCAGAACAGGTATGAAGATGATCCTATTCTCGGGCATAGATTATATCGTGAAATTAGACGAGTGGAACAGGTGAAGAAAGAGCCAGGAAAGAGATCTAGGGGAAAAGGGGCTGTTACTCTTCCAGTTGTGTCCTATCAGTGGGAAACTGTCGCATCCAACTTTGATGAGTTTGATGATGTTGCAGTAAGTTTTGAGTTCCTCATATATGGTGCACAGAGTGAGTTATCAAGTAATATTTGCCCAGAAGACTTGTATTTGGATAAGGGTAAAATGCTTTGTAATCCCAAGTATGAAATGAGCATTGTTATTAAGGAAAATGAGGCAGACTTGTATTTGAATAAGGGTAAAATGCTTTGTAATCCCAAGTATAAAATGAGCATTGTTATTAAGAAAAATGAGGCAAGAGTAAATGCATCACTATCTTATAATGTGGATTTCCAACATGATTGAACTTTCATGGGGTTCTTGTAACCTGGGTCAAATCTAGGTGGTTACCGGTACATTGCCTTGAACTGGTTACCAGTCATAAGAGTTTTAGGTATGAAATTCCAACATTTAAATTTGAAATCTTGTCAAGTTGAATCCAAAAAAATCTGGTAAGGCATTTACTGGTATTTGATTTTAAAAATGTGGAACTCCATTTTTATCCAGTTAAAATCTGGTTGCTTGTGGTAACTGGTCCAGCTAGGTGCCTGAGTTTTCTTTAGTAAACTGGCTTTTGAAACCTTGCTTACAGAATTATATCCACTTAATTATGTTGATGGTAGATAGTGATGTAACCAGGTCCACTTAATTATGTTCCCCATCCAATAGATTAGCACCCAATTAGTGCAAAAAGGAAGTTTTACCTAGTTGTAAATATGGCTGTCTAACTTTATTGGGTTAGAACAGAGTTCACTTGGAATAAGAGCTGATATGACCTATTCAACTAATGCTACTTTGGACTGTTACTCATTGTTAATCTTATGCACCTGTTGATTAAGTGTAGCGACATCTAATGATATTAGATACTTCTCTCTTTTCGTTGTTTAGGAAAAACTCTTTTCAAGTCGGAACAGGTCAGAGGCCAACCTTGGCAAGAAGTTGAAGATTGAATATCTTCCAGATATTGAAAAGATACATAAAGTACGTACCGTGTTTAACCCAGCCTGATGTAATTGTTTCGCCAGCGAAAGTTATTTCAAGCCTGTTAATTTTATATATATTTCCTATTGCAGAAGAAGGAGAGGTTGCTCAAAAAGCAACAAAGAGAAGCCCTCCTCATTGATAGTTTCTTAGCACCAGATGGATTTACCACTGGCCGCTCTCTTCGTGACAGAAAGCCTGTAACATACACTTTTGGTAAGTGCCAAGAGACCAAAAGACTGAACCTCGCTATAACAGCAAGGATATCCCACGATGGAAATACCATCAATGTGGTTCTGACAGGTGGTCCAGAGGTCTCACTTGTCAGTTTCATGCTGGATAGTATTATCCAATCATATATCTTTGCAATGCTACTTTGGTGTTTTTCTTTGTTTTGATAGAAGCGACGCTTTGTCGCAAAATGCTTTACGGTTACTATACTCTTTTCATTTATTTCCTTCACATTTTAGATATCCAGATGACCTGCATCACTTGCTTATTATCAAATACTTATTATGACCTTTGTGGACTCCCTAAGCATTGCTATATGTTAGTAAAACTCTCTGTTTTATTCTCAGCAGCAGATTAGTGATGGAATGATAACATAACTTCTGATAATGCGAATTGAAGTGAATCTGTGTTGGCTGGTTCAACACAGATTTATCTGACTTCGAGCTGTAAGATAATATTAATCAGTAAGCTTATAAAATGATTACAAAATGAAAGCTAATTGCTTACATAGAGGTTGCTGATTGCTTACATAGAGCTTCTGCACTTTTATTCACTATCTTCCATTCCACCACCATGTTTATGACAACTGGAGTATGTTATATTGATTCCATTACCTTTGTTCAGCAAGTACACTGGTTCTAAATTTCTAATTAAAAGGTTTGACTCTACCTATGATGCAGATGAATACGACCGCTCAATAAGCGAGGCCATAAAAATAACGAAGTAGGTGGATTGCCTCTTGCTCAGTAATTTTCACTTGTAATTAGAAAAACATTTTTAGAGACTCCACCAGTTAGCATTACTTATGTGCTCTGTTCTTTCGGCAGGAAAGGAGAAAACTCAGCTGAGCCTGTTGCTCCAGTCAATAGAAGGATGCTTACGCCAAGACCAGAGGCATCGAGCAATGGCAAGGTGAATGGTCTCTCACCGACTGCGAATGAATATGATGGAAATTCTTCAAAGTCAGATGACTACCGAGATAGTGATGGTGAACACGAAAGTGAGGCACTTGATCGGAGGTACAAATTTCATAGCATTTGGTATTTAACACTTACCCCATTGGAATCTATGGCTTTATGAGTATCCATGGTTTCTGTTGTAGCAACCGCCGGAGGAGGAGATCTCAGAGATACACACGAGACTTTGTTGAGGTTGTCTCAGATATTGATCCAAACTTTGACAGCGACGATGAAATAATGGGGGAGGCAGTCTATGACGAGGAATATCTGAGAACTCGCAAACATCAGAAGACATCAAGTGCTTCTGAAGAGGATGAAGAGTTTCGGTTAGAAGAAGATGCTGAAGATGATGATGAAGAGGAAGAGGAATATTCTTTGAGTACCAGTGAGGATTTAGAGGAGCCGCAACGGCATAAGAAACTGCAAACTCGTGGCCGGCGAGGGGCCAAGCTTAGATCTGTTGATGAAATCCAAACAGGTCTTAGGCGCAGCAAACGTTCTTCACGTCAACGCATTAATTATCAACAGTATGATTATTCGGACACAGACACAGAGGCAGGAAATGAAGGAAAATCTGATGCATCAGATCCTGATGCTGGTTTTGATGCAGAAAATGATACAGAACTCTCGACATCGAGTCAAGAGCAAGAGGAAGATGAGGATGATGGCCCTGAAGAACAAAAGGACATTAGCGATGACAATAAAATGGATGAGGATCATGTTATGGTTGCAAATAAAGAACAGGAGCAGCAGGCACAGCCACCTCCACCGCCACCCCAGCAGCCTGTGGAGAAAATGGAAGCTCCGAGTAGAGAGATAGAAACTGTAGGGAGAACATTTTTAGATCTAAATGAGCTTGCACCTGGCGGTGGCTTTGACGACGGGCCAAGCCTGACCATGAAAGATGAGGATATGGATAACAGTTAGGAAATAAGTTTTGTAATACAATCGAGTGTTAGTAGGTGCAACTTGGAGCAAGGTGTAATTGCGTTAAGTCATGGGCCATTGCCATAGATCAATGTCCCACTAATGAGATGACTCGGCAATATCTGGACAGTTTTAGATGATTGCTGGTACATCGATTTACAGTGACAAAAGAGGCGAGGTTCCACTAAGGTTGCGGCGAAAGAGGTGCTTCAAATGTAACAGATTGCTGTTTGATACTTGGAGGCCATCCTAAGGGAGTTTTGCATTCTATTGTGTACACTACACGAAGGGCGTGCATCAGTCACTGCTGTATTATGTCCAGACTGATTGATGCTGTGTCGCTGCCAGATACATACTTGTAGCCTCCATTTATTTAGCCCTAGGCGTGATACTGTTGTTGGGAAATTCTTGCAACATTCATATGGTGGAAACTTGTAATACACCTTTGTAATACACCTTTGTGCTCCGCTTCTCGGCATTTCTTCAGTTATATTCCACTTGTAGAATGTAGTTTCTGAGTCTATAAGAGGCCTGTAGTTTCTGTATCTATGTGTCAACCTGATTACTTTGGTACATCTGTGGGCAGTTGATGACCTGATACTACCATGCCAATAGGATTCTTCAGCAAGAGTTGTTTTGTTTGGAAGTTGCCTTTGTGTTTCTTTCTTGCTGAGAAGAACGGAAGATGCAGCCCAGACTTCTTTGGGGTACATTCACAAGTTTTTTAGGGGGGTACATTGACGAGGATTTGTAGAGATCCCCTGTTCTGCACATCACATATGGTCTCTCATTAGGCCTCGTTTGGAACACGAGAATTTTTCCTTATTCGTATGATAACTAATTGGTTTCCTATGTTACTCCTGTGAAATTCCCTTGTTTCAAAGGGATTTCCTTCTAATTCTGCAAAGGATGTGACAAAACACTGTCACCAAGCTTACATAAGGAGAAAAATATTATCAACTGCAATTAATAAAGACATAAAGATGCGGAGATTAATGAAAGAATTGCTTGTAATATTTGGTTATAATGGTACGTAGAAAATCTCCTTGCTCAGTATGAGAATAACGATGGCCGGAGTGCAGCGCCGATGGCGATGACCAGGTACGCCGGCCACCGCTCCGTGGGCAGGACGGTGAGGTAGACGGAGGTCATGAGGGAGACGATCATGGCGCATCAGGCGACGACGGTGAGCCTGTGCCCCCACGTGAGCTGGCCGAGCTTGAACTTGACAGGGTCCCTCCACGCCCAGATGAAGCAGAAGACGACGACTGATAGTAATCTTGTGCGAGAGTTTTATTTTTATTTATTTATTTATTTATTTTTTTGAAACTGAGAGTCTTTTTTGTTACTGCATATCATAGGTTGCTTTGACTAGCTGCACGTTTGATCCTTTATGTAACGGCTGGCTTGAAAACTTCAGAGTTCAGTTAGCTGCTTCAGCTTTTTTTCATTTGTAGAGATTGAGTTGGACCCGGAGCGTTGGATGCCACATTCAGTAGTTGGATCTGGTAAAACCCCATGTAACAACCTCACTAAAATTCAAATTAATTTGATTTAATTCAAATTTAAACTTTTGAAAGGCTCTAACTTGTTTTAAATCAGAATCCAGTGAAACTTTCACTAAAATTCATCTAAATTTAAGATTTAGCTAATGGCACTGATTTAGTATTTTTATCTGTTTTTATTGGATTTATTGTTGTTTAATTTGATGTTAGAGCACTAGATTAATTAGGCAGAACCTATCGCCGACGAGGAGCCATTGGCAGAGCCAGTCAAGTCACTGTGCCCTCCTCTTTGAACATATTACGTCTATATTGCAAAATGTCGATCAACGGGTGGAGACATGAGTGTCACTCCGTATTTCACACTTAAAACCGTTTGTAAAAACCAAAAAACTTAACAAAACAAAATTGTTTTCGACTGCTGTCGACGGATTGATACCCGACCATAATATCCGTGTATATATGGAGTATTTTGAGGACATAGGGTAAGACTGATATGAAGATGCAAAGAGACATGGATTTTTATACTGGTTCGGGCCCCTGAGATGGGTAATAGCTCTACTCCAATTTGGCCGGGAGGCCAGTGCTTTCCACTATATCAATCTCATGAGTATAAAGTATGGGGAAGAAACTCTAATGTAGTCTGCTAATATGTTGGCGTAGAACTTGGGTATGGTGATTGGCGGCTTGTTATTGTCAGGCTTCTCCAATGTCAACTAGATGAGATTAGGCGTATGTAACTTCTATTGCTTCTCCTTAGGTTCTGTTGGCTTATATTGACCTGTTCCTCTCTTCATGGGGAGTCTTGTATTTATCCCCTGGATGCCTCCTTGTCCAAGTAGAACTAGCGAGATATATTAGGATATGAATCCAAGCAGTTCTGGTAGAGCCCGAGTAGGACTCTGTGTTTCTTTTCTTATCGGGGACTCCTTCCTTATCTGCTCCGGACTCTATCCATATGTATGAGGTTTGTCTCTATATAGAACTTGGTATGTTGTACTCTACTGAGGTATGTGCATGTCTATGGGATATCCCATATTAGTACATTGACAATTATGGTAGCCTGGATTGAATTGGGTGGCTCTATTAAAGATTAGCACACCTAGGTCAGTTAAGGGCCGAGTCAAGAAGCTATGCAGGAAACAAACTGAGTATGACCGTAATTATTGAGTGGGGATAGTCCTGGTGGATTAAGTGGACTGAGCGGGGGTGATACCCTAGTCATTGGTACATTTTGGCGTGTGGTCTCAAGTAGTATCTGCCATAGATTTGATATCATCAGTTAAGCAATTACAGATCGATCACTTATTGGACCTGAGACTCTTGAAGAATCTTTTCTATTCTTTGGCTATGTGTGGGAAGATAGAAATAAAATGACTACAATTTTGGGCATTCACCTAATTTTGTTAGGTATAGATGTTGTGCTGTGTGCTAAAGTATTGCTGTGTTGAAGTGTTTTTTTGTGTTGTGTGAGGGTGGGGTGTGAGTTGGGTCTTCCAAACCTTGGTCCCATGACTCCTCTCACATTGGTGTTGGTGTAGTGGATATAGCATACCTTGTATACATGGACTAGGTATAGGTGTTGTGCTGTGTGCTGAAGTATTGCTGCGTTGAAGTGTGTTTTTTTGTTATGTGAGGGTGGTGTGTGAGTTGGGCCTTCCAAACCTCAGTCCTAGGACTCCTCTCACTAGTGGTGTCAGTGTAGTGGATATGTCATACCCTGTATATATAGACATACGTCACTAGGAATACCGCATATCTAATGAGATATGGAAGGTGAAGACCGGATATGGATAAAGTCACGAACAAAAAAGGAAACGTATTCCGGACAGAGGAGGACTCCATAGTCCGACTCGGTTATGACAAGGTTTCCTCTACCTGTGTCCTATTCGGAGCCTCGGAGTTCTACTTGGAGAAGGATTCATCTATTGGTACAAATACAATGCTTCCTAGGAGGGAAGGGCATTGGATCATAAGCTTACAAGCCCAGGAACACCAAGCCAGAGGAAGCCTTTTCGCCAAGTCCCCGACTAATGCATCCCATCATCCATAGTTGGTAGGCTAGGTAGACAATTAATACAGATCATTGTACTTGGTGCATATTTCATCTAATATATATAAACTGGACTAGGGCTATTACCCATGTTGGGGGCCTGAACTAGTATAAAATTTCCTTGTCCCGCTCTGTTTTTACATATCAACAAATACCTTGGTACTAGACGACTCCAACATCCCTGAATACTGTAGTCGGGATCTAACCCTTCGACAGTTGGCGCGCCAGGTAGGGGCCTGGTATTCCGAAGGATTCATCGAGATGCCTTCAAGAACCAGTTTTTTCAACAAAGGATTTTATGATAGCTTTGGCCCGGAAGATCAGAACCGGCTAGCAGTCACTTTCCTTCAGGTCAGATCCATCACCTTCCCGGCACCATCGGCACCACCGAAGTTTCCAATTTTTCTCACAAAGTTGATGCCGAAGCCCAAGGTTAGAAAGACTACAACCAGATCTAACAAGAGGTCCTCGGCTCGAAAGCAGTGTTGTCCGATTTATAGGATAAGTTCTCATACCCTGGCCGAGTGCAAGGTGTTCTTGGAGGAGGTCTACAACTTGTTGCGCCCACCCCAAGAAGATTCTAGCAAGAGTTGTCCGACCCACTCCTGTTGGAGTAGATCCGACAAAACAAGGTTAGATGACAAAGACGCAGCAGGCTTCTCGGACAGAGTGGTGGGATTTGTTGACACAGATCCCGACGAGCCATCTGAGCTTCAAGGACTAGATGAAGAAGAGTTTCGGACTCCATGCTAGGCTGTGATGTCGGAGCCATCGATAGGTCCCCCGTTCAAGGTGGTGTAGTTGACTCCGTCGAGGAGGGAGAGATTCTTGATTAGAGGAACCGAACTCCCGCGAGGACGCCTCCCCGACAAGACGATCTGACAACGCCTACTCAGCAGATTCTTGGAGCTCAACAGTTGCTGAGCCAACTGCTAGTTAATTTGATAGCTAATCCCGCTGCAACTGATTGGATAGAGAGGATATGTGCTACAATCGCCAATCTAGATACTACCTTTAGAAGGCCTTTAGAAGGGCCGAGCAGGGAGCAGCTAAGGGATCAGGCGAAAAAAGGGCCTTGTCAGATCACTATGAACTTCCAAGCAATGACAACCTGCCCCACCAAGACGCGGTCGGTGGAAATCGCCAGCATAACCGACAACAGTAAAATCCACCCTTGCGAAGAGACAGACAACCATAGGACAACCACCAAGATCAAGATTTTTGTGACAACTTAAACAGGAGGTGGGAACACCGTGATGACCAAGGCCATTGCAATGAATACAGCCGTAGGAACGGCCAGCCATCGCAATAGATTGAGAAGCCCAGGACGACAATGTGACAACGACTGACGACCATATGGGGCTGGTGCCCTTGGCGATCCGTCGTCGTCATCATCCTTGTCCGATCAACATCCACGCCGTTGGAGGTCCCCTAGCCACCAGCCTACCTTCCTACTCGGGACAGGATGCAGAGCGTTCACCCGACTCACTACTCGGTTGAAACAAGAGACGTAGTGAGTCAGAAAAAACTGTACACATGGGAAAGTATAAAACTCAGGTATAGAAGGGATGTAGCTGTTCTATGTTTTATGAGTTGCTGACGAAGGCACCGTCTTCGGTCTTCAGTTGGTAAGCGCCTAGCCGTGTAACCTCGGCGATAATGAACGGCCCTTCCTATATTGGGGATAGTTTATGCCTGTCTTTGGTGGTTTGTATTTTCCTCATGATGAGATCCTTGACCAAAAAGGCGCGGCCATAGACATTGCGATTGTGGTAACGACGCAGGCCTTGTAGATACCGTGCTGACTGGATTATTGCGGCCTCCCTCGCTTCTTCCAACTGATCTAGTTCGACCAATCGAGTGTTGTTTGAGATATCTTCTGAGTAAGCCTGAACTCACGGAGAGCCGAACTCTAACTCGGTTGGTAGCACAGCCTCAGCACCATAGACCAAGAAGAAAGGGGATTGCCCTGTTGCCCGACTAAACGTGGTTCTTAGAGACCAGAGAATGGATGGGAGTTCTTGTACCCACCGGCCCGCATATGGTTGTAGTCGGTCGAATATCCTTGTCTTGATGCCTTGTAAAACCATGCCATTGGCTCGCTCAACCTGTCCATTGCTTCGCGGGTGAGCCATAGATGCATAACAGATCTTAATGCCGAAGTCGTCACAGAAATCTTGAAAGACGCCGCCTGTGAATTGAGTGCCGTTGTCCGTTATGATGCGGTTAGGAACTCCAAATTGGTATAATATACTCATGACGAAGTCCTTTGCTCTTGCCGCTGTTATGGTAGCAACGGGTTTTGCCTCAATCCACTTCGTGAATTTATCCATTGCGACGAACAAGTGTGTGAACTCTCCTGGCGCTTTCTTGAAAGGCCCGACCATGTCAAGCCCCCATACTGCAAAGGGCCAAGAGATTGGTATGGTTTGAAGTTCTTGGGTTGGGAGGTTTGTTTGTCTTGCGTAGAACTAACAGCCCTCGCATGTGCAAACAATGTCTTTGGCGTCTGTTACTGCTGTTGGCCAGAAAAATCCCTGCCTGTAGGCCTTTTTGACTAATGTCCTGGATGCGGCATGGTTGCCACATATGCCCGAGTAGATCGATCGCAGAATCTACTTGCCCTCCTCGATTGTGATGCAGCGTATGAGGACACCGGATGCACTTCTTCGGTACAGGTCTTCTCCGACTAGTAGGAAACTTTTGCTTCGACGCTTAATTTGTTCGGTTTGAATGCGATCTTTTAGGAGTTCGTCGTCTAGAAGGAATTTGAGAACAGGAGTCTGCCAATCTTCGGATATGGTTAGTACTTCGTCTGTTGCCGGGGTAGGTTCGCCTCCCGACTGCTCTGGCACTGGTTTCTTCTTGACTGACAGCTCCATTAGTTGCTCGACAAAGATCCTAGTCGGGACCACTTCTCTCTTGGATCCCATGTTAGCCAGTTCGTCTGCCACTTCATTGTATTGTCGTAGGACATGGGTTATCTCCAGCTCGTCGGACTTGTTTTCTAGCTTTCGGACCTCCTAACAGTACGCCGCCATGGTATCGTCGAGACATGTCCTGTTTTTCATGACTTGGTTGACCACGAGTTGGGAATCTCCACGCACAACCAGTCGACGGATACTGAGTGATATAGCGATGTGGAGCCCGTGGATGAGCGCCTCGTACTCGGTGACATTGTGGGAAGCCAGGAAGTGGATTTGTAGAACGTACTTGAGTTTTTCATCGGTGGGTGACGTCAGTATGACGCCAGCCCCAGCGTCGCCAATCCTCAGAGAGCCATCGAAGTACATTGTCCAGTACTCTAGCTTCGCTGTTGATGTAGGCGTCTAAACTTCTGTCCACTCGGCCACAAAGTTGGCTAGAGCTTGTGATTTGATTGCTGTCCGTGGCTGAAAGGTGATGTCGAATGCCATCAACTCGAGCACCCATTTAGCGATTCGGCCAGTGGCCTCGCGGTTTTGCAGGACGTCCCCGAGTGGATACGATGTGACCACCGTGATTTGATGCGATTGAAAATAGTGCACCAGCTTCTGGACAGTGATGAGTAGGCCATAAAGCAGCTTCTAGACTTGCGGATATCTTATTTTGGAGTCGGCAAGGACCTCGCTGACAAAGTAGACTGGCCGTTGAACTTTTTGTATGTGACTCGGTTTGGATCGCTCGACCACCAACACCGTGCTGACTACTTGATTGGTTGCCGCCAGATACAACATTAACGGCTCTTGGAGCATAGGTGACACCAACACGGGTGGTGATGTGAGAAATTTTTTGAAGTCTTCGAAGGCTTGCTGGGCTTCTGGAGTCCATTGGAAATTGTCTGCTTTCTTCAATAGCTTGAAAAAGGGCATGCCCCATTCGCCTTGTCGGGAAATAAATCGGTTGAGTGCCGCCATGCAGCCTGTCAGCTTTTGGATGTCCTTCTGGCTAGTCAGGGGCGCCATGTTCATAATTGTGTTGACTTTCTCCGGGTTGGGCTCGATGCCGCGATGCGATACAATGAAGCCGAGTAACTTGCCAGATGGCACACCGAAGGCGCACTTTTCTAGGTTCAACTTCATCTTGAATCTTCGAAAATTTTGAAAGGTTTCTTCTAGGTCAGCTATGAGGTCTTCTTTGGACTTGGTCTTGATCACCACGTCATCGACGTAGGCCTCCATGTTGCGCCTGATCTGAGCGTGAAGACACCGCTGAATTGCTCGTTGATACGTTGCTCCAGCGTTTTTCAAGCCGAACGGCATGGTGGTGTAGCAGTATGCGCCAAACGGCGTGACGAAAGACGTTTTTAGGTAGTCCTCCTCCTTCAGGCTGATTTGGTGGTATCCCGAGTAACAGTCGAGAAATCTGAGAAGTTCGCACCCTGCGGTTGAGTCCACCACCTGATCTATTCTCAGTAGAATAAATGGATCCTTGGGGCATGCCTTGTTTAGATCGGTGTAGTCGACGCACATGCGCCATTTTCAATTTTTCTTCCGGACTAGAACTGGGTTTGCCAGCTAGTCTGGGTGGTAGACCTCTTTGATGAACCCGACTGTGAGGAGCTTGGTTATCTCCTCCCAAATAGCATCTTTCCGGTCCTGTGCGAAGCGCCGTAGTCGTTGCTTGATTGGCTTAGCGTCCATCTTGACGTTGAGGGTGTGCCTGATCACCTCCCTTGGTACACCTGGCATGTCAGACGGTTTCCATGCGAAGATGTCTTTGTTGGCTTGGAGGAAGGTGACGAGCGCGTATTCCTATTTGGGGTCGAGTCCGGTCCTGATTAGAGCAGTCTTGGAGGGGTCGGAAGGGTCCAGGGGGATCTTCTTCGTGTTAGAGTCCACTGAAATTCCTGACTTTGCTGCTTTTTTCGTTGGAACTTGGTCATCCTTGACTTCAGTTGTGATGGCCTGCCAAATGCTGTTGCATCCGACTGCCACCTCTTGTGATTGAGCCAACTCGCAACTCTCCTTGTCGCAGGTGAAAGATTGCTTGACGTCGCCGCGGAGGGAGAGGACTCCTGCTGGCCTAGGCATCTTGAGCACCATGTAAGTATAGTGCGGTATCGCCATGAATTTGGCGAGCGCCGGTCGCCCGAGTATCGCGTGGTACGCGGTCTCGAAGTCGGCGACCTCAAAGTAGATGTTTTCTGTGCAGAAGTTATCCCGCGTGCCGAAGGTGACCGGCAAAGTTATCTGTCCGAGGGGGTTTGAAGACAGGCCAGGAATTATTCCGTGGAAGGGTGCCGTACTAGGCCGCAGTTTTGAACGAGGAATCTTCGTCTCATCTAGAGTCTTGGTGAACAGAATGTTGAGCGCGCTGCCTCCGTATATAAGGACCTTCTTCAGCTTGATATTTTTAACGACCGGGTCCAGGACAAGTGGGTAACGTCCCGGGTGTGAAACCCGATCTAGGTGATCTGCGCGATTGAATGTGATAGACATCTCTGACCAGCGCAAATACTGGGGGGGCATCAGCTGTAGAGACTATGTTGACGTCGCGTGCCGTAAGCTTCTGTTTTCTTTTAGACTCGTACGCGGACGGCCCTCCGAAGATGTGGTTGAGCTCGGCTTGGGGATCTTGGAAATCGTCGGCTGGGCCCGAATCTGGCTTGTCTTTTTCCTTGTTGGCGCCAGACGATGAAGTTTGCTCGGAAGCATACTTTTTGAGCATGAAGCAGTCCTTGGCCACGTGTTTGCCCTTGGGATGGAAGTGGCAAGGCCCGTTCATCACTTTCTGGTACTCATTGTTTCTTGGGGGCCGCGACCGAGTGCGCTCCACGTTGGCCACCTCGTTATCCTACTTCTGCTTGCGGCTGCTGGACTTGTTTTGTGATGGCTCGTTGTCGGCTTTTGCCTTTTGGTCCTTCTGCGGGACTCCTTCTTTTCGTTGAGAGCTTCGGCAACCACCTCTGCTGAGTCGGCATACTTGTTCGCCATGTCGAAGAGGGCCCTCACAGATGTTGGTGGCTTCCGAGTGAACTTCGCGATGAACGGGGCATCCTTGACTCCCTTGCGGAAGGTGGTGATGACGACCTCGTCCTTGATCATGGGGATTGAATTGCGCTTCTAGGAGAATGTTTTGATGAACTCACGGAGAGGCTCGTTCTTCCTCTGGTGCAGCTGATAGAGATCATGCTCGGAAGACGGCCGCTCGTAAGTCCATTGGAAATTAGCAATAAAACGTTCCCGGAGTTCCCCCCAGGAGCCAATTGATCGCCTCGGGAGCCCTGTTAGCCATTGTTAACGCCAAAATTTGGCACAGATTTCTGTCATGTTCGGTTAAGGAAAGGACTCTGTTCAGCCGATGGAGATTTATTTGGAAGAGACCGAGTATGGAAAGGAATCGTGAAGACCACGTTATGGCGGTTAATTACCTTATCTGTTAATTAGGTAGTTTTAATAATCTTTAGAAAAACCTGATCTCGTGTCCGATCGGGGTTTGTTAATTTTCCTTTTATAGATGGGAAACTCCTGTTTCGTGTCCGGTTAGGACTGTGTAAACTCGAGGTATAAATATGTATGCCCGGGTACCTTGTAAGATATCTCAACGGTCAATACAATTCGGTGCATCGCCACCCTTTTCGACGGGTTCTTGCTTCTCGAGCCGGGCTGCATCGGTTAGGTCCGAACTCCTGCGAGAGTGTAAGACTCGTCACCCCTTACCCAGGTGTATCTATTCTGTCTATGGCTGCATCAGTTAAGTTTGATCTCTTAGGCCGGGTAGATATATCACATCACGCGTGCATAGTTTTTATCGGCTTACTGGGTGTAGTTTATCATCAGTTTGTGCTGCATCGGTTCGGTTCGACCTACTAAACTGCCTGATAAGTTATTCCTGCTAGGTTGATAGATTTTGTGCAAGCGTCTTATCGGAATGCATAGCCGATAAGTTATCATATTTTACATCACAGTTGCATTAGATCTATCGGCTCATTGAGATTCTTTTATTATTATCAATCTGTGCTGCATCGTTAAGTTTGAACTACTAGATTGATAATAATAGATTTGTCCTTGATAAGCCGATGGGTGTTTATGCGATGTTTTATCGGAGCGTCTAGCCGGTAAGTTATCTTTTAAAGCCGATTGTACTTATTTATTATTCTGCCTATCTATTTTATCATCGGCTTCTAGCCGATGCCCATGTGTTTTGTTCGGTAGTCGGCTGGCTTATCAATTGCTTATCATTTATGTTATCTGTCCATACCATCATCGGCTTCCGGTCGATGTTCAATTACTTTGGTCAATATCAGTTATCGGCCGATGACACGTCGGGTAGTCGGCTGATTTATTTATTTGATTCTATCATCGGCTTCTTAGCCGATGTGCAAGTGCTGTTGGTAGTCGGACTCGGGCGCGAGGACAGGCGAGGACCCGGGCGAGGACAGCAAGCAAAGACCCGGGCGCGGGCACGGGCAAGTACCCGGGTGTGGACAGCAAGCGAGTACCCGGGCACGGGCACGAGCGGGTACCCGGGCGCGGCCACAAGCGAGGACCCGGGCGCGGGCAATACCTTCAGTGCGGCGCTAACGATTACTATCGGCAATCGGCTAGGAGTACAGTGTATCGGCCGATTGGTTTTCTGATCTAATTTGTTTTCTCCTTGTCAATTACTGGGTCAAATTGACTGGCACGCCTACGAACCTCAAGATTTTAGGACCTGCACTAGAGTGAAGCAAATCTCCCAGGCCTTCGCGTGTCCTCAGACGCCGAACCAGAATCATCGGCTCATTCCCGGCGATTTTTGGCGTCAACAGCCATGTCCTCACTGAGTCGGCCAGGGCGACCGGGAGGTAGTTAGCCATGGCTTTGTGGTCACCTCCAGCAGCTCGGATCACCAAAGTATATACGGTGAGCCAGGACTCCGGATTAGTCTTGCCGTCGTATTTCTCGATTCCTGTAGGCTTGAAGCCCGACAGCCAGTTGACGTCTTATAGCTCTTGGGTGAAGGCTGGTACGCCTTCGTCTTCATGAGGGCTCCGGCTCCTACCGCGATGGTTAAACCGCTCGTGGTGGAGACCGAAACGCTCGTACTCATCCTCCAGTCGGCGGCGCTCGTCATCTTCATGTTGGCGGCGCCGAGCGTTGATGTCCTAGTGGAGATCTCGTTGTAGACGGACTCGGAGGTCTTGGTTGAACTGACGATCATTCTGGTGACGCCGTCGATTGTTGTTGTTGGTGTTGCCGAGTGATGTTTGCCGTGACTCCTCGTGTGGTTGACTTGAGCCGGCCGCCCGGCGTCGTGCTGATGCGGATGAGGTTGCCACTGGAGAACCCGACCGGTTGGTCGGTATAAGTGTTTCGCCCAACTGCTGGTGCTGCTGATAGGCAGCAGCTGTAATCATGGCTTTGATCTTGGTGATAGTCAGGGTGGCCTGATGATCAGGCCCGAGCTGGAGTGTGTCCAGTAGGGTTGCAGCGGCCACGACGTTCTGTTGTGGCGTGACGAAGACGTCATGGTCGCCGACTCTAGTCTGGAGGATTTGTTGCTGAGCGGTTTGCCCAGCCCTGCGTAGCTCGTTGTTGCGAGCCTCACATTCGGCCTCCTCCTGTTGCCGTAGTCGGTGGGCCTCCTCCTCTTTCTCCTGTTGTACTCAGCGCACCTCCAGCGGAGGGGTTGATGCCATGAAGATCTTGCGGGGCAGAAGGAAACTCGCCAGACTAGTGTCCGAACTAGTGTTCGAGCCGTTGTCCGACTTGGAGTCGGAATCCGAGTAGTTGATCGGAGTAAGGACGACTCCGACCTCCCTAGATCCAATCTGGAGTGGCTCTGAGCCACACACAAACTAAACCATAGGGGATCGGGTCCGCCGCGTGGGATGTAGATCCGTGGCGTCGCCGGGCTTGTACGGGAGATTGACGATCTCTCCCCTTCCCAGCTCGACCCGGGCCGGCTCAAGGCCTAGCGCAAGTCGGACACTGAAGGAGAGGGTTGTCCCAAGACCCGGGCAGGTGGTAGATCACCGCAGTAGATCGACGAGGGTGGCTGCAGTGTCTTGTTAGCCAACTGGGGCGGAGTCAGCTAGTTCCTCGGCCGGTTGGAGCAGGTCTGCGTCGGCCAAGGTGAGATTGCCGATCTGGTCGGTGACGAAGTCGAGGCTTCCGAAAGTTATTGTGTCTCCAGGGGAGAATTTGCTGCCATCGACTCCTGTTGTTGGATCCATCGAGCTTGTAGATGTAGATCTTCGCCAAATCCCCTACCTAGCGCGCCAACTGTCAATGTTTTACACCGGTAATATGACTATGGGGCTACTCGGCGGATCAAAACTCGGTGGATTGCAAAGGAACACGGGAGATTTATACTGGTTCAGGCCCTCGATGCGAGGTAATGCCCTACGTCCAGTTTGGTTGTATTCCTTTGAGGATTACAGTGGTGGTTCTAATGAACTCTGGTGTGGTTGTCTGATGACTTCCTATGACTTGCCCCCATGGGGCGCCCTGCCTCCCCTTATATATTGGGGATAGGGTTACAAGGTAGGAGTCCCAACCAAATTACAGCCAAGAGATCTCCTCTTAGAGATATAACTTATCCGACTATGACTGTATATTCCTTATCATACAAGGCAAAGTCTGTCGGGTTCTATCATATCTCTAATTACAAGACTAGACCCAGCCTCCATCCGAGTGGCCCATATGCTTGTCATGAGGTACTCGGGGCCCATGGCCTCCACACCAGCCATTCAGGAAGTAAGGTGGCTGACCCGGTTCTGACCAGGAGCAGTGGAGAAGTACGATGGCAGTACGGACCCCAAGGAATTTCTACTAGTATATTGTACAATCCTTCATGCAGCCAGAGCAGATAAGAACGCCATGGCTAACTACCTATCGATTGCATTGAAGGGATCTGCTCGGTCATGGCTCATCCATCTACCACCCGGGTCTATCTCATCCTAAGAAGCCTCTGCCACCAGTTCACGGTTGATTTCTAGGACATGTACAAGCGACATGCAGTCGAGGATGACCTACACGCCAAGAGACAGCACAACGACAAATCTCTAAGGGACTACATGCGACGGTTCAATGAGTGCCGCAACACTACCCCGGAGATCACCCATGCATCTATCATCAGGGCATTCAAGTTGGGAGTGCAAGACACTACACAATCCAAGAGCTGGCCATGATAAGGATTACAACTGCCATGAAGCTGTTTAAGATCGTGGAAAGATGTGCTTGGGTCGACGAAGCTATTCAACTCAATGGAGGAAAGGGAAAGGCAGTCGAAGAAGCCAAACCAAGAAGGAAGGACGGAGCAAGCACCTTGAAGCAGCCAGAGCAGCCGACAACTTAGAAGTAGAACAAGTGACAAGAAAACCGAGGGCAAGTCATGGCAGCCGACCGTGGTCCACTAGCCCCGAAGAGGTATGAAGCGCAAGGAGAGGCTCCCGGCAAGAAGTGGTGCCCGATACATAACACAAGCTCCCACTCTCTAGAGGGTTGCTAGATATTCCATAAGGCAAAAGCAAAACACCTGACGACGCCTCCAGAACAACGAGTACGTGTGGTCGAGAATGAGAACAATGCCCATGAGTCTCCGGACACCGAGGACGATTATCCTAACACCGACCACAGGGTAGCTCACATCTTCAGCGGCTCTACCTCCTATGTTTTCATGAGTGAGTACAAGAAGGTGGAACACCAAGTCTGCACTACATCCCAAGGGATAACAACAAAACTAGCCTAGTCTGACGTCCCGATAACATTCTTGGACACCAACCACCCAACAAAATACACTACCCCTAGACAATACCCGATAGTGGTAGAGCCCACTGTCAGGAACATCAAGGTGTCCTGCGTCATGATCAATGATGGGAGCTCAATCAATTTACTCTTCACCAACGCCCTTGATGCAATGGGAATCTTGAGAAGCGAGCTAAAACCCTCAGAACAGCTCTTCCATGGGATCACCCCGGAGTCATCCTCTAAACCGCTGGGGAAGATAACTCTGCCAGTAACCTTTGGCGATCCCGACAACTTTAGGACCGGGCAGATTACGTTCGAGCGAGATGGGCAACAACAGCCAGTCTACCATGTCAGCGAAGTCCTCCATGATGACAAGCTATGATACCCTTAGATACTAAACCTCCTATATGTAGTACTGATGACGTCAAGGAAGTTGCGGCACTACTTTCAAGTCCACAAGGTCATGGTCCTGTTGATGTTTTACACCGGCAATAAATATATAGGGCTACTTGCCGGACCGAAACTTGATGGATTGTAAAGGAACGCAAAAAGTTCATACTGGTTCAGGCCCTCGAGATGAGGTAATACCCTACGTCTAGTTGTAGTATATTTCCTTTGAGGATGTATGATGGTGATTCTTGTGAACCTGATGATTCTCTTCTTTTCTTGTTCTCATGGGACGCCCTGCCTCCCCTTATATACCGGGGGACAGGGTTACAAAGTAGGAGTTCCAGTCGGACTACGACCAAGAGATTTCCTTTTAGAGATATAACGTGCCTGACTAGGACTGTATTTTCCTTATCGTACAAGGTTAAGTTTGCCGAGTTCTATCATATCTCTAATTACATGGCTAGGCCCATCCTCTGTCTGAGTGGCCCAAATAGCTTCTCATGAGGTACCCCGGGCCCATGGCACCGACAGCAGCCCCTGAGATCTTCTTAGTTGAGTCACAACTAATGCCGAGTGCTCATCCTCCACGGTGAAAAATTCCCGAGTGCATTGCTCCCAAGTACTCTTTGTTTGAGTGCTTCTTCTCCCGAGTCCTGCTTCATGTCAGCTGACAGCGAGGCTATGAAGGGCTCCATGTAGAAGTATGAATAGTGTGTGCTGAATAGGCGCACCTATTAGGTGTAGCCCCCGACTTTGTGCTTAATTGTGAAACAATTAAACATAAAGTCAAAGATCTTTAACCCTGTAGTCTTTTCCCGAGTAGTGTACTACTGGTATATGAGACTCTTCAGCATCATGTCAGCTGGAATGTTTTTTATAGTCTTTCCCGAGTAGTATGTCTCTCAAAAATTAGACTCTTTAGCGTCATATCAGCCGGAAGAATTTTTGCTCATGGCAAATAATAGCTAAGCATGTAAACCGAGTACCACTTTATGGATTTTAACCCAATACGTGGTCAGGTGTACTTGAGAGATACCTGCATCCCCAATTTTAATGGAGACCAGTTGTCGATCCTTATAAGGATATATCCTCAATACCTGGTAAATAATGCAGATACCCGAATGTATACACCTGGCTGTTGGCTTAGCATGAAGCATATCTGATTATTTAATCGGTTTCTGTGAATAGCACTTGCATTGTGATTTTAACATAGCCAGCGAGCAGCCCAATAGAGCGTGCTATCGAGAAACCCATATCTTTGGCCTACTACCGAATAAGCCGGCCTAAACTGACCTACCCAGCGCAGCCCTATAAAATTAGCATCCCTCGCATGTCAGGATGAGTATTCCAGCGTCGGTAACTGCAATCAACCAGAGGAATCCTTGTCTGCAAGCCTTTCCGACTTATGTTCTGGATGCAGCATGGTTGCCACAGATGCCCGAGTAGGTATATCGCACGATCTGCTTGCCCTCCTCAGGTGTGACGCAGTGCATGAGAACTCCGAATGCGCTTTAACGACGTAGATCTTCTCTGACTTCGATAAAGCCAAATGAGGTACCCGAACCACACATTAGCGTAGGATTCGGCTGGCGACCCTCATGGGGCGTACCTAACTCAGCAGAGCAGTACCTGAGCTCTAATTGGTGCTGGAGGTTGGTTGTTAGCCGAATAAGGTACCCGAATCTCGCATTAGCATATAATTCAGCTAGTGACCCTCATGGGGAATACCTCTCCCAGCAAAGTTATGACCGAATATGGTACCCGAACCTAGTATTAGCGTAGGATTCGGCTGGCGACCCTCATGGGGCGTACCTCACCCAGCTGAGTGGTACCTGAGCTCCGACTGGTGCCGGAGGTCGGTTATTAGCCCACCAGGAGCGTAGCCAGGGAAGATGACGTCCCGACTGGTGCAAGTACTCGGTCAATAGCCCTTATGGAGCATTCCGAGTGATTCTTGGCAGACTGGTCTAGCCCCCGAGCGTGGGAGATAGGCTCGTAGCCTCGAGTTCCTATCACGCGTATCCGGAACTGGCTCTGCATTATAAACATATCGAATGAGTAGCATCTGATGATGAAAACAATCACCCGAACAAAATGTATTTTACAATATATGTAAATACATGTTCTTCCTCTTTTTGATATTAATTTTCCCGAGTAGTTGACCCCTTACATTTAAACACTCTGCCCGACTAGTCATAGCCCCCTAGCATCGGGAGTTGGCTCATGGCTCTTTCCCAGCCACGTGTTTTGGGTGACTTGAGTTTATCTTTCATGGAGCAAAGTTTCACGGATCAGAATTTATGCTACTCGAGTACTTTTGCAATTATTTAAGAGAAAAAACAGAAAATAGTGCAGCTTGTGCACCTATTAGGTGTAAGCGGCTGCAGCAATGGCAAGGCCAAATGAAGAACTATTTATCAGAAAGCAACTTAGCTGTTCGGTATTTTGGGAGTGGGGATGCCATCCTTGTGTTTGGGCTTTTGAGCCCCCTAGCATGTCACTTGTTGTTCTGATAATCTTCAGTTGTTGGAAGTCGAAGACTGTTGTGACTGATTGCAACAATGAAGCCATCTGACTTGCGTTTGCGGTACCCAACCTTGTTCGGGGCTGCATCATCAGTGTCCTTCCGCTCCTTCTGTCAGTGTGCCTTCTTGTCATCGAGGGCCTCAGCAACAGCGTCGGCCGAGTCGGCGTACTTGTTCGCCATGTCGAATAGAGCCTTGACAGAACTGGGGAGGCTTCCGAGTGAATTTAGCGATGAACGAGGTGTCTTTAACTCCTTTTCGAAAGGCCGCGATGACGACCTCGTCCTTGATCTTCGGGATTGAGTTCTTCTTTTTAGAAAACCTCTTGATGAAGTCACGAAGAGACTCGTTCTTCCTTTGATGTAACTGATATAAGTCGTACTCGGAAGATGGCCTCTCGTACATTTCCTGGAAGTTGGAGATGAAGCGTTCCCGGAGTTCCCCCTAGGAACCGATTGACTGCTTTGGAAGTCTTGTTAGCCATGTCCTCGCCGAGTCGGTTAGAACGACTAGGAGGTAGTTAGCCATGGTCTTGTGATCTCCTCCAGCTGTTTGGATCACCAGAGTGTAGACCGTGAGCCAGGACTCAGGGTTGGTCTTCCCGTTGTATTTTTCAATTCCAGCCGGCTTGAAACCTGATGGCCGGTCAACTTGTTGCAGCTCGTGGGTGAAGGCTGATATACCTTCATCTGTGTGAGGACTCCGGCTCCGGCCACGGCGATGAAACCATTCGTGGTGGAGGCCAAAGCACTCACTCTCGTCTTCCTCTCGTTTGTGGCGCCAAGCGTTGATGTCCTGCCGAAGGTCACGTCGTAGTCGGCCTCGGAGATCTTGGTTGTCCCAACGGTTGCTTTGATGCCGCCGGTTGTTGTTAGGGTTGCCAAGTGACAACCGACGTGCCTCCATATGCGGCTGACTGGAGCTGGCCACTCGGCGTCGCTTTGAGGTGGATGAGACTGCCGTTGGGGAAGCCGACCGGTTGGTCGGTATGAGTATGTCGCCCGACTGTTGGTGCTATTGACATACAGTAGCGGTGATCATGGCTTTTATCCTGGCTATAGTCGGGGTGGCCTGGTGATCAGGCTCGAGCTGGATTGTATCTAGTAGAGTTGCAGCGGCCACGATATTCTGTTGAGGAGTAACGAAGACGTCGTGGTCGCGACTCGGGTTTGGAGGATTTGTTGCTGAGCAGTCTGCCCAGCCCTGCGTATGTCGTCGTTGAGGGTGTGCAGGCGTCTTGCTTCTTCCTCTTGTTGTTCTCGTAGTCGGCGTGGTTCCTGAGTAGGAGTAGAGCCTTTGGATGCCATGAAGATTTCTCGTGGCGGAGAGAAGCTTGCTGAACTGCTGTCCGAGTTAGAGTTGGAGTCCAACTGAGAGCCGGAGTTCGACTGAGAGTCGAAGTCGGAACAGTTGATGGGGGTGATTATAACTCCAGCCTCCCTAGATCCGATCTTGAGCGGCTCTGGGCCGTATCTGAGTCAAACTCCAGGGGATCGGGTTTGCCGCGTCGGATGTTGTTTGAAGATATCCGCGGCGTTGCCGAGTCTGTACGGGAGATTAACGATCTCTTCCCTTCTTAGCTCGATCTTGGCTGGCTCAAGGCTGAGTCCGAGTCGAACGCTGAAGGAAAGAGTTGTCCCGAGACCCGGACAAGATGAAAATTGCCGCAGCAAGTTGACGAGGGTTGCTGCAGCGTCGTGTGGGCCAACTGGCGCGGAGTCGGCTAGTTCCTCGGCCGATCGGATCGAGTCCGAGTCGGACAAGGTGAGGTCGCCGAATTCGTTGGCGATGAAGTCGAGGCTCCCAAAGGTGATTGTTTCCTCGAGAGAAAAGTTGATGCTGTCGACTCCCTTGATTGGATCCACCAGGCTTGATGAAGATGATCTCGACGAAGCCCCTACCTGGCACGCCAACTGTCGATGTTTTACACCGACAATAAATATATAGGGCTACTCGTTGGACTAAAACTCGATGGATTACAAAGGAACACAGGGAGATTTTATACTAGTTCAGGCCCTCGATGTGAGGTAATACCCTACGTCCAGTTATGGTGTATTCCTTTAAGGATGTATGTTCGCTTCTATGAGCTTATGTGTGCGTGCCCTCAAGGGGGCGCCCTGCCTCCCCTTATATACTGGGGGACAGGGGTACTGGATAGGAGTCATAGCTGGATTACAGCCAAGGGATCTCCTTTTAGAGATATAGCTTGCTCAACTAGGACTGTATATTCCTTTCTGTACAAGGCAAAGTCTGCTGGGTTCTATTATATCTCTAACTACAAGGCTAGGCCCATACTCTATCCAAGTGGCCCATATGCTTGTCATGAGGTACCCGGGGCCCATGGCCTCCACAAATATGCAGCTTGTACACCTATTAGGTGTAAGCGGCTGTGGCATTAGCGAGGCCGAGTGAGGAAATATTTATCAGAAAGCGACTTAGCTGCTCGGTAGTTGGGAGTGGGGATGCCATCCTTGCGTTTGGGCTTTTGAGCCCCCGAGCATGTCACTTGTTGTTTTGATAATCTTCAGTCGTAGGAGGTCGAAGACGCTTGTGACCGACTGCCACAATGAAGTCGTCTGACTTGCATTTGCGGTTCCCAACCTTAGTCGGGGTTGCATCATCGATGTCCTTCCGTTTCTTCTGTCAGGGTGCCTTTTTGTCATCGAGGGTCTTAGCAACAGCATCGGCTGAGTCGGCGTACTTGTTCGCCATGTCAAATAGAGTCTTGACATAGTTGGGAGGCTTCCGAGTGAATTTAGCGATGAACGTCTTTGACTCCTTTTCGAAAGGCGGTGATGACGACCTCGTCCTTGATCTTCGGGATTGAATTCTTCTTCTCAGAAAACCTCTTGATGAAGTCACAAAGAGACTCATTCTTCCTTTGATGCAACTGATATAAGTCGTACTCAGAAGATGGCCTCTCGTATGTTCCCTGGAAGTTGGCAAAACATTCCTAGAGTTCTCCCCAGGATCCAATTGATTGCTTGGGAAGTCCTGTTAGCCATGTCCTCGCCGAGTCGTCTAGAGCGAGTGGGACGTAGTTAGCCATGGCCTTGCGATCTCCTCCAGCTGCTCGGATTGCCAGAGTGTAGACGGTGAGCCAAGACTCTGGGTCGATCTTCCCATCGTATTTTTCAATTCCAGTCGGCTTGAAGCCTGGCGGCCAGTCGACTTGTTGCAGCTCATGGGTAAAGGCCGGTACACCATCATCTTCGTGAGGACTCCGACTCCGACTACGGTGGCGAAACCGCTCGTGGTGGAGGCCGAAGCGCTCGTTCTCGTCTTCCAATCGGCGTTGCTCGTCTTCCTCTCGTTCGCGGCGCCGAGCGTTGATGTCCTGCCGAAGATCATGCCGTAGTCGGCCTTGGAGATCCTGGTTGTGTCGATGTTTTACACCGGCAATAAATATATGGGGTTACTCGGCGGATGGAAACTCGGTGGATTGCAAAGGAACACAAGGAGATTTTATACTGGTTCAGGCCCTCAATGCGAGGTAATACCCTACGTCCAGTTGTGGTGTTATTCCTTTGAGGATTTGTGGTGGTGATTCTGGTGAACCAACTCAACCTGCCCTCATGGGGTGCCCTGCCTCCCCTTATATACTGGGGGACAGGGTTACAAGGTAGGAGTCCCCATCGGATTACGACTAGGAGATCTCCCCTTAGAGATATAACGCACCCGACTAGGACTGTATATTCTTTCCTATACAAGGCGAAGTCTGCCGAATCTAGCTATATCTCTAATTACAAGGCTAGGCCCATCCTCTATCCGAGTGGCCCATATGCTTGTCATGAGGTACCCGGGGCCCATGGCACCCACAGTAGCCCCCGAGACCTTCATAGTTGAGTCACAGCTGATGCCGAGTGCTCATCCTCCACGGTGAAGTCTTCCCGAGTGCATTGCTCCCGAGTACTCTTTGTCTGAGTGCTGCTTCTCCCGAGTCCTGCTTCATGTCAGCTGGCAGCGAGGCTATGAAGGGCTCCATGTAGATGTAAGAATAGTGTGCGCCGAATAGGCGCACCTATTAGGTGTAGCCCCCGACTTTGTGCTTAATTGTGAAGACAATTAATCATAAAGTCAAAGATCTTTAACCTGGTAGTCTTTCCCGAGTAGATTAATACTGGTACATGAGACTCTTCGGTATCATGTCAACCGGTATATAATTTATAGTCTTGCCGAGCAGGGAACCACTCGTATGTAGGACTCTTCGACTTCATGTCAGTCGGAATGTATGTTTATAGTCTTGCCGAGTAGGATGCTACTCGCATATGAGACTCTTCAGCGTCATGTCAGCTGGAAAGGGGGTGTTTATAGTCTTTCCCGAGTAGTATACTACTCGAAAATTAGACTCGTCGGCATCATGTCAGCTGGGATGATTATTTATAGTCTTTCCCAAGTAGTATACTACTCAAAAATTAGACTCGTCAGCTTCATGTCAGTGGGAATAATGTTGCTCATGGCAACTGATGGCCATGCATGTAGGCCGAGTACCACTTTATGAAAATAAATCCACGGCGTGGTCAGGTGTACCCGAGAAAGATACCTGCATCCCCAATTTTAATGAAGACTAGCTTGTGATCCTTATAAGGATATATCCCCGAGACCTGGTGGGCAAAACAGATATCCAAACATATATGTTTAGCAGTAAGGCTCTCATGAAGCATATCTGTTTACCTCATCGGTTCCTGTTGGTAGCACCAGCGCTATAATTTCAACTCAGCCTGCGGGTGGCCCACATGGAGCATGCTACTGTAGGAACTCATATCTTGGTGGCTGCTACCAAATAAGCCGGCCGGAGCCGACCTATCCGGCATAGCTCTATTGAAGTATCATCCATCGCATGTCAGGATGAGTTTTTGAGTGTCTATAACCGCAATCAGTCAGAGAAATCCTTATTCGCAAGCCTTTCCGACTTACGTTCTGGATGCAACCTGGTTGCCACATAAGCCTGAGTGGGTATATTGCAGGATCTGCTTGCCCTCCTCAGGTGTGACGCAGTGCATGAGAACTCCGGATGCACTTTGACGATGTAAGTCTTCTCTGACTTGGGTAAAGCCGAACAAGGTACCCGAACCTTGCATTAGCAGAGGATTCGGCTGGCGACCCTCATGGGGCGTACCCTATCCAACAGAGTTATAGCCAAGCTAGGCACCCGAACCTTGTATTAGCATAGGATTCGGCTAGCGACCCTCATGGGGCGTACCCAACCTGACAGAGCTGTGACCAAATAAGGTACCCGAACCTAGCATTAGCGTAGGATTCGGCTGGTGACCCTCATGGGGCGTACCCTACTTAGCCGAGTGGTACACAGCCCCGACTGGCGCCGGGGGCCGATTATTAGCTCGCATGGAGCGTAGTCGGGGAAGATGACGTCCCGATTGGCGCAAGTACTCGGTGAGTAGCCCTCATGGAGCATCCCGAGTGTATTTTGGCAGACTTGTCCAACCCCCGAGCGTAGGAGATAGGCTCGCAGCCCTGAGTTCCTGTCACGCGTATCCGGAGCTGGGCCTGCAATATAAAGATATCGGATGAGTAGCATCTGATGATGAAAGTAATCACCCGAATAAAATGTATTTTACAATATATGTAAATATGAGTTTTTTTCCTCTTTTTGATATTAATTTCCCCGAGTAGTTGACCCCTTACGTTTAAACACTCTGCCCGACTAGTCATAGCCCCCTAGCGTCGGGAGTTGGCTCATGGCTCTTTCCCAGACACGCGTTTTGGGTGACTTGAGTTCGTCTTTCATGGAGCAAAGTTTCACGGATCAGGGTTTGTGCTACTCAAGTACTTTTGCAATCATTTAAGAGCAAAAACAGAGAAGAGTGCAGCTTGTGCACCTATTAGGTGTAAGCGGCATTGGCAAGGCCGAGTGAAGAAATATTTATCAGGAAGCGACTTAGCTATTCGGTATTTCGGAGTGGGGATGCCATCCTTGCGTTTGAGCTTGTGAGCCCCCGAGCATGTCACTTGTTGTTCTGATAATCTTCAGTTGTTGAAAGTCGAAGACGATTGTGACCGACTGCCACAATGAAGCCGTCTGACTTGCGTTTGCGATTCCCGGCTTTAGTCGGGACCGCGTCGTTGGTGCTCTCCCGCTGCTTCTGTCAGGATGCCTTTTTATCTTCAAGGGCCTCAGCAACAGCGTGGGCTGAGTCGGCGTATTTGTTCGCCATGTCGAATAAAGCCTTGACAGAGTTGGGAGGCTTCCGTGTGAATTTGTCGATGAACGAGGTGTCTTTGACTCCTTTTCAAAAGGCGGCGATGACGACCTCATCCTTGACGTTAGGGATTGAGTTCTTCTTCTCAGAAAACCTCTTAATGAAGTCACGAAGAGGCTCGTTCTTCCTTTGATGCAACTGATATAAGTCGTACTCGGAAGATGGCCTCTCGTAAGTTCCCTGGAAGTTGGCGATGAAGCGTTCTCGGAGTTCTGCCCATGAGCCGATTGATTGCTTGGGAAGTCCTGTTAGCCATGTCCTCGCTGAGTCAGCTAAAGCGACTGGGAGGTAGTTAGCCATGACTTTGTGATTTCCTCCAGCTGCTCGGATTGCCGTAGTATAGACCGTGAGACAAGACTCGGGATTGGTCTTGCCGTCGTATTTTTCGACTCCTGTAGGCTTGAGACCCGATGGCCAGTCGGCCTGTTGTAGCTCCTGGGTGAAGGCCGGTACTCCATCTTCATGAGGACTCCGACCCCGACTACGGCGGCGAAACCGCTCGTGGTGGAGGCCGAAACGCTCGTTCTCGTCTTCCGGTTGGTGTTGCTCATCATCTTCTCGTTCGCGGTGTCGAGCGTTGATGTCCTGCCGAAGATCACGTTGTTGTCGGCCTCGAAGGTCCTGATCATCCCGACGGTTGCTTTGACGTCGCCGGTTGTCGTTGGGGCTGCCGAGTGATGCCTGACATGCCTTCGTATGCAGCTGACTGGAGCCAGCCGCTCGGCGTCGCTTTGAGGTAGATGAGACTGCCGTTGGGAATGTCGACCGGTTGGTCGGTATAAGGGTATCACCTGACTGTTGGTGCTGCTGACATGCAGCAGCGGTAAGCAGGGCTTTTATCCTTGTGATCGTCGGGGTGGCCTGGTGATCAGGCCCAAGTTGGACCGTGTCCAGTAGGGTCGCGGCGGCCATGACGTTCTGTTGTGGTGTGATGAAGACGTCGTGGTCGCCGACTTTTGTTTGGAGGGTTTGTTGCTGAGCGGTTCGCCCAGCCCTACGTAGGCCGTCGTTGCGGGCGTGCAGTTGTCTTGCTTCTTCCTCCTGTTGTTCTCGCAGTCGGCAGGCCTCCTTCTCTTGTTGTTCATGTAGTCGGCGTGATTCCTGAGTAGGAGTAGAGCCTTTGGATGCCATGAAGATTTCTCGTGGCGGGGAGAAGCTTGCCAAACTGCTATCCGACTTAGAGTTGGAATCCGACTGAGAGTCGTAGTCCAATTGAGAGTCGTAGTCGGAATAGTTGATGGGGGTGATATAACTCCGACCTCCCTAGATCCGATCTCGAGCGGCTCAGGGCCGTATCCGAGTCGAACTCCAGAGGATCGGGTTTGCCGCGTTGGATGTAGATCGTAGATATCCACAGTGTCGCCGAGTCCGAACGGGAAATTGACGATCTCTTCCTTTTTTGGCCCGATCTCGGCCGGCTCAAAACCGAGTCCAAGTCGAACACCGAAAGAAAGAGTTGTCCCTGGACTTGGGCGTATGGGAGATCGCCGCAGCATGTCGTGAGAGATTGCTGCAGCATCGTGTAGGCCGACTGGCGTGGAGTCGGCTGGTTCCTCGGCCGGTTGGATCGGGTCCGCGTCGGCCAAGGTGGGATTGCCGAACATGTCGGCGACGAAGTCGAGGCTTTCGAATGAGATTGTATCTCCGGGAGAGAATTTGCCGCCGTCGACTCCGGTTGCTGGATCCATCGAGCTTGTAGATGTAGATCGCGCCGAATCCCCTACCGGGCGCGCCAACTGTCGATGTTTTACACAGGCAATAAATATATGGGGCTACTCGGCGGATGGAAACTCGGTGGATTGCAAAGGAACACAAGGAGATTTTATACTGGTTCAGGCCCTCAATGCGAGGTAATACCCTATGTCCAGTTGTGGTGTTATTCCTTTGAGGATTTGTGGTGGTGATTCTGGTGAAACAACTCAACCTGCCCTCATGGGGTGCCCTGCCTCCCCTTATATACTGGGGGACAGGGTTACAAGGTAGGAGTCCCCATCGGATTACGACTAGGAGATCTCCCCTTAGAGATATAACGCACCCGACTAGGACTGTATATTCCTTCCTATACAAGGCGAAGTCTGCCGAATCTAGCTATATCTCTAATTACAAGGCTAGGCCCATCCTCTATCTGAGTGGCCCATATGCTTGTCATGAGGTACCCGGGGCCCATGGCACCCACAGTTTGTCCCGACGGTCGCTTTGATGTCGCCATTTGTTGTTGGGGTCACAGAGTGATGTCTAGCTTGACTCCGTGTGCGGCTGACTAGAGCCGGCTGCTCGGCGTCGTGTTGAGGCGGATGAGACTACCGTTAGGGAAGTTGACCGGTTTGTCGGTATGAGGGTATTGCCCAACTGTTGACACTGCTGGCATGCAGCAGCAGTGATCAAGGCTTTTATCTTTGCTATCGTCGGGGTGGCCTGGTGATCAGGCCCGAACTAGAGTGTATCCAGTAGAGTTGCAGCGGCCACGATGTTCTGTTGAGGAGTTACGAAAACATCGTGGTCTCTGACTCGGGTTTGGAGGATTTGTCGTGAAGCAGTCCGGTCAGCCCTGCGTAGATCGTCGTTGTGGGCATCACGCTCGGCCTGTAGGTGTCTTGCGTCTTCGTCCTGTTGTTCTCGTAGTCGGCGGGCTTCCTCCTCTTGCTGCTCTCGTAGTCGGCGTGCTTCCTGAGTGGGAGCTAAACCCTTGGATATCATAAAGACTTCACGTGGCGGTGAGAAGCTTTCCGAACTGCTGTCCGACTTAGAGTCGGAGTCCGACTGAGAGTCGGAGTCGGAATAGTTGATGGGGGTGATTACAACTCGGACCTCCCTAGATCCGATCTCGAGCGGCTCTGGGCCGTATCCGAGTCGAACTCTAGGGGATTGGGTTTGCCGCATCGGATGTTGATCAAGATATCTGCGGCATTGCCGAGTCCGAACGCGAGATTGACGATCTCTTCCTTTCTTAGCCCGATCTCGGCCGGCTCAAAACTGAGTCCGAGTCGAACACTGAATGAAAGAGTTGTCCCTAGACTCGAGCATATTGGAGATCGCCGCAGCATGTCGCCGAAGATTGCTGTAGCATTGAGTAGGCCGACCGGCGCGGAGTCGGTTTGGTCCTTGGCCGATCGGATCGGATCCGAGTCGGACAGGGTAAGGTTGCCGAATTCGTCGGCAATGAAGTCCAGGCTCCCGAAGCTGATTGTTTGCCCGGCGAAGAAGTTGATGCCATCGACTCCCTTGATTGGATCCATCAGGCTTGATGAAGATGATCTTGACAAAGCCCCTACCTGGCACGCAAACTGTCGATGTTTTACATCCGCAATAAATATATAGGGCTACTCGCCGGACCGAAACTTGATGGATTGTAAAGGAACACAAAAAGTTTATACTGGTTTAGGCCCTCGAGATGAGATAATACCCTACGTCCAGTTGTGGTGTATTTCTTTTCAGGATGTATGGTGATTCTTATGAACCTGATGATTCTCTTCTTCTCTTGTCCTCATGGGACGCCCTGCCTTCCCTTATATACTGGGGGGCAGGGTTACAAAGTAGGAGTCCCAGTCGGACTACGACCAAGGGATTTCCTTCTAGAGATATAACGTGCCCGGCTAGGACTGTAATTTTCTTGTCATACAAGGTTAAGTCTGCCGAGTTCTATCATATCTCTAATTACATGGCTAGGCCCATCCTTTGTCCGAGTGGCCTAATAGCTTCTCATGAGGTACCCCGGGCCCATGGCACCGACAACGGTCCTCTCCTTCTCACTTGGAGAAGTGGTGAAAAATAAAGAGGTTTCCAGATGCATTGCCAAGTGGTGGTACAACACGGCCAATTCGACGTTGCCTTCATCCCGAGAACATCAATTAAATCATACGTGCTCATAGAGTTCGTAACTGATTGGACCGCTCTTGCGGAAGCCAAGATTGACATGACAAACAATGACACCTGGACAATAATGTTTGTGTAGAGGCCATGGGCCCCGGGTACCTCATTACCAGCATATGGGCCACTCGGATAGAGGATGGGCCAAACCATGCAGTTGGAGATAAGATAGCACCTAGCAGATTTTTACCTTGTATAATAAGGAAACACAGTCTTAGTCGGATAAGTCTCTATCTCTAAGAAGGATATCCCTTGGCTGTATTCGGCTGGGATCCTTATCATGTACCCCTGTCCCCTAGTATATAAAGGGAGGCAGGGCACCCCATGAGGGCACGCAGGATCATTGATCATCAAACACCTCAGAGGAATAACACCTCAACTGGACGTAGGGTATTACCTCACATCGAGGGCCTGAACCAGTATAAAAACTCTCTGTTCCTCTGCAATCCATTGAGTTTCCCTTCGCCGAGTAGCCCTATAGTTTTATTGCCGGTGCAAAGCATCGACAGTTTGATGGGGCATTCAACATACAAGGCGCGGGGGCTGGCGTGATTCCACAGTCACCAGCAGGAGAACGACTCAAGTATGTCATACGACTTGAGTTCCGAGCAATAAACAATACAACCGAGTACGAAGGACTTCTAGCAGGATTGCGAGCAGTCACGACACTTGGGATAAAGTGACTGTTAGTGAAAGGGAACTCACAGCTTGTTGCCCGACAAGTGCACAAGGATTACTAGTGATCCAACCCAAAGTTGTCTAAATACTTGGCCGATTTACGAAAACTTGAATGACAATTTGATGGCCTCAAAGTTCGGCATGCATATTGCAAAGATAACTTCGAGGCTGATGAACTGGCAAGAATAGCTTCCTAACGACAACCGGTACCACCGGGTGTATTCGTGGAAGCCTTGAACGAACCATCGGTTGCCGATGACTACGCTCCACCTGATCAAACAACTGACAACGGCCTGGGGGCTAGAGCCATGAAAGAAACAAACAACCTGACAACCCCCATTGCTGATAACCTCGCCGCAACCACGGAGGCAGACAGTGATTGGCAAGAACCGCTCAAACAGTATCTGGTCTCCAATATTGTTCCCGAGGACGATGCCAAAGCAAAAAAGTTGTCCCGACAAGAAAAACTCTACTCCATCGTGGAAGGAGAGTTGTACAAATGAGGGCATAACGATGTTTTGATGAAGTGCATCACACGGGATGGCGGCATGAAGCTCCTAAAGAATATCCACGAAGGAATATGTAGGGCCCATGTCGTAGGGCGAACGCTGGTCAAGAAAGCTTTCCGATAAGGATTCTGCTGGCCAACCTCCCTACAAGACTCTTGCGACCTGATCTGCCGGTGTGAAGCTTGTCAGTTCCATAGCAAGAAAGCAAACTACGAGCGCTAGCATTACAGACGATACCTCTGATATGGCCATTCTTGTGATGGGGGCTTGACATCCTCGGACCGTTTCCAATAGCACAAGGCGGATACAAGTTCATGTTCATGGCTATCGAGGAACTCACAAAGTGGATCGAAGCACAACCAGTTCAGGAGATCAAAGCCACAGGGGCCATCAGATTCATAAAGGGTATCTTTTGCCGATTTGATTTGCCTCACTGTATATTGATAGACAACGGATCCCAGTTCTGCAGCGAGGAATTTCAGGAATATTGCGAATGATTGAGAGTCCAAATCTGTTTTGCTTTTGTTTCTCATCCTGTTAACGCCAAAATTTGGTGAGGACCTGTATCGGATTTGGTCAAGAGGACGGTTGCAGTCGGATAATGGAAATTGATCCAAGAAGCAGACCGAGTCTGAGAAGGAGCCGTGAAGACCGCGCGTGGCAGTTAATTACTATAGTTATTAGGAAAAGGTTTATCTCTTTTAGGAAACCTGGCCTCGTGTCCGGACAGGCCTCGTTAGCGTTTTCTGTTATAGATAAGGAAATCATATACCGTGTCCTATAAGGACTCATGTAACTCGGGGTATATATACGTATGCCCGGGGACCTTGTAATCTATCACAACGATCAATACAAATTCGGCGCATCGCCACCCCTTCGACGGGATCCTGCTTCTCGAGCCGGGCTGCATCGGTTAGGTCCGAACTCCTGCGAGAGGGTAAGTCTCGTCACACCGACTACCAATCGGCTAGGACTTCCTCGGTTAGGTCCGATATTCTAGTTGGTTTATGGTAGTCGGCTTACCACGATATATTTACTTTATCTATGGCTGCATCAGTTCAGTTTGATCTCATAGATTGATTAGGTATATTACATCACATGTGCACAGACTGTATCGACTTACTGGGAGTGATTTATCATCAGTTCGTGCTGCATCGGTTAGGTCCGACCTACTGAACTGCTAGTGATAAGTCGATCCTGCTGGGCCGATGCATTGTGTGCAGGCGTTTTATCGGAATGCATAGCCGGTAAGTTATTTTCATCACGATCGCATTATATCTATCGGCTCATTGAGACATTGTTATCATTGTCGGTCTGTGCTGCAACGGTTAGGTCCGATCTACTAGATTGACGATAATAGCTTTACTCTTAATAAGCCGATGGTGTTGTGCGATGGTGTTATCGGAGTGCTTAGCCGATAAGTTACCTATTAAAGCCGACTACATTTATTCATTGTTTTATCCTGTACTCGCTTTGTTAAGCAATCGGCTAGTTTATCAATTATTTACCATTTACGTTATTGCATATTTTATTATATGTTCTTGCCTGTATTATTGTCACAATCAGCTAAGGGCTAGCCGATGGGTTTATTTTGCCGATCCAAGCACAAGCACAAGCAGGTTCCCGGGCACGACCCCAGGTAAGGGCCCGGGCATGAGCCCGGGTAAGGACCAGCGTATGGGCCCGGACAGCGGACGGAGATCTTGGGAGCCGATATGAGCAAGGGCCCGGGTGCAGGCACACCTTCATAACAATACCAGTAACACTAGATCATGATCAGCTAGGATCTATTTGATTTATTTATGCATTATATTTGCTTATTTTATCTAGCTTATAGCCGGTTTTCGAATATCCCTTCGATGATCGGCTAGCATGATATTTGTTTATTATTACATTATTGTCCTTGCTGTCATCGGTCTTAAGCCGATGTGTAAGTGCTACGGTGTGCATCGGCCATCGGCTGATGAAACGAGTCTAGATCGGCTTCCAGCCGATTGGCTTATTGATCTAACATTTTCCTCCTTGTCAATTACAGGGTCAAATTGACTGGCACGCCTACGAACCTCAAACTTTAGGACCTGCACTGGAGTGAAGCAAATCTCCCAGGCCTTCGCGTGTCACCCAGACGCCGAACCGGGACCCGGCGATTTTCGGCGTCAACACATCCTCAAAGCAATGGCCAAGTCGAGCGTGCCAATGGCATAATACTGTAAGGCATAAAAACTCAGTTGTATGACAGGCTGATGGCATGCGATCGCCGCTGGGTTCAAGAACTCCCTGGCCGTGCTCACTACGCCGACAACAACCACCAAGGAGACGCTGTAGTTTTTAATCTAAGGATCTGAAACCATGCTCCCCACAGAGCTAAGATAGGTTTCCGCCAGAATAGAACAGTACTCTGATGAGGACAACAAGGAACGAAGAGCAGATGATGTCAACCTGATTGAGAAACACAGAGAATGTGTTGTACTACATGCAACACGAAACCAATAGGCTCTTCCTCGGTATCACTACAAACATATCAGGGCTTGCGCATTCAAAGTAGGTGACTATGTTCTTAGAAAGGTGCAGACTATGGTAGGCCGTAACGAACTATCATCCAAGTGGGAGGATCCCTAAAAGGTGGTCCGAGTACTTAAATCTGGTGCACACATGATTGCCGACGACGAAGACCGAAAACTATCGAGTTCATGGAATATCGACCAACTACGTAAATTTTATGTTTAGATCTATGTATCTTTATATGTAGATTTTTGTATCTTTATACTTTTTATCATGTACACTATTTATAATATATGAATACAAGCCTCCAGTTCATTTAGCACATTTTAATATTGATAGAGCATGTTAACCCTTTGCTTATTACGTTCTCTAGCTGTCCGACAACATAGGAGACGCCCTACGATTTCCGAACAGCTAGGGGCTGGGAGAGTTCGCTTCTCATGACAACGTACCTACGACCGCAAGAAAGGCCGAGTCCATCCTTTAGGCCAGGGTGGCTAGGGACTTTTTGAGCTCTATCTATTCTGACAATGGAAGTTGGCTTCCTTCCCGAGATAGGGAATCCCAACAAAACAACCGGGGGCTAGGAGGAATAAGTATAGGCCATGTGCATTTTATCAATGCTTTCTTAGCTTGACCTGAGTAGATATGTAAAGCTTAAGTTGTTAATACTTCATACATAGACTGTATAAGATTTAAGTACTGACTTCCAATATATTACATGTACTACTAACAATACTTGTCTTAAGATTACAAGCAACAGCCGGGATGAACCGATTACCATGATGGCCACTACCAGTTCAAGGTATAAAATATCTATTCGGTTATGTCTACCGAGGTTAAGACTAAGGCGCTAATCTCCTCGTGCGACCATGGAGACCTGGCAAAACCCCTGCGAAGGAGACGCAGGTCTACGGAGGGATTGTGCTCCCGCAGACAAACTGAGACGTGTGCCCCGACAAAGCAGCTAGACCTCTTATTCTCATCCTTGAGGCACTTAGTGATGTGCTTGGGAAGGCCACATAGTTGTCGGCAGGTCTCAGTAATCCAGTCTGTGTAGCCTTGCATTGTCTTCACGGGTGAAGGTCGATTGATATGCATCGCTTGACAGACTTGGTTAAGGCAAAAATAAGTGCTGTCCAAGAATGTTTGGAACCATAAGTCTCTCTCTCCGAGGGTTCTCAGCTCCCTAGTCTTGACAGCAATGTTGGCCTCCGACCTCTCTTTCCCTAGTTTGTTTTGTTCTTCCAAGAGGTGCACTTGTTTCCATAGTGCAGTGCAAGTATCCTAGGATGCTAAAAGACCATAAACATTTATAAGATGCGTCCTAGTACGGATAATGACTTGTAGCGATGAGATGGGACAACCCACTAACCTCGGCATTCCTGTTGGAAAAGGTCGAGCAACGCCTCAAGGGAAGCTATCTTCCTCAAACTAGGGTCCCCATATCGGGGATTGGGGTTGGTTGGATCCGACAACACGATAGGTGAGGATGGATGACCACGTTGCTGGTCAACCACCTCGACCACATCTTCCTCACTACGATGACAATTGATGCAAAGGAAGTTAGGATATATGATTACAGACTGAGCATATGTGTTTGACCAAAGTTCACCCCACACCAACGACAAAAGTTTCAAGATATTTACTCGCTGACTTCAAATAGATTGGTGATGGTTAAACTGGTGGCGTCAGTATTCTCCATTAGCCTATCCCTCTCCTCCGGCGGCATGTCCTGGCTGACTACCTTGTCAGCATCCACCTCTCGATGGCTGAACAAGATGCAGGCCAGGGCATAGTTGATGCCCACTTGAGTGGCTGCTCGTGCGACCTTGCCCGCCCACTCTTGGATGTCGGCAGGCAGTGACTCCATCTCCTTAACCAAGGAGCTGATGGCATTGATCACGGTCCATTCGTCGTCAAACAACGGGATGGGCACTGCACGACCAACCCCTTTACCGCCTTGTTCAGGATGGTGAAGTTCTCACGCAGGGCCATCCGGTGTGCCTCCATCTTCACCACCTCATCGTCGACCTTAGCCTGTACCTGCTGATGGATTTCGGCATTGTCTTAGATCTGGGTGTGCAGCAACTAGTTATTAGCCTTGGCAACATCGAGGGCGGCGTTGAGCTTCTCCACTTTGGCACGGAGGTCGGTGACCTCGGAGCCAGCGGCACTTACAAACAAACAGAGGAAAAACATGGATTTGGCTTAGCTCACGCACAATTGGTGCCGGCCGAATTCAATTAAATAGCTTGGCTTAGGAATCAACCGAGGAAGGTTTACAAAAGAATGGAAGGAGATTAGGGAGTTTCTATACGATCCCTACATTCCAAATATGGAAGAAGACATCACTGACGTTGTCTCAAAATACCACCGTCGTGGAGGCGATAGGGGTGTGGAGTTCACCAAGGAGATAACAGAGCCAACATGTCTCGTCAACGGCATGGGCAACAGCGCGGTATTCCGCCTCAACATTGGAGCGAGAAGCGGTGGCCTAACATTTGGCGGACCAGGAGATGAGGTTATCGCCGAAGAAGACACACTACCCAGACGTGGATCGTCTAGTGTCCGGACAACCAGCCTAGTCTGCATTGGTGTAGGCTATGAGCGAAGTGGAGGATGAGGCATGGAGGAACAGACGATGGTCCAGAGATCCCTTGACGTAGCGAAGAATGCGCTTGATCAAGGCCATGTGAACATCTCGCGATGCGTGCATATGAAGGCACACCTGTTGGACGGCATAGGAGAGGTCTGGCCTAGTGAGATACTGCAGCACCCCGGTGAGGCTGCGGTACTCGGTAGCTTCTAAGGTGGAGAGGGGGAGCACCATTTATCGCAGAGAGCTTGGACTTGGTGTCGATGAGCGTGGCCGTGGGATGGCATTTAGGCATGCTGGCCCGCTGAAGGATGTCGATGGTGTACTGGCGTTGCGAGAGATGAAGGCCAGCCGTGGTGCGCTTGACGGAGATACAGAGGAAGTAGTGGAGGTCTCCCAAGTCGGTCATCGCGAACTCAGCATGAAGACGCCCGGAAAGATATTGGAGAAGACGGGAGGAGGAGGCCATCAGGATGATGTTGTCGATGTAAAGTAGCAGGTAGGCGATGTCGGCTCCATTGCGGTAGATGAATAGCGATGTGTCGGAGACGGAGGGAGTGAATCTGATGGAGCGGGTGTGGGTGAGGAAGCGATGATACCATGCACGAGGAGCCTATTTGAGGCTGTAGAGGGACTTGTTGAGGTGGCAAACATAGTCAGGGTGGTTGGGGTCGACGAAGTCGGACGGTTGTTGGCAGTAAACCATCTCATCAAGTGTACCATGGAGGAAGGCGTTCTTGACATCAAGTTGATGGATCGTTCAAGACTTCCTAGCTGCGATGGTGAGGACGACCCGTATTGTAACGCCTCGATTTTTTTGGCCATTAAAAACCTATTTTATAAAAACCTTAGTTTCAAAAATTCGATATTTTGTGTGTGAGCCTAAGGACTAAGTGCTGAGATCTCAATTATTTCCCTCCTTGGAACTCCGAACTCCCCCTCAAATTCCCCAATCAAAATCCCGAACCAAAATTTAAATCTCCAATTCAAATTTCCCTCAGAAGCTCTCAGTCCAAAATTCAAATTTCAATTCAAAACCCTTTGTTCAAATATCCCTTGGAAATATCCCTTTTAAATCCCTGTTTCAATAAAATGCTAAAAAATATATAATAATAAAATAAAATTTTGAATTCAAAATGCCCTTAAATTTTTCTTCCTTTTTGCCTTCCTATCCTCCCTCCAAAAATTCAAACCTATTTCAAAAACTTCAACAAGTTTTGATCTTGAGCCTTGACAAAAATTTCTGAAATTTTGCTGAGCCTAGAAGCCAAATTCAAAACTCAAATATTCAATCAAATCTCCCAAGATCCCCTCTGAAAAATTCTTGAGAAAAAAAACAAATCTCACTGTTCAACATGGGCCGCTCTCCCTCTCTCCTGGCCCAACCCCCATCGGCCTCTCTCCCTCCCCACTCGACTAGCAGCCGGGCCCCACTTGCTGACGGGTGCCGCGCACACGTCGCGCTGCGCTCGACAGGCTGGGACCCACTCGCCAGCCCTTGTGCCCCAGCCTCGCTCGCTGCCAGCCCAACCCCATATGTCGGAGTCACCGTCTTCCTCACGCCTCTTCCTCTTTCGCCTGACAACTGCTCGAGGAAAAGCCTGAAGGACGGTGCCGCCCCTGCCACCCCGTCCCATCGTTGTCGGCGCCGCCCCCAACGCCCTCGGGCTCCCCATCGTCTCCCTACCGCGCCGCGCCCGCGGATCGAGCCGCCTCGGCCGGCGCAGCTGCCCCATGCCTCACGGCCCGTGCCACCGCCATAGGCGCCGCTCGGAGCTCGCGCCACCGCCTCTCTAGCCTATCCACTTGCGCCACCTCCCTCGTCTATAAAACCCGGATGCCCTCCTCTCTCCCCCTTGCTCCCTCGCCGTAGCTCGCCTCTGTCCCTCACGTCGCCGCGCTCCGCCGAGCTCTACGCCGCCGCCACCATTTCTTTCCCCTGGTGAGCCCCTACCTCCTTCCCTCCTTCGGATCCTGAAACGCCGCACCACAAAACCCCGCAATCCCAAAGCCTAGCCGATCCCGCTGCTGGCGTTCCACCGCTGCCGCCGCCCACCATCCTCTCTCCTCGCTGCCTCAGGATGCCACCACCGGCCACCTATGGCGCCTCGGGACCCAATCTGAGCCGGTCATCATGCTCCCTGTCACCCCTGCTACCCATTTCCGTGCTCCTCCCACCGCCGCTTGCCGCCGTTTGGCCTCTCACCGTTGAGCGCCGTCGGCCGTCGATCTCCCTTCTGGTTGCTCTCTCGCTCTCTTTCCCTCACTAACATGGCGGCCCTGCCTCTTCTCTCTCTTTTTTGGCCTCCCTCTCTGACATGCGGCCCCCACTCATCTCTCTCACTGCATGTGGGCCCGATGCCATTGAAGAAAATCTAACTAATCCTTATTTCAATAAATGAGTCACTTACACATGGACCCCACTTCTTTAACCTCCTCTGTGAATGACAAGTGGACCCCCAGTGTATACTATACCATTTCTCTCTCTTACATGTAGGCCCTCCCTGTCATCCCCTCTCCCTCTTAACTGACATGTGCACCCTCTATTTAATTAATTTCTTTCTCAAAATCTCAAATCTATGACATGTGGGCCTCCTTGACATCCTCTATGTGTCACTGCCATGTGGGCCCCACACCTCAGTTTCTCCATATCTCTTTGACACTGGGCCTGTGGAGGCCATGGGCCCTGGGTACCTCACCACAAGCATATGGGCCATTCGGATAGAGGATGGGCCGAGTCTTGTAGTTAGAGATATAGTAGCACCCGGTAGACTTTGCCTTGTATAATAAGGAATATACAGTCCTAGCCGGGTAAGATCTATCTCTAAGAAGGAAATCCCTTGGCTGTATTCGGCTGGGATTCCTACCTTGTACCCCTGTCCCCCAGTATATAAGGAGAGGCAGGGCGCCCCTTGAGGGCAGATGATCATTGATTGACACAACTACTCAGAGAAATAACACCACAACTAGACGTAGGGTATTACCTCACATCGAGAGCTTGAACCAGTATAAAATCTCCTTGTGTTCCTCTGCAATCCACCGAGTTTCCCCTCGCCAAGTAGCCCTATAGTTATATTGCCGGTGTAAAACATCGACAGTTGGCGTGCCAGGTAGGGGCATCGGCGAGATCTACACCAACCATCTTGATGGATCCCACATCAGGAGTCGACGGCGGCAAGTTCTCTCCGGGAGACGCAATAACCTTCGGAAGCCTCGACTTCATCGCCGACCAGATCGGCAATCTCACCTTGGACGAAGCAGATCCAATCCAACCGGCCTAGGAACTAGCTGACTCCGCGCCAGTCGGCTCACAAGACGTTGCACCAACTATCATCAATCTGATGTGGCAATTTATGCTTCGTCAAGCCATGGGACAACTCTCTTCTTCGGCGTCTGGCTCGCGCTAGGCCTTGAGCCAGCCCGAGCTAGGCTAGGAAGGGGAGAGATCGTCAATCTCCCACACGGATTCGGCGACGCCACAGATCTACACCCCACGCGGCAGACCTGATCTCCTGTGATTCAGTTTGGACACGGCCAAGCGCCATTTCAGATTGGATCTAGGGAGGTTGGAGTCGTTCTTACTCCGATGAACTACTCAGATTCCGACTCCAAGTCGGACAACGGTTCGAACACTAGTTCGGACTCCAGTTTGGCAAGTTTTCTCCTGTCCCGTGAAATCTTCATGGCGTCAACACCGCCACCTGAGCTGCGCCGACTACAAGAGGAGGAGCAGGAGGAGGTGCGCCGACTACAACAACAGAAGGAAGCCAATCGCGAGGCTCGCATTGACGAGCTACGCAAAGCTGGGTGAACCATGTGGAGGCCATGGGCCCCAGGTACCTCATTACTGGTACATGGGCCACTCGGATAGAGGATGGGCCGAACCATGTAATTAGAGATAAGATAGCACCCGGTAGGCTGTGTCTTGTATAATGAGGAAACATAGTCTTAGTCGGATAGGACTCTATCTCTAAGGAGGAAATCCCTTGGCCGTATCTGGCTGGGATCCTTATCATGTACCCCTATCCCCTAGTATATAAAGGGAGGCAGGGCGCCCCTCAGGGCAGGCAGAACAAGAACAACCAGATCATCGATCGCCATACACCTCAGAGGAATAACACCTCAACTGGATGTAGGGTATTACCTCACCTTGAGGGCCTGAACCAGTATAATTCTCCTGTGTCCCTCTGCAGTCCACCGAATTCACCCTCGCCGAATAGCCCCATAGTATTATTGCCGGTGCAAAGCATCGACAGTTGGCGCGCTAGGTAGGGGCTCCGGCGAATTCCTCATCAGAAGATTCGATGGATTCGATCAACGGAGTCAACAGCAACAAGTTCTCCCCCGGAGATGCAATTACCTTCAGGAGCTTAGATTTCTTTGCCGATCAACTCGGCAATCTCACCTTGGCTGAGGCAGATCCAATCTTGCCGGTCGAGGAACTAGCCGACGTAGCGCCAGTCGGCCCATTGGACACCGCCGTCTCCTTCAGCAACTTTCTGCGGCAGTCCTTCACATCGCCGAGCATCAGGACAACCCTTTCCTTCGGAGTCCGACTCACGCTAGGCCTTAAGCCAGCCCGGGTTGGGCCGAGAAGGAGAGAGGTCGTCAATCCCCCTCACAGCTCTGGCGACGCTGCGCACCCATATCCCGTGCAGCAGACCCGATCTCTAGCAATTCAGTTTGGACACGGCCAAGCGCCATTTCAGATTGGATCTAGAGAGGTCGGAGTCGTTCTCACTCCGATAAACTACTCGGAGTCTGACACCAAGTCGGATAGTGGTTCAAGCGCCAGTTCGGACTCTACATTGGCAAGCTTCCTCCTTCCCCGTGAGATCTTCATGGCTTCAACGCCACCATCTGAAGTACGCCGACTACAAGAAGAGCAACAGGAGGAGGCGCGTCGACTACAACAAGAGGAGGCCAATCGTGTGGCCCGCAATGAAGAGTTACGCCAGGCTGGGCGAGTCGCTCAGCAGCAGATCCTCCAAACCAAAGTCGGCGACCACGACGTCTTCGTCACGCCACAACAGAACGTCGTGGCCGCCGCAACCTTGCTGGATACACTCCAACTCGGGCCTGATCACCAGGCCACCCCAACTATCGCCAAGATCAAGGCGATGATCACAGCTGCCGCCTGTCAACAGCAACAGCAGTCGGGCGACACAATTATACCGACCAACCGGTCGGGTTCCCCGGCGGCAGGCTCATCTGCATCAACTCGGCGCCGGGTAGCTGGCTCCAGTCGGCAACGCGAGGCGTCTAGGCAAACCACGCTCGGCAATACTAATAACAACAACTGGCGCCGTCACCGGTATGACCGCCGGCCTAATCAAGACCTCCGAGAGCGCCTACCACATGACCTTCGCTATACTATCAGTGCCCGGCGCCGCGAACGACAAGAAGATGAGCGACGCCGACTGGAAGACGAACACGAGCGCTTTGGCCTCCATCACGAGTGGTTTAACCGCCGTGGTCGAAGCCCAAGCCCCCGCGAAGATGAAGGCATCCCAGCCTTCACTCAGGAGCTACAGGACGTACATTGGCCGACTGGCTTCAAGCCCACTGGTATTGAAAAGTACGACGGCAAGACAAATCCCGAGTCCTGGCTCACCGTATACGTCCTAGCAGTTCGAGCTGCTGGGGGCGACAATAAAGTCATGGCTAACTACCTCCTGGTCGCGCTAACCAAATCAGCGAGGACATGGCTGACAGGCCTCCCTAAGCGGTCGATCGGTTCTTGGGGAGAACTTAGGGAGCGGTTTATCGCTAATTTCCAAGGGACCTACGAGAGACCAGCTTCGGAGCATGTCTTTATCAGCTCCACCAGAAAAAAAAGAGTCTCTGCGCGAATTCATCAAAAGGTTTTTCGAGAAGCGCAACCAGATTCCAACTGTCAAAGACGAGGCCGTGATCGCCGCCTTTCGCAAGGGGGTAAAAGACGCCCCGCTTATTGCAAAGTTCACTCAGAAGCCACCATCCACAGTCCGGGCACTCTTCGACATGGCCAATAAATATGCCGACTCGGCCGAAGCAGTCGCTGAGGCCCTCAACGAGAAGAAGGAGCCCCGACAGAAAGAACAGAAGGCGAAAGCCGACAACGAGACGTCTCAAAACAAGTCTGGCAGCCGTAAGCGGAAGTCGGACAATGAGGTAGCCAACATGGAGCGCAGTCGGTCGCGGCCCCAGCGGAACAACGACTACCAGAAAGTCATGAGTGGGCCATGCCCCTTTCACCCCAAGGGAAAGCACGCGGCCAAAGACTGCTATATGCTCAAGAAGTTTGCCTTCGAGCAGACTTCATCGTCTGGCGCCGACAAGGACAAAGATAAGCCAGACTTGGGTCCGGCTGATGATTTCGAAGATCCTCAAGCCGAGCTCAACCATATCTTCGGGGGGCCAGTCGCGTATGAGTCCAAGTGCAAACAGAAGCTTTCAGCGTGCGACATCAACACGGTCTCCACAGCGGACACCCCCCAATACCTGCGCTGGTCAGAGATGGCCATCACCTTCAATCGCGCAGATCACCCAGATCGGGTTTCCCACCCGGGACACTATCCACTCGTCCTGGACCCGGCCGTCAGAAACATCAGGCTGAAGAAAACCCTCATCGACGGAGGCAGCGCGCTTAATATCCTGTTCGCCAAGACTTTGGATGAGATGAAAATTCCTTGTTCAGACCTACGGCCGAGCACTGCGCCCTTCCACGGGATAATTCCCGGCCTGTCATCAACTCCTCTCGGGCAGATAACTTTGCCAGTAACCTTCGGCACGCGGGATAATTTCCGCACAGAAAATGTCTGCTTCGAGGTCGCCGACTTCGAGACTGCGTACCACGTGATACTCGGATGACCGGCACTCGCCAAATTTATGGCGATACCGCACTACACATACATGGTGCTGAAGATGCCTGGACCAGCAGGAGTCCTCTCCCTCCGCAGCGACGTCAAGCAAGCCTTCACCTGCGATAAGGAGAGCTGCAAACTGGCTCAATCACAAGAGGCGGTAGTCGGGCGCGATAGCATTCGGCAAGCCGTCACAACAGAAGTCGAGCAAGATCAAGTTCCGACGAAAAAAGCAGTGAAGTCGGGAATTTCAGCGGACTCTGACACGAAGAAGATCCCCCTGGACCCTTCCGACCCCTCCAAGACTGCTCTAGTCGGGACCGGACTCGACCCCAAATAGGAAGACGCGCTCGTCACCTTCTGTGGAGGCCATGGGCCCCGGGTACCTCATTACCAGTACATGGGCCACTCGGATAGATGATGGGATGGACCATGTAATGAGAGATATGATAGCACCCAGCAGGCTGTACCTTGTATAATAAGGAAACATAGTCTTAGTCGGATAGGATTCTATCTCTAAGAAGGGAATCCCTTGGTCGTATCCGACTGGGATCCTTATCATGTACCCCTGTCCCCTAGTATATAAAGGGAGGCAGGGCGCCCCTCAGGGCAAGCAGAACAAGAACAACCAGATCATCGATCTCTATACACCTCAGAGGAATAACACCTCAACTAGACGTAGGGTATTACCTCACCTCGAGGGCCTAAACCAGTATAATTCTCTTGTGTTCCTCTGCAGTCCACCGAATTCACCCTCGCCGAGTAGCCCTATAGTTCTATTGCCGGTGCAAAGCATCGACAGTTGGCGCGCCAGGTAGGGGCCCGGCGAATTTCTCATCTGAAGATTCGATGGATTCAATCAACGGAGTCGACAGCAACAAGCTCTCCCCCGGAGACGCGATTACCTTCGGGAGCTTAGACTTCATCGCCAATCAACTCGGCGATCTCACCTTGGTTGAGACAGATCCAATCTTGCCGACCGAGGAACCAGCCGATGTTGCGCCAGTCGGCACCCAGGACACCGCCATCCCCTTTGACGATTTTCTGCGGCAGTCCCTTACATCGCCGAGCGTCGGGACAACCCTTTCCTTCGGCGTCCGACTTGCGCTAGGCCTTGAGCCAGCCCGGGTTGGGCCGAGAAGGGGAGAGGTCGTTAATCTCCCTCACAGCTCCGGCGACGCTGCGCATCAAAATCCCGTGCAGCAGACCCGATCCCTAGCAATTCAGTTTGGACATGGCCAAGCGCCGTTTCAGATTGGATCTAGAGAGGTCGGAGTCGTTCTCACTCCGATAAATTACTCGGAGTCCGACACTAAGTCGGATAGCGGTTCGAGCACTAGCTCGAACTTCAATTCGGCAAGCTTCCCCCTCTCACGCGAGATCTTCATGGCTTCAACACCACCTTCCGAGGTACGCCGACTACAAGAGGAGCGACAAGAGGAGGTGCGCCGATTACACCAAGAGGAGGCCAACCGCGAAGCTTGCAATAACGAGCTGCGACAGGCTGGGCGAATCGCTCAGCAACAGATCCTCCAAACAAAGATTGGCGACCACGACGTCTTCGTCACACCGCAACAGAATGTTGTGGCCGCAACAACTTTGCTGGACACCCTCCAGCTCGGGCCGGATCACCAGGCCACTCCGACTATCGCCAAGATCAAGGCGATGATCACCGCTGCTGCCTGTCAGCAGCAACAGCAGTCGGGCGACACTGCTATACCGACCAACCGGTCAGGTTCTCCGGCGGCAGGCTCATCTGCATCAACACGACGCTGGGCGGCCGGCTCTAGTCGGCAACGCGAAGAGTCCCGGCAAACAACGCTCGGCAATACCAATAATGACAACCGACGGCGTCGCCAGTACGATCGCCGACCCAATCAAGACCTCCGAGTGCGACTGCACCGAGACCTTCATCACACCATAAACGCTCGACGCGAAGAACGCGAAGAAGATGAACGCCGCCGACTGGAAGACGAAAATGAGCGCTTCGGCATCCACCACGAGCGACTACATCGCCAAGATCGAAGTCGGAGCCCTCACAAAGATGAAGGCATCCCAGCCTTTAGTCGGGAGCTACAGGACGTCTTGTGGCCGACTGGCTTTAAGCCCACCGGGATCGAAAAGTACAACGGCAAGACAAACCCAGAGTCTTGGCTTACCGTTTACACCCTGGCAGTTCGAGCTGCTGGGGGCGACAGCAGAGTCATGGCTAACTACCTCCCAGTCGCGCTAGCCGACTCGGCGAGGACATGGCTGACAGGCCTCCCAAGGCGGTCGATCAGTTCCTGGGGACAACTCAAGGAGCAGTTCATCGCTAATTTCCAGGGGACCTACGACAGACCCACTTCGGAGCATGATCTTTATCAACTGCACCAGAAGAAAAACGAGTCTTTGCGCGAATTCATCAAAAGGTTTTCCGAGAAGCGCAACCAAATTCCAACTGTTAAAGACGAAGCCGTCATCGCCGTCTTTCGCAAAGGGGTAAAAGACGCTCCGCTTATTGCAAAATTTACTCAGAAGCCACCATCCACAGTCCGGGCACTCTTCGACATGGCTAACAAATACGCCGACTCGGCCGAAGCGGTCGCAGAGGCCCTCGACGAGAAGAAGGAGCCCCGACGGAAAGAACAGAAGGCGAAAGCCGACAACGAGCCGTCTCAAAACAATTTCGGCAGCCGTAAACGGAAGTCGGACAACGAGGTGGCCAACATGGAGCGCAGTCGATCGCGGCCCCAGCAGAACAATGACTACCAGAAAGTCATGAGCGGGCCATGCCCCTTTCACCCCAAGGGAAAGCACGCGGCCAAAGACTGCTATATGCTCAAAAAGTTTGCCTCCGAGCAGACTTCATCGTCTGGCGCCGACAAGGACAAAGACAAGCTAGACTTGGGTCCGGCTGAAGATTTCCAAGATCCTCAAGCCGAGCTCAACCATATCTTCGGGGGGCCACTCGCGTACGAGTCCAAGCGCAAACAGAAGCTCTCAGCGCGCGACATCAACACGGTCTCCACAACGTTTCCACTCGGGGATGTCCTTCATAATCGCAAGGCCATCGGGCAAATCGCTAAATGAGCTCTCGAGTTGATGGCGTTCGACATCACCTTTCAGCCACGGACAGCAATCAAGTCTCAAGCTCTAGCCGACTTCGTGGCCGAGTGGACAGAAGTCCAACTCCCTACACCAATAGCAAAGCTAGAGTACTGGACAATGTACTTCGACGGTTCTCTACGGATCGATGGCGCCGAGGCCGGAGTTATATTGACGTCCCCCACTGGCGAAAAACTGAAGTACGTTCTACAAATCCACTTCCCGGCTTCCCACAACGTCGCCGAGTATGAGGCACTTGTTCACGGGCTCCGCATCGCTATATCACTCAGCATACGTCGACTGGTTGTGCGCGGAGATTCTCAACTCGTGGTAAACCAAGTCATGAAAGACTGGACCTGTCTCGATGATACCATGGCGGCATATTGTCAGGAGGTCTGCAAGCTGGAAAACAAGTTCGACGGGCTGGAAATCACACATGTCCTGCGCCAATACAACGACGCAGCAGACGAGCTGGCAAACATGGGATCCAAGCGAGAAGCAGTTCCAACTGGAATCTTTGTCGAGCAACTCATGGAGCCATCAGTCAAGAAGAAACCGGCACCAGATCAGTCGGGAGGCGAGCCTACCCCGACCACAGATGAGGTGCTGCACATATGTCAAGACTGGAGAACTCCTGTTGTCAAATTTCTCATGGACGACGAACTCCCAGAAGATCGCAGTCAAGCCGAGCAGATAAAGCGTCGAAGCAAAAGCTTCCTGCTAGTCGGAGAAGACCTGTACCGAAGGAGCGCATCCGGTGTCCTCATGCGCTGTGTCACCACCGAGGAGGGCAAGCAGATTCTGCATTCAATCCACTCGGGCATATGTGGCAGCCACGCCGCATCCAGGACGTTAGTCGAAAAGGCTTACCGGCAGGGATTTTTCTGGCCCACAGCAGTAACAGACGCCAAAGACATCGTTCGCAAGTGCGAGGGTTGCCAGTTCTACGCAAGACAAACAAATCTTCCAGCCCAGGAACTCCAAACTATCCCCATTTCCTGGCCATTTACAGTATGGGGGCTCGACATGGTCGGGCCTTTCAAGAAAGCGCCAGGAGGGTTCACACATTTATTCGTCGCGGTGGATAAGTTCACCAAGTGGATTGAGGCTAAACCCGTTGCAACAATTACAGCGGCACGTGCAAAGGACTTCATCATGAGTATATTATACCGGTTCGGAGTCCCTAACCGCATCATCACCGACAACGGTACTCAGTTAGCGGCGGGCGTATTCCAAGAGTTTTGCGTCGATGTCGGCATCAAGATCTACTATGCATCTGTGGCACACCCACGGAGCAACGGGCAGGTTGAACAAGCCAACGGCATGGTCTTACAAGGCATCAAGGCCAGGATATTCGACCGACTACAACCATATGCGGGCCGGTGGGTGCAAGAACTCCCATCCGTTCTCTGGTCTCTCAGAACCATGGTTAGTCGGGCGACAGGGCAATCCCCTTTTTTTCTGGTCTACGGTGCCGAGGCTATGCTACCTACCGAGCTATAGTTCGGCTCTCCACGAGTCCGGGCCTACTCAGAAGATGACTCCAACAATACCCGACTGGTCGAACTAGATCAGCTAGAAGAAGCAAGAGACACCGCAACTATCCAGTTGGCAAGGTATCTTCAAGGCCTACGTCGCTACCACAATCGCAATGTCCGTAGCCGCGCCTTTTTGGTCGGGGATCTCGTTCTGAGGAAAACACAAACCACCAAAGACAGGCATAAATTATCCCCAATCTAGGAAGGGCCGTTCATTATAGCCGAGGTCACGTGGCCAGGCGCCTACCGACTGAAGACCGAAGACGGCGTTCTCATCAGCAACTCATGGAACATAGAATAGCTACGTCCTTTCTATACCTGACTTCTATAATTTTCATGTGTACAGTTCTTCTGACTCACTACGCCGCTTGTATCAACCGAGTAGTGAGTCGGGGGCTGCATGTATATATGTGCGCTGTCAATAACATACGAGCTTATTTCACTTCGGTTATGAAGCCTTACTATGACCGTCAGGTTTGCCTGAGTATAGCTTCTTACTTCGAACGTTTTTATTAAGTTCTGACAGACTAACTCGGTGCATACTACACGGTCAAGTAAAGCTAATGATAACTGAATAATAAGCTTGGCGGCATCACACACATATTTACACATGCTTGTTTACACAGGTTCATATATCCCGACTACATGACATATTGCCCTCACAGACCCAGGTCCCAGGTAATCATTTCTGCAGTCGGCTTCGCCCGGGTGATCAGCTCCAGCGCCTCCTTTGGCGTCGTCTCTTCGGCAAACCCCTCCCCGATGGCTTCAATATCCGCCCTGGGGTATATGGATTTGGTCATCGCCAGGGTCTGGGCCACGCCGGCGACAACACACTCATCCGAGTACCTTTTCAAGGCACTCGGTGCATCCTCGAGACGCCCCACTATCTGAGGGATTCTGCTGCAGCTGGTTCCCACCGGGCGGGGATCTATAAGGTCAAGGAGCCCTTTCACGGACCCGACGAGGGCCTCCCGTGACTCCCTGATCAACCTTATCTCCTCCGTGTAGAACTGATACTGGGCCCGGACATTGGTTCTCATGTCTGCCCAGATCAGCCGGCAAGTAAGCTTATCAAATTCGGCTACACACAGAGTAACTAATGGATTGGCTAAGATCACAGTCAGGTTGAGGACTTACTTTCATAGTCGGCCTCCCACCCGGCCACGGTCTTCTCCAGTTCAGCCTTTTCCTTACCGAGCTTGACGACGGCCTCCTTCAACTCGGACTTCTCCCAGTCAAGCTCGGTGTTGGCCTTTGTCAGGTCGGCCTTGACCTTTTCAAGCTTGGCCTTGGCTTCTTTGGCCTTCTTCAGCTGCGAATCCCTCTCTGTTCGGGTCTTTAACTTCGCCTCGAGGTCTGCACCATAGATTAGCCAAGAGCTCAATCGTGCAGTTGTGACACAACTGGTCAGTCGGGAACAACGCAGCTGGATGAGTGCATCAACGGTTCGGTCGGGAAGATATACTCGGGGATTTTACCTCTGATCTTTCCAGCTAGGGCCTATGTCTCCGCCCTGAGCTGATCGGCGCCACTCTTCAGCCAGGCCTCCCTCCCCGCATGACGCGCCTCCATATCGGCTTTCAATGCCCGAAGCTGCTCCAATTCTGCGAGGTGGGGAGCTACCTCGACCAAGATCTCCATCATCGCCTCATTGCGGTCAACAAGCTTCTGCTCAGGATATAAGACGAATCAAGAACGGAGTCACATCAAAACAAGAAGATTGCCAAGGCTCTACCACAAGAATCATACCGCGACCCCTTGGGACCTGCTGATGGCGGCGCGAAGCAGGCTTTCGCGCTCTCTCCTTGCAACGACTTCATCGAGCCTGAAGCTTTTCGCAGTACCGTTGCGAGTTGTCCATGTAAAGGTCCGGGGCATCACACGTGGAGGAGCTTCGATCCGAGGCAGATGTGGGATCTCTGGCGGCGGCGGCAACGGCGACGACGACGGCGACGACCACAACGGCGATGGGGTCCTGGCCTCAGTGCCACCGTCCCCCGCGACCTCCGAGACCGGCTCAGGGGCTCCGTCCACGGCTTCAGCGATGAGCGACGCCTCGGGAGCTGGGGCCTTGGTCTCAGCAGCCACCTCTCGGTCAGGTGGCGGCAGCGGCCTTGCAGTCAGGGCCACCTCAGTCTCAGCGACCGGGCTGGCCGCCGGCTCAACAGGTGTGTTCGCAGCCGCTAGCTCGGCTGGGGCAGGCTCATCAAGTGGAGCGGTCGGGTCGACCTCCTTGAGATCGATATCGGCCCGCTTCCTGCACGACGAAGCAAGACATCAAGACATTACTTCAACACACAAAGACTTCAGAAGACCCGGAGCAGCGCACCTCTTGGAGAACTTCAGCTTCTTGCCGGGCAACCTGCTCCCCGACGGAGCGCTAGCTCCGGCAGTCGGCCCGGTCGGCGTCACAGTAGGCGGAGGCATATCAACCCGGGTCCGCCCTGATCCCAGTCTGGTCGGCTCGGGCTCCTCCGCCCCTAGCGGCGTCTGCTCTAGCCGGCCCCTCCGTGGCGCCACGGCCGGGCTCGACAACGTCGGGCTCAAACCCGCAGGTCTCAACCTAGGACTTGACCGCGTGGGAGTTGCGGCAGCAGCGTCCTTTATCTTCAAGCTTCCGCTCACGGCGCGAGCCGTCATGCCCCCCTCGCCCTGATATAAAATCGGCTTCTTCCCCGCTCTCTTGGAGTCGGGTTGGGCAGCAGAGGGACTCCTTGGCCTCTTCTTCGACGCGACGGCCGACAATGGGCGGGAGTCTTCATCGAATTCTTCATGCCACTATAAGTGAGTCAACCAAATGCGTCACGCTACGCTGAACAACTACGGTTCCACGGGCATTCATCACATAAGAAGGTTAAAGGTTACCTTGGTCCGAGGCCGAATGAAGCTATAAGCCGCAACCCGGCGCTTATCATCCTCGGTCGCGATCACTCCTTCGGAGAAGTAGCCAAACAAGGTTGCAGTCACTTCCCTCTTGTCCGCCGACTCGTTACTTACTTGGTCAGGATCATTTTTGCCTTTGAAGGCCCAGCCGAATGAGCTCCTAAGCTTCAGCGGCTAAACGCGCCTTGTCAGAAAGCGACGAGCCACCCAAGGACCTGTCAAGCCGGCCTTCTTGAGGTCATCTATCTTCGTCAACAACAGATGTGCCTGGCCCATTTCCTCAAAGGTCGGCTCTGCTGACCAGCTTGGCAACACTGTCGGTGGCAGACCAGTAAATGGCCGCAAGGAGGGAGCCAAATCGGCGCAATAGAACCACTCCTTGTGCCAGCCTTTAAGAGAAGATTTCAAGGGCAAATCGAGATACGTCTTCTTCCCGTCGCTCCTCAGTTGAAGACCGGCCCTCCCAATCACATTAATATTGCTCTTGGAGGGTTGAGGCTTGATATGGAACAGATGTCGGAAGAGGATGAAATGGGGTTCGACACCCAAGAAGCACTCGCAAAGAGTAACAAAAATAGATATATGAAGAATGGAGTTGGGGTTCAGATGCACTAACTCCAGCCCATAGAAATCAAGGATGTGGCAGAAGAAATCAGAAGACGGAAGGCACAAGCCTCGATCGAAAAAAGAGGCGAAAACTACCGTTTCTCCAGGTCGGGGATTTGGGCTCGACTCATCCCTGGCCGGCCGCCAGCGAATTACTTCTTGGCTGGGCAACTTCAGCTCGCTTTCCATCCGCTTCAGCTTCACCGAGCCGCAATCCGAAATCGGCCAAGAACCCCCCGGCGCACCCGCAAGATCCGACGCCTTCGGCATGACTGGAGGCGATGAGATTTGGGGAAAAACAAATCGGGGGATTGGAGCAAACGAGGAGGATTGAAATCGCCCGAGTTCGGGTGGGGAATAGCAGCAGCTAACCCTAGCCGGGCGGGAGGCGAAAAGTTGGGCGCGAAGGTGGAAGATGAAGAGATTGGCTGATTTGGGGAAGATGACAGAATCTTTTTCTCTCTTCCCGTCTTTTTATAGAGCCGATGATGACTAGATGGGCTTGGGCCTACACAGTCCACATTGGGCCAACAAGATATGAGTTCCTACAGTAGCATGCTCCATGTGGGCCGCCCGCAGGCTGAGTTGAAATTATAGTATTGGTGCTGCTAACGGGAGCCGATGAGGTAAACAGATATGCTTCATGAGAGCCTTATTGCTAAACATATATGTTTGGATATCTGTTTTATTCGCCAGGTCTCGAGGATACATCCTCATAAGGATCGCAAGCTGGTTTTCATTAAAATTGGAGATGCAGGTATCTTTCTCGAGTACACCTAACCACGCCATGGATTTATTTTCATAAAGTGGTACTCGGCCTACATGCGTGGCCATCAGTTGCCATGAGCAACATTTTACCCGCTGACATGATGCGGAAGAGTCTAACTTTCGAGTAGTGCACTACTCGGGAGAGACTATAAATATATTTTCCCGTTGACATGATGCGGAGGAGTCTAACTTTTGAGTGGGACGCCACTCGAAAAAGACTATAAACCCCTTTTTCCAGCTGACATGACGCTGAAGAGTCCCATATACGAGTAGCATCCTACTCGGCAAGACTATAAACATATATTCCGACTGACATGAAGTCGAAGAGTCCTATATACGAGTAGTCTCCTACTCGGCAAGACTATAAAATTTACTCCGGTTGACATGATACCGGAGAGTCACAAATACCAGTAGTAATCTACTCGGGAAAGACTTCCAGGTTAAAGATCTTTGACTTTATGTTTAATTGTCTTCACAATTAAGCACAAAGTCGGGGGCTACACCTAATAGGTGCGCCTATTCGGCGCACACTATTCATATATCTACATGAAGTCCTTCATAGCCTCGCTGCCAGCTGACATGAAGCAGGACTCGGGAGAAGACTTACTCGGACAAAGAGTACTCGGGCGCACCGCACTCGGGCAACCTTCACCGTGGAGGACGAGCACTCGGCATCAGCTGTGACTCAACTATGAAGGTCTCAGGGGCTTGTCGATGTTTTACACCGGCAATAAATATATGGGGCTAGTCGGCGGATGGAAACTCGGTGGATTGCAAAGGAACACAGGAAGATTTTATACTGGTTCAGGCCCTCGATGTGAGGTAATACCCTACGTCCAGTTTGTATGTATTCCTTTGAGGATATACGGTGGTGGTTCTGATGAACTTGTGTGCACCTGCCCTCATGGGGCGCCCTGCCTCCCCTTATATACTGGGGGACAGGGTTACAAGGTAGGAGTCCCCATCGGATTACGACTAGGAAATCTCCCCTTAGAGATATAACGCACCCGACTAGGACTGTATATTCCTTTCTATACAAGGCGAAGTCCGCCGAATCTAGCTATATCTCTAATTACAAGGCTAGGCCCATCCTCTGTCCGAGTGGCCCATATGCTTGTCATGAGGTACCCGGGGCCCATGGCACCCATAGGGCTACTGTGGAGACCATGGGCCTCGGGTACCTCATTACCAGTACATGGGCCACTCGGATAGATGATGGGCTGGACCATGTAATTAGAGATAAGATAGCACCCGGCAGGCTGTACCTTGTATAATAAGGAAACATAGTCTTAGTCGGATAGGATTCTATCTCTAAGAAGGAAATCCCTTGGTCGTATCCGACTGGGATCCTTATCATGTACCCCTGTCCCCTAGTATATAAAGGGAGACAGGGCGCCCCTCAGGGCAAGCAGAACAAGAACAACCAGATCATCGATCTCTATACACCTCAGAGGAATAACACCTCAACTGGACGTAGGGTATTACCTCACCTCGAGGGCCTGAACCAGTATAATTCTCTTGTGTTCCTCTGCAGTCCACCGAATTCACCCTCGCCGAGTAGCCCCATAGTTCTATTGCCGGTGCAAAGCATCGACACCTTCCTCCAAGCCAATAAGGATATCTTCACGTGGAAACCGTCCGACATGCCGGGAGTACCAAGGGAGGTGATCGAGCACGCCCTAAACGTGAAGACAGACGCCAAGCCAGTCAAGCAACGGCTGTGGCACTTTGCTCAAGACCGCAAAGATGCTATCTGGGAGGAAATTACCAAGCTCCTCGCAGCCGGGTTCGTCAAGGAGGTCTACCACCCGGACTGGCTGGCAAATCCAGTTCTGGTCCGGAAGAAAAACGGTAAATGGTGCATGTGTGTCGACTACACCGACCTCAACAAAGCGTGCCCCAAGGACCCATTTGGTCTTCCCAGGATAGATCAGGTGGTTGATTCCACAGCAGGGTGCGACCTACTCAGTTTTCTCGATTGCTACTCGGGATACCATCAAATCAGCCTGAGGGAGGGAGACTGCTTGAAGACATCTTTCATCACACCGTTTGGAGCGTATTGCTATATCACAATGCCGTTCGGTCTGAAGAACGTGGGCGCAACCTATCAAAGGGCTATTCAGCGGTGTCTGCACACTCAGATCGGGCGTAACGTGGAAGCCTACGTCGACGATGTGCTGATCAAGACAAAGTCTGTCGGACCCGGGTTTGACCCCGAACCCTATGTGTGTACCGTGCTAGTCCCACGATCAATTGCTAGCGCACACATTCAACATTGGCATCATAATCCATACATCACAGGTTCAGCTCACAGCGGACCAAACATAAGTCGTACAAGAGTCTAGACTTTAGCGGTTACATAGAGGCCGACCGGCCAAATAGAACAGCAAATTAACAAAGAGTTCAACAGCGGAAACAAGATAATAGAGGCACAAAAACCAGCAAGTATCGCCTCTGCCCGCCCACAGGCAACCCAACCGGTAAGCCCTAGTAAGCACCGTCGTCGTCGTCTCCAAAACCCGCTGCATAGAAGTACCCCGATTGTCGGGGTCCTCCTCAACCATCTCTAAAAAAAAAGAAGTCACACAAGCGTGTGTGGAGTACAAATACGTACTCCGCAAGACTTAAAGTGGTTTGCAATGAGTATTCCATAATATGCGTAAGATAAACAAGGAATGGTTCAGGTCCTGCAGTTTGCATAAATCATAATATACATAGCGAAAACATTGCGGTTTTTGCAACGAAATTTTTGTAAAATCAAGCTACCACAGCAAGCAAGTATATAAGCATCAACCCCCAAGTGTTTCCAACCATATGGGCTCCCTGCCCATGCCTGCCAACCAGTGGCAACACGCTGCCACAACCATCCCAGCGAACTCCCCGTTCGCACCAAAAATCTTTCCCCAAAAACAGTTCCCAAAAATTAAAACTACTACGGTGGAGAATTCCCAAAGTCGTCCATAACCGAGACACGGCTATTTGAATAGTTTTAACTCTCGAGAGTGCGTACAACTGTACCCACATGACAAGGACAATATGAGTTACCACACAGGAGGCTCACACCATCAATGACAAAAGCCTTTCCACCGTTGACCTAGCAATATCCCGCGCTTATGATCCATCCCTAGGGAGTTGGGAGGCCTCCCAAAATCCCCAAGGCTCATACGATGTGCTGGTCACCCTTGAACAATAATCAAGGTACCTTCGGGCTATGGACAAAAACCATAACCCGCACTATCCAATGTCAACAATAATGACCTACAACTACCACGGCGGGTCTATTGCTAGGTATCAAACAATATACTAAGCTAGGAACTCCCCACAAGAACCACATGTGGTTGCACTGTGCTTCTTGGTTCTAGCTACACCATAGAATCGGTCCTTAGTGACCCCGGCGAGACAACCACCTAATCGATACCACAACAAGGCACCGAACACTACATCCACTCGCCCAAGTCCAAAAGCTTGTTTTCAGTTTTGTTTCCACAAGAGCACAGGGGAAGAATACCCACTGTTCATTCCATAATTTCGCAAATGCTTCTTTTTCCCAACATCCCAAAATCAAGTAACAAGTAGCCTTGATTAAAAGCAAACTAAGCATACCTATTGACATCTTCCCAACCACATGAACCCAAATTTTCAGTGGCAACATAAGTGACAAGAATTCATGATACTCAAGTAACAAGGATAGGGCATATGCAACAAGAGGTTAACTACCCAAGAATCCCACACATTTTCAAGTAAAAACATCGCATGCATAATAGTTTGCAATCAATATAGTTTGTAAGTTTGAAATATAGGAGCAATTGATCAAGGGGTGCTTGCCTTGTTCCTGACTTCTTGGAACTCTTCTGATCCTTCCACAACAGGGTCAAACGACGTCGTGTTCTACGAGAATACCAAACGAATGCAATGAAAAACAACGGCAAAATATTAACAGAATAGGAAGTACGAATATTTTTGCAGAATATGCAAGTGCATGATTTTAGATGAATTTAGGAAAAAGAATCGCTTGAATCCGAGTTTGTATGAGGGAGATACGGCTAAACGAAGTCTGCTCTGTCCTAAAATCGAAAATAAATGAGAAACAGCGTTTTCGCTCGACCGAACTGCAGAAACGGCTGAAAACATTCTACCGACTTAACGGGTGGTCTATTTGAGATGTTTTCGGTTCTAGGGCATTTTTATGGTACGAAACCTACATGTGTGCTGCTGTGAACCTAAGGACAACTCCCAAAAGTGGATATTCTCCAACTTGCTAGGATATTAATCGCGCACGCTCACACGTCACTAAAATGGCCTAACACGTGAAATCCACCGGGCGTGAAGTTTTAATCTAAGGCATTTGGGGGCGTGGAGGGTTTCTAGGGCCTAGGAGTCACTGGATGTACAGGTGGAACCTACGGGAAGGCTTCGGTAGTGGGAACGCCTCGGTCCAAAAACGATGTCTTCGCACGAGCAAAACTACACATCTTCGCACGTTAACGATAACGGCAAAAACGGGAAAACGACAGCAGCTACCTCTACTCGGGTTTTTATCCTGCTCTGACGCTAGAGGGCCAACCCGGCTTGCATGGGGCTGATGGGTGGCTGCTACTCACTCAAACACAAGCGCACCTTAGTGTTTGATGAAAAGCCAAGCTAATGCACGGCTTGTCTACCTCTGTCCTCTCATGCTCTAGTGAATGGCTAGTGATGCAGGGGTGTGGGGAAGCTCTAGGGGTCCTGCATGCAAGATCGAAGGCTCTACTACATGCGGCCATGCTCCGATTGAGCCTCATCCACACATATGGCCATGGTGGTGACGCTTGGGTGGACGGCAAAACAATGGCGTGACAGGCCAAGCCAAGGACGTGGGGAGAACTAGTGGCCTCCCAGGAGTAAAAAGAAAGTACATGCAGAAACAGAAGCTCACCGAAGAGTACAGGCCGTGGGGTGCGACGTTGAGGCGGTGGTCGGCTCGGCAACAGGGTCGCTCGTGATGGAGGCTGCAGACAAGTGCTATGATGAGCTCAAAGAGTGAAGGGAAGATGGTGATACGGCCAGGACAGCGCTAACTCACCAGGGCGCAGATTAGTGGCTGCAAGTCACGGCGCACCCGGTCGCGTTGCAAAACGCGATGGGGCTGCGGTGTGCCTGCTGCTTGCCGAGGACAAAAACGGAGTTAGTTGGGCAAGAACGCTGGTGACACAGCTGAGACAAGGTAAAACTCACCGGAGCTCTCAGACGAAAAGCGTGTGCTCGCCGGCGCCTTGTGGGCGGCACCTCACGTTCTCAGCGAACCAAGGGCAATCGCCTGGTCCTTGGGTGCGTGAGAAGAGGGCGAGCTGGGAGCAGGAGGGCATAGGCTTGGTTAAAAGGAAGGCAGGAAGGAGAGGAGAGGGAGGGGCGCTGCTCTGCTCCACGGTCTCGCGATGGCGTGCACGCGGGCAAGCGTGCAGCAGACAGATGGGACAGGGCAGGCGCTATGCTGAGGCTGTCGGGGATCTCGCGAGGTCCCAAGGCGGCTCTGCCTCTCCCTCTCACGTGGTCTAGGGCGCGCAGAGGAAGCCACCTGCCGAGCCGCACGGGCGGAGAGAGATCCTGGCGTGATCTCGTTTGGACGATGGAGGAGATAGAGCACAACGGATAGCATCACGAGTCGAAGATTCACACTTCAGGACTGCCTCTGGGTTGACGCCGAAACCAATCGGCCGATACAGATTGATACAAAACGATGATGTTATAAGTGGGAAGCAAACCGCCGATGCCGATAGCATTCGCATACTTGAGCATCGGCTAGAAAGCCGATGATAACATAGGCGGAGTAAAAAAGCCAGCTGACTGGCGCGGGCTCGCGAGAGAGGGCGCGGGCGCGAGAGAAAAAGGGCGCGACGCGAGAGAGGGCGCGTGCGCGAGCTCGGTGGAGAGAGGAGCACGGGCGCGGCTCGTGAGAAAGGGCACGGACTCGAGAGAGAGAAACAGCGCGGGCGCGGGCGCGGGCTTGCGAGAGAGAGGCGCGGGCACGAGCTCGGGAGCGAGAGGCGCGGCACAGGCGAGGGCGCGGGCGCGGCAAGGCGCGGCGCGAGGCCGGGAGCGAGGGCGCGGGCGCGAGGTCGGGAGAGAGCGAGGGCGCGGGCGCGAGGTCGGGGTCGGACGATGGCGGGCGCGAGCTCGAGGTCGGGAGAGAGAGTCCGGGCGCTGAGCTCGGAAGCAGAGTCCGGCGCGAGGGCGCGGACTCGAGAGAGAGCCCGGGCGCGAGCAAGCGCGGGCGCGGGCGAAGTCCATCGGGAGGCGGCTGGTCCGATTGGAGGCGTCTGGTCCGATGGGAAGATTCGGACCGTCCAATCCCCCAAGAGGATGGTCCGATTGGGCAGCATGCTTCCAACCGAAAGAAACTTCGGGACAAGGCTGGGTTTTTCATGCATGAAAGATGATATGAAGAGCATGCAGATGGAAAAACGGTTTTATGCACCAAAGATCAAAAGTGGGCTGTTACAAAGTCCAAACAAGACCTCATCGCTGACTTGGAAGAAACCTTCCAAAACCTTTGAAGATTCAAGATGAAGTTGAACCTGGAAAAATGCGCCTTCGTTGTGCCATCCGGAAAGTTACTCGGCTTCATCGTCTCGCACCGCGGCATCGAGGCCAACCCGGAGAAAGTCAATGCCATCAGGCACATGGCACCCTTGATTAACCTCAAAGACGTCCAGAAGCTGACAGGCTGCATGGCGGCACTCAGCCGGTTTATCTCCCAACTAGGCGAACGGGGCATGCCCTTCTTCAAGCTACTCAAAAAGGCCGACAATTTCCAATGGACTCCGGAAGCCCAACGAGCCTTTGAAGACTTCAAAGAATTGCTCACATCACCCCCCGTGTTGGCGTCACCTCTGCCCCAGGAACCGCTAATGCTATATCTGGTGGCAACAACACAGGTAGTCAGCACGGTGCTGGTGGTTGACCAATCCGAACAGGGTCATATTCAAAAAATACAACGGCCAGTCTACTTCGTCAGCGAGGTCCTTGCCGACTCCAAAACGAGATACCCGCAGGTCCAAAAGCTGCTATATGGCCTACTCATCGCAGTCCGGAAGCTGGTGCATTATTTCCAAGCACACCAAGTCACGGTGGTCACAGCATTTCCACTCGGGGATGTCCTTCATAATCGCGAGGCCACCGGCCGAATCGCTAAATGGGCACTCGAGCTGATGGCGTTCGACATCACCTTTCAGCCACGGACAGCAATCAAGTCTCAAGCTCTAGCCGACTTCGTGGCTGAGTGGACAGAAGTCCAATTGCCTACACCAACAGCAAAGCTAGAGTACTGGACAATGTACTTCGACGGTTCTCTACGGATCAGAGGCGCCGGGGCCGGAGTCATATTGACGTCCCCCACTGGCGAAAAACTAAAGTACGTTCTACAAATCCACTTCCCGGCTTCCCACAACGTCGCCGAGTACGAGGCACTTGTTCACGGGCTCCGCATCGCTATATCACTCGGCATATGTCGACTGGTTGTGCGCGGGGATTCTCAACTCGTGGTAAACCAAGTCATGAAAGACTGGACCTATCTCGACGATACCATGGCAGCATACTGTCAGGAGGTCCGCAAGCTGGAAAACAAGTTTGACGGGCTGGAAATCACACATGTCCTGCGCCAATACAATGACGCAACAGACGAACTGGCAAACATGGGATCCAAACGAGAAGCAGTTCCAACTAGAATCTTCGTCGAGCAACTTATGGAGCCATCAGTGAAGGAGAAACCGGCACCGGAGCAGTCGGGAGGCAAGCCTACCCCGACCACAGATGAGGTGCTGCACATATGTCAAGACTGGAGGACTCCTGTTGTCAAATTTCTCCTGGACGACCAACTCCCAGAAGATCGTAGTCGAGCCGAGCAGATAAAGCATTGAAGCAAAAGCTTCCTACTAGTCGGAGAAGACCTGTACCAAAGGAGCGCATCCGGCGTCCTCATGCGCTGCGTCACCACCGAGGAGGGCAAGCAGATTCTGCACTCGATCCACTCGGGCATATGTGGCAACCACGCCGCATCCAGGACGTTAGTCGGAAAGGCCTACCGGCAGGGATTTTTCTGGCCCACAGCTGTAACAGACGCCAAAGACATCGTTCGCAAGTGCGAGGGTTGCCAGTTCTATGCAAGACAAACAAATCTTCCAGCCCAAGAACTGCAAACTATCCCCATTTCTTGGCCATTTGCAGTATGGGGGCTCGACATGGTCAGGCCTTTCAAGAAAGCGCCAGGAGGGTTCACACATTTATTCGTCGCAGTGGATAAGTTCACCAAGTGTATTGAGGCTAAACCCGTTGCAACGATTACAGCGGCACGAGCAAATGACTTCATCATGAGTATATTATACCGGTTCGGAGTCCCTAACCGCATCATCACCGACAACGGTACTTAGTTCGCGGCCGGCGTATTCCCAGACTTTTGTGACGATTTCAGCATCAAGATCTGCTACGCATCTGTGGCACACCCGCGGAGCAATGGGCAGGTCAAAAGAGCCAACGGTATGGTCTTACAAGGCATCAAGGCCAGGATATTCGACCGACTACAACCATATGCGGGCCGGTGGGTACAAGAACTCCCTTCCGTTCTCTGGTCTCTCAGAACCACGGTTAGTCGGGCAACAGGGCAATCCCCTTTCTTTCTGGTCTACGGTGCCGAGGCTATGCTACCTATCGAGTTACAGTTCGGCTCTCCACGAGTCCGGGCTTACTCAGAAGATGACTCCAACAATACCCGACTGGTCGAACTAGATTAGCTGGAAGAAGCAAGAGACACCGCAACTATCCAGTCGGCAAGGTATCTTCATGGCCTACGTCGCTACCACAATCACAATGTCCGTGGCCGCGCCTTTTTGGTCGGGGATCTCGTTTTGAGGAAAATACAAACCACCAAAGACAGGCATAAATTATCCCCAATCTGGGAAGGGCCGTTCATTATAGCCGAGGTCACGCGGCCAGGCGCCTACCGACTGAAGACCGAAGACGGCGTTCTCATTAGCAACTCATGGAATATAGAACAGCTATGTCCTTTCTATACCTGAGTTCTATAATTTTCATGTGTATAGTTCTTCTGACTCATTACGCCGCTTATATCAACCGAGTAGTGAGTCGGGGGCTGCATGTATATATGTGCTCTGTCAATAACATACGAGCTTATTTCACTTCGGTTTTGAAGCCTTACTACGACTGTCACGTTTGCCCGAGTACAGCTCCTTACTTTGAACGTTTTTATTAAGTTCTGACAGACTAACTCGGTGCATACTACACGGCCAAGTAAAGCTAATGACAACTGAATAATAAGCTCGGCGGCATTGCACACATATTTACACATGCTTGTTTACACAAGTTTATATATCCCGACTACATAACATGTTGCCCTTACAGACCCAGGTCTCGGGTAATTATTTCAGCAGTCGGCTTCGCCCGGGCAATCAGCTCCAGCACCTCCTCGGGCATCGTCTCTTCGGCAAACCCCTCCCCGATGGCTTCAATATCTGCCCTTGGGTAGATGGACTTGGTCATCGCCAGGGTATGGGCCATGCCGGCGACAACATGCTCATCTGAGTACTTTTTTAAGGCACTCGGTGCATCCTCGAGACGCCCCTCTATCTGTGGGATTCTGCTGCAACTGGTCCCCACAGGGCTTGGATCTATGAGGTCAAGGAGCCCTTTCACGGACCCGACGAGGGCCTCCCGTGACTCCCTGATCACTCTTATCTCCTCTGTGTAGAACCGGTACTGGGCCTGGACGTTGGCTCTCATATCTGCCTAGGTCCGCCGGCAAGTAAACTTGTCAGATTTGGCTACACACAGAATAACTAATGGATTGGCTAAGATCACAGTCAGGTTGAGGACTTACTTTCGTAGTCGGCCTCCCACCCGGCTACGGTCTTCTCCAGTTCAGCCTTTTCCTTACCGAGCTTGACGACGGTCTTCTTCAACTCGGCCTTTTCTCGGTCAAGCTCGGTGTTGGCCTTTGTCAGGTCGGCCATGACCTTCTCAAGCTCGGCCTTGGCTTCTTCGGCCTCCTTCAGCTACGATTCCCTCTCTGTTCGGGTCTTCAACTCCGCTTCGAGGGCTGCACCACAGATTAGCCAAGAGCTCAGCCGTGCAGTCATGACATAACTGGGCAGTCGGAAACAATGCAGTTGGACGAATGCATCAATGGTTCGGTCGGGAAGATATATTCGGGGATCTTACCTCTGATCTTTCCGGCTAGGGCCCATGTCTCCTCCCTGAGCTGATCGGCGCCACTCTTCAGCCAGGCCTCCCTCCCCGCATGACGCGCCTCCATCTCGGCCTTCAACGCCCGGAGCTGCTCCAGTTCTACGAGGTGGGGAGCCACCTCGACCAAGATTTCCGTCATCGCCTCATTGCGGTCGACAAGCTTCTGCTCAGGATAAAAGACGGATCAAGCACGAAGTCAGATATCAAAACAAGAAAACTGCCAAGGCTCTACCATAGGAATCATACCGCGACTCCCTGGGACCCGCTGATGGCGGCGCGAAGCAAGCTTTCGTGCTCCCTCCTCGCGACGACTTCATCAAGCCTGAAGCTCTTCGCTGTCCCGTCAGGAGCCGTCCATGTGAATGTCCGGGGCATCACGCGTGGAGGAGCTTCGATCCGGGGCAGATGCGGGATCTCCGGCGGCGGCGACGACGACGACGACCACAACGGCGATGGGGTCCTGGCCTCACCGCCGCCATCCCCTGCGACCTCGGGGACTGGCTCAGGGGCTCCGTCCACGCCCTCCGCAACGGGCGATGCTCCAGGGGTTGGGGCCTCAGCTTCAGCAGCCGCCTCTCGGTCGGGTGGCAGCAGCGACCCTGCAGTCGGGGCCACCTCGGTCTCCATGACCAGGCTGGCCACCGGCTCAACAAGTGTCTCCACGGCCACTGGCTTGGCTGGGGCAGGCTCATCAAGTGGAACGGTCGGGTCGACCTCCTTGAGATCGATATCGGCCCGCTTCCTGCACGACGAAACAATTCGTCAAGACACTACTTCAACACATAACATAAGAATTCCAGAAGACCTGGAGAAGCGCACCTCTTGGAGAACTTCAGCTTCTTGACGGGTGACCCGGTCCCCGGCGAAGCGCCAACTCCGGCAGTCGGTCCGGTCGGCATCACGGTCGGCAGTGGCGCATCAGCCCGAGTCGGCTCCGATTCCGGCGTGGTCGGCTTGGGCGCCCCCGCCCCTGGCGGCATCTGCTCCTGCCGGCCCCTCGGTGGCGCTGCGGTCGGGCTCGACAACGTTGGGCTCAGACCCCCAGGTCTCAACCTGGGACTTGATCGCCTGGGTGCCGCGGCGACGGCGTCCCTTATTTTCAGGCTCCCCGCCACGGCACGCGCTGTCATGGCCCCCTCGCCCCGATACAAAATCGGTTTCTTCCCCGCTCTCTTGGAGTCGGGTTGGGCAGCAGAGGGACTCCTTGGCCTCTTCTTCAACTCGACGGCCGACAACGGGCGGGAGTCTTCATCAAATTCTTCATGCCACTATAAGTGAGTTAGCTAAATGCATCACGCAATGCTGAACAATTACGATTCCACGGGCATTCATCATAGAAGAGGATCAAAAGTTACCTTGGTCCGGGGCCGAATGGAGCTGTAGGCTGCAACCCGACGATTGTCATCTTCAGTTGCGATCACCCCTTCAGAGAAGTAGCCGAACAAAGTCTCGGTCACCGCCCCCTTGTTCGCCGATTTGTTGCTCACTCGGTCAGGATCGTTTTTACCTTTAAAGGCCTAGCCGAATGCACTCCTAAGCTTCAGTGGCTGAATGCGCCTTGTCAGAAAGCGACGAGCCACCCAAGGACCTGTCAAGCCGGCCCTCTTGAGGTCATCTATCTTCGTCAACAATAGGTGTGCCTGGCCCATTTCTTCAAAGGACGGCTCGGCTGACCAATTCGGCGAAACCACGGGCGGCAAGCCGGTAAATGGCTGCAAGGAGGGAGCCAGATCGGCGCAATAAAACCACTCCTTGTGCGAGCCCTTCAGAGAAGATTTCAAGGGCAAATCGAGATACGTCTTCTTCCCGTCGCTCCTCAGTTGAAGACCGGCCCCCCCAATCACATTGATATTGCTCTTGGAGGGTTGAGGCTTGATATGGAACAGATGTCGGAAGAGGATGAAATGGGGTTCAACACCCAAAAAGCATTCGCAAAGAGTAACAAATATAGAGATTTGAAGAATTGAGTTGGGGTTCAAATGCACCAACTCCAGCCCGTAGAAGTCAGGGATGCGGTGGAAGAAATCAGAAGACGGAAGGCACAAGCCTTGATCGAAAAAAGAGGCGAAAACTACCGTTTCACCAGGCCGGGGATTAGGGACCGACTCATCCCTAGCCGACCGCCAGCCGATCACCTCTTGGCTGGGTAACTTCAGTTCTCTCTCCAGCCACTTCAACTTCACCGAGCCGCAATCTAAAATCGGCCAAGAACTCCCCGCCGCACCCGCAAGATCCGACGCCTTCGGCATGACTGGAGGTGGTGAGATTTGGGGAAAAACAAATCGGGGACTTGGAGCAAACGAGGAGGATTGAAATCCCCCGAGTTCGGGTGGGGAATAGCAGCAGCTAACCCTAGCCGGGCGGGAGGTGAAAAGTTGGGCGCGAAGGTGGAAGATGAAGAGATTGGCTGATTTGGGGAAGACGATGGAATCTTTTCTCTCTCCCCGTCTTTTTATAGAGCCGATGCCGACTAGATGGGCTTGGGCCTACACAGTCTGCACTGGGCCAACAAGATATGAGTTCCTACAGTAGCATGCTCCATGTGGGCCGCCCGTAGGCTGAGTTGAAATTATAGCGTTGGTGCTACTGACAAGAGCCGATGAGGTAAACAGGTATGCTTCATGAGAGCCTTATTGCCAAAACATATATGTTTGGGTATCTGTTTTAATCACTAGGTCTCGAGGATATATCCTTACAAGGATCACAAGCTGGTCTTCATTAAAATTGGAGATGCAAGTATCTTTCTCGGGTACACCTAACCACGCCATGGATTTGTTTTCATAAAGTGGTACTCGGCCTACATGCGTGGCCAACAGTTGCCATGAGCGACATTTTACCCGCTGACATGATGCGGAAGAGTCTAACTTTTGAGTAGTGCACTACTCGGGGGAGACTATAAATATCTTTTCCCGCTGACATGATGCGGAAGAGTCTAACTTCTGAGTGGGACGCCACTCGGAAAAGACTATAAACCCCTTTTTTCCAGCTGACATGACGCTGAAGAGTCCCATACACGAGTAGCATCCTACTCGGCAAGACTATAAACACATATTCCGACTGACATGAAGTCGAAGAGTCCTATATACGAGTAGTCTCCTACTCGGCAAGACTATAAAGTTTATTCCGGTTGACATGATACCGAAGAGTCGCACATACCAGTAGTAATCTACTCGGGAAAGACTTCCAGGTTAAAGATCTTTGACTTTATGTTTAATTGTCTTCACAATTAAGCACAAAGTCGGGGGCTACACCTAATAGGTGCGCCTATTTGGCAACAGATCCTCTAGATTAAAGTCGGCGACCACGACATCTTCGTCACGCCACAACAGGACGTCGTGGCCGGCACAACTCTGCTGGACACGCTCCAGCTCGGGCCTGATCATCAGGCCACCCCAACTATCGCCAAGATAAAGGCGATGATTACAGCTGCTGACATGATGCGGAAGAGTCGCAAATACCAGTAGTAATCTACTAGGGAAAGACTTCCAGGTTAAAGATCTTTGACTTTATGTTTAATTGTCTTCACAATTAAGCACAAAGTCGGGGGCTACACCTAATAGGTGCGCCTATTCGGCAACAGATCCTCTAGATTAAAGTCGGCGACCACAACATCTTCGTCACGCCACAATAGGACGTCGTGGCTGCCACAACTCTGCTGGACACGCTCCAGCTCGGGCCTGATCATCAGGCCACCCCGACTATCGCCAAGATAAAGGCGATGATTACAGCCGCTGCCTGTTAGCAGCAACAGCAGTCGAGTGACATAGTTATTTCGACTAATCGGTCGGGTTCTCCGCCAGCGGGATCATCCACATCAGCGCGGCGTCGGGCGGCTGGCTCAAGTCGGCCACACGAGGAATCGCGCCAGCCTTCACTCGGCAACACCAATAACTATAACCGGCGGCACCACCAGTATGATCGCCGACCTAACTAGGACCTCCGAGTACGACTACAACGCGACCTTAGACACAATATCAATGCCCAGCGCCAACAACGTGAAGAGGACGAGCGCTGCCGACTGGAGGACGAGAACGAGCGCTTCGGTCTCCACCACGAGCGGTTACACCGCCGAAGCCGGAGTCGGAGCCCTCATGAAGACGAAGGCGTTCCAGCTTTCACCCACGACCTCCAGGATGTTGACTGGCCATCGGGCTTCAAGCCTACGGGGATCGAGAAATACGACGGCAAAACCAACCCCGAGTCTTGGCTCACCGTATACACCCTGGCAATTGGAGCTGCCGAAGGTGATCATAAAGCCATGGCTAACTACCTCCCAGTCGCGTTGGCCGACTCGGCGAGGACATGGCTAACCGGGCTCTCGAGGCGGTCGATCGGTTCCTAGGGAGAACTCAGGGAGCGGTTCATCGCTAATTTTCAAGGGACCTACGAGAGGCCATCTTCCGAGCATGATTTATATCAACTACACCAGAAGAAGAATGAGTCTCTACGCGACTTTATCAAGAGGTTCTCCGAGAAGTGCAACCAGATCTCAATGATCAGAGACGAGGCTGTCATCGCCGCCTTCCGCAAGGGAGTAAAGGACTCCCTGTTCATCGCGAAGTTCACTCGGAAGCCACCATCCACCGTCCGGGCTCTCTTTGACATGGCGAACAAATACACCGACTTGGCAGAAGTGGTCGCAGAAGCCCTCGACGAGAAAAAGGAGTCCCGACAGAAGGACCAGAAGGCGAAAGTCGACAACGAGCCATCCCATAACAAGTCCGGCAATCGCAAGCGGAAGTCAGATAACGAGGTGGCCAACATGGAGCGTACTCGGTCGTGGCCCCAACGCAACAACGACTACCAGAAAGTCATGAATGGGCCATGCCCCTTTCACCCCAAGGGCAAGCACGTGGCTAAAGACTGCTTTATGCTCAAGAAGTTTGCTTCGGAGCAGGCTTCATCATTTGGCGCCGACAAGAGCAAGGATAAGCCAGATCAAGACTCGGCTGACGATTTTCAAGATCCTCAGGCCGAGTTAAACCACATCTTCGGAGGGCCGTCTGTGTACAAGTCTAAGTGCAAACAGAAGCTAATTGTGCGTGACGTCAACGTGATCTCTACAATAGACACCCCCCAATATCTGCGTTGGTTAGAGACGCCCGTCACGTTCACCCACGCCGATCATCCAGATCGGGTTTCGCACCCGGGACGTTATCCACTCGTCCTGGACCCGGTCATCAAAAGCATCAAGTTGAAGAAGGTGCTCATAGACGGAGGCAGCGCGCTTAACATCCTCTTCGCCAAAATCTTGGACGAGGTGAATATTCCTCGTTCAGATCTGCGACCCAGTACGGCGCCCTTCCACGGGATAATCCCCGGCCTATCTTCAACCCCACTCGGGCAGATCACCTTGCCAGTCACCTTTGGCACGCGGGACAACTTCCGCACGGAAAACATCTGCTTCGAGGTCGCCGACTTCGAGACCGCGTACCACGCGATACTCGGACGACCGGCACTCGCCATGTTCATGGCGATACCGCACTATACCTACATGGTGCTCAAGATGCCAGGGCCAGCAGGAGTCCTCTCCCTCTGCAGTGACGTCAAGCAAGCCTTCACCTATGACAAGGAGAGTTGTGAACTGGCTCAATCCCAAGAGGCGGCAGTCGGGCGCAATAGCATTCGGCAAGCTGCCACAACTGAAGTCGAGGAAGAACAAGTTCTGGCGAAGAAGGCAACGAAGTCAGGAATTTCAGCGGACTCGGACACAAAGAAGATCCCCCTGGACCCTTCCGAACCCTTCAAGACCGCTCTAGTCGGGACCGGACTCGACCCCAAATAGGAAGCGTGCTCGTCGCCTTCCTCCAAGCCAACAAAGATATCTTCGCGTGGAAACTGTCCGACATGCCGGGCGTACCAAGGGAGGTGATCGAGCACGCACTCAACGTAAAGACAGACGCCAAGCCAAGCTACGACTATAGTAACAGCTAACCATAGCCGAGCAAGAGGCGAAAAGTTGGGCGCGGAAGTGGAAGATGAAACGATTGGCTAATTTGGGGAAGATGAAGGAATCTTTTTCTCTCTCCCCACTTTTTTATACAGCCGATGCCGACTAAGTGGGCTTGGGCCTACACAGTTAGCACTGGGCCATCAAGATATGAGTTCCTACAGTAGCATGCTCCATGTGGGCCGCCCGCAGGCTGAGTTGAAATTATAGTGCTGGTGCTACTAATAGGTATCGATGAGGTAAGCAGATATGCTTCATGGGAGCCTTATTGCTAAACATATATGTTTGGGTATCTGTTTTATCCACTAGGTCTCGAGGATACATCCTTATAAGGATCACAAGCTGGTCTTCATTAAAATTGGAGATGCAGGTATCTTTCTCGGGTACACCTGACCACGCTATGGATTTATTTTCATAAAGTGGCACTCGTCCTACATGCGTGGCCACCAGTTGCCATGAGCAACGTCATTCCAGCCGACATGACGTTGAAGAGTCTAACTTTTGAGTAGTGCACTACTCGGGAGAGACTATAAATATCTTTTTCCCGTTGACATGATGTGGAGGAGTCTAACTTCTGAGTGGGATGCCCACTCGGAAAAGACTATAAACCCCTTTTTCCAGCTGACATGATGCTGAAGAGTCCCATATACGAGTAGCATCCTACTCGGCAAGACTATAAACATACATTCCGACTAACATGAAGTTGAGGAGTCCTATTGTTGACGCCGAAAACCCGCCGGGGGCCGTCCGGCGTCTGGGTGACACGCGAAGGCCTGGGAGATTTGCTTTACTCCAGTGCAGGTCCTAAAGTGTTGAGGTTCGTAGGCATGCCAGTCAATTTGACCCTGTAATTGACAAGGAGAAAAACATTAGATCAATGAGCCAATCGGCTGGAAGCCGATCTAGACTCGTTTCATCGGCCGATGGCCAATAAGCACTGTAGCACTTATACATCGACTAGAAGCCGATGATGGCATGAATAATAACTGATAATAAGCGAACATTAAACTAGCCGATCATCAAAGGGATGCTCAAGAATCGGCTGTAAGCTTGGTAAAGAAAACAAGCAGGATGCATGAGTAAAATAAACTAAAGGAAATCTAGCCGATCGTGGTTTAAAGTTACTGATATCGCTGTGAAGCTCCTGTTCGTGCTCGTGCCCGGGCCCCCTGCTCACATCGGCTCCCGGGATCTTCATCCGCTGTCCATACCCGTGCCCGGGTTCTTACCTAAGCTCGTGCCCGGGTCCTTCCCTGAGGTTGTGCCCGGGAACTTGGATCGGCAGAATAAACCAATCGGCTAGCCCTTAGCCGATTGCAACAGTAATGCAGGCAAGGATGTATAACAAGGCAAGCAATAACATAAATGATAAACCATTGATGAGTTCTGCCGACTACCGAACAGGACACATGGGCATCGGCTAGAAGCCGATGATAAAATAGATTGCAGAATAATAAAGCTATTAAGATAAATAAATGCAGTCGGCTTCAACAGATAACTTATCGGCTAAGCACTCCGATAACAACATCGCATAACACCCATCGGCTTACCAAGAGTAAAGCTATTATCATCGGTCTAATAGATCGGACCCAACCGTTGCAGCACAGACTGATGATGATAACGATACCTCGATAGGCCGATAGATCTAATGCGATCGTGATGTAAAACATGATAACTTACCGGCTATACATCCCGATAAGACGCCTGCGCATAAAACATCAACTTAGCAGGGACGGTTTATCGCTAGCAGCTTAGTAGGTCGGACTTAACCGATGCAGCACAAACTGATGATAAACCGCTCCCAGTAAGCCGATACGATCTACGCACGCTTGATGTGATATACCTAGTCAATCTATGAGATCAAACTGAACTGATGCAGCCATAGATAAAATAAATATACCGTGGTAAGCCGACTACCATAAACCGACTAGAATATCGGACCTAACCGAGGAAGTCCTAGCCGATAGGTATCCGGGGTGACGAGACTTACCCTCTCGCAGGAGTTCGGACCTAACTGATGCAGCCCGGCTCGAGAAGCAAGATCCCGTCGGAAGGGTGGCGATGCGCCGAAGTTTGTATTGATTGTTGTGTTTTTTACAAGGCACCCGGGCATACGTATATATACCCCGAGTTGCATGAGTCCTTATAGGACACGATACATGATTTCCTATCCATAACAGAAAAATGCTAACTAATCCTGACCGGACACGAGGTCAGGTTTCCTAAAGATAAACACTTGCCTAATTAATAGGTACAGTAAATAACTGCCAAGTAACAGTCTTCACGGCTCCTTCCCGATTCCGGCCTCTTCTTTGTCAGTTGACTGCAATCTCTCCTTTGACCGAATCTGACACAGGGCCTTACCAAATTTTGGCATTAACACCTATATACGAGTGGCATGCTACTCGGCAAGACTATATATTAAATTCCGGTTGACATGATACTGAAGAATCTCACCACCAGCATATGGGCCACTCGGATAGAGGATGGGCCGAACCATGTAATTAGAGATAAGATAACACCCGGCAGGCTTTACCTTGTACAATGAGGAATAACAGTCTTAGTCGGATAAGTTTCTATCTCTAAGAAGGAAATTCCTTGGCCGTATCCGGCTGGGATCCTTGTCATGTACCCCGGTTCCCCAGTATATAAGGGAAGGCAGGGCGCCTATCAAGGCACGGAAGATCATTGATCACAAACCACCTCAGAGGAATAACACCTCAACTGGACGTAGGGTATTACCTCACTTCGAGGGCCTGAACCAGTATAAATCTTCTCTGTGTTTCTCTGCAATCCACTGAATTTACCTTCGCCGAATAGCCCTATAGTTTTATTGCCGGTGCAAATCATCAACAGTTGGCGCGCCAGGTAGGGGCTCCGGCGAATTCTTCATCAGCAAATTCGATGGATCCAACAAACAGAGTCGACGGCAACAAGTTCTCCCCTGGAGACAGGATTTCCTTCGGAAGCCTCGATTTCATTGCCAACCAGATTGGCAACCTTACCTTGGCCGGAACAGATCTAATCTAGCCGACCGAGGAGCCAGCCGACGTAGGGCCTGTCGGCCCACATGATGTCGCGATCTCCTTCAACGACTTACTGCGGCAGTCCTTCACTTCGCCAAGCATCGGGACAACTCTCTCCTTCGGCGTCTGACTTGTGCTAGGCCTTGAGCCAGCCTGGGTTGGGCCGAGGAGGGGAGAGATCGTCAATCTCCCACACGGACTCGGCAACGCTGCGGATTTACATCCCGCACAACAGACCCGATCTCCTGCGATTCAGTTTGGACACGGCCAAGTGCCGTTTCAGATTGGATCTAGAGAGGTTGGGGTCGTTCTCACTCCGATATACTACTCGGAGTCCGACTCCAAGTCGGATAACGGTTCGAACGCCAGTTTGGACTCCAGTCTGGCGAGTTTTCTCCTCCCCTGTGAGATCTTCATGGCTTCAACACCACCCTCCGAGGTGCGCCGACTACAAGAGGAGCAACAGGAGGAGGCGTGCCGACCGTAACAACAGGAGGAGGCTGATCGCGAGGCTCGCAACGATAGGCTACGCAGAGCTGGGCGAGCAGCCCAGCAGCAGAGATCTCCAAACTAAAGTCGGCGATCACGACGTTTTCGTCACGCCGCAACAGAATGTTGTGGCCGCCGCAACTTTGCTGGACACACTCTAGCTCGGGCCTGATCACCAGGCCACCCCAACTATCACCAAGATCAAGGCGATGATCACGGCTGCTGCCTGCCAATAGCAACAACAGCAGTCGTGCGACACCCTAGTACTGACTAACTGGTCAGGATCTCCAGTAGCGGGCTCATCCACGTCAGCTCGGCGTCAGGCGGCCGGCTCAAGTAGGCCACGCGAGGAGTCTAGGCAAACTACACTCAGCAATACCAATAACGACAACCGGCGCCATCACCAGCATGATCGCCGGCCTAATCAAGACCTCCGAGAGCGCCTACAGCATGACCTTCGCCACACTATCAGCGCCCGGCGCCGTGAACGACGAGAAGATGAGCGCCGCCGACTGGAAGATGAAAACGAGTGCTTTGGCCTCCATCACGAGTGGTTTAACCGCCGTGGTCGAAGCCGGAGCCCTCACGAAGACGAAGGCATCCCAGCTTTCACTCGGGAGCTACAGGACGTCCATTGGCTGACAGGCTTTAAGCCCACTGGGATTGAAAAGTATGACGGCAAGACAAATCCCGAGTCCTGGCTCACCGTATATACCCTAGCAGTCCGAGCTGCTGGGGACGACAACAAAGCCATGGCTAACTACCTCCGAATCGCGCTAGCCGACTCGGCGAGGACATGGTTGACAGGGCTCCCGAGGCGGTCAATCGATTCTTGGGGAGAACTCAGGGATCGGTTCATCGCTAACTTTCAGGGGACCTACGAGAGGTCGTCTTCAGAGCACGATCTTTATCAGCTGCACCAGAAGAAGAACGAGTCACTGCGAGATTTCATCAAGAGGTTCTCCGAGAAGCGCAACAAGATCCCAATGATCCGCGACGAGGCTGTCATCACCGCCTTCCGCAAGGGAGTAAAGGACGCCCCATTCATTGCGAAGTTCACTCGGAAACCACCGACGTCTGTCCGGTCTCTGTTCGACATGGCCAATAAATACGCTGACTCAGCTGAAGCGGTCACAGAGGTCCTCGACGAGAAGAAGGAATCCCGACAGAAGGACCAAAAGGCGAAAGCTGACAACGAGCCGTCTCAAAACAAGTCTGGCAGCCGCAAGCGGAAGTCGGACAACGAGGTGGCCAACATGGAGGGCACTCGGTTGCGGCCCCAGCGGAATAACGACTACCAGAAAGTCATGAGCGGGCCATGCCCCTTCCACCCCAAGGGCAAGCACGCGGCCAAAGACTGCTACATGCTCAAGAAGTTTGCCTTCGAGCAGGCTTCATCGTCTGGCGCCGACAAGGACAAAGACAAGCCAGACTCGGGTTCGGCTGATAATTTTCAAGATCCTCAAGCCGAGCTCAATCACATCATCGGGGGGCCGCTCGCGTACGAGTCCAAGCACAAACAGAAGCTTTCAGCGCACGACATCAACACGGTCTCTACAACAGACACCCCCCAGTACCTGCGCTGGTCAGAGATGGCCATTACCTTCAATCGCGCAGATCACCCAGATCGGGTTTCTCACCCGGGACGTTATCCACTCGTCCTGGACCCGGTCGTCAGAAACATCAGGCTGAAGAAAACCCTCATCGACGGAGGTAGCACGCTCAACATCTTATTCGCCAAGACTTTGGACGAGATGAAGATTCCTCGTTCAGAAGTACGGTCGAGTACTACGCCCTTCCATGGGATAATTCCCGGCCTGTCATCAACTCCACTCGGGTAGATAACCTTGCCGGTAACCTTTGGCATGCGGGATAACTTCCGCACGGAAAACGTTTGCTTCGAGGTTGCCGACTTCGAGACCGCGTACCACGTGATACTCGGACGACCGGCACTCGCCAAATTCATGGCGATACTGCACTATACATACGTGGTGCTCAAGATCCCTAGGCCAGCAGGAGTCCTCTCCCTCCGCAGCGACATCAAGCAAGCCTTCACTTGCGACAAGGAGAGCTGTGAACTGGCTCAATCACAAGAGGCGGCAGTCGGGTGCGATAGCATTTGGCAAGCTGCCACATCTGAAGTCGAGCAAGATCAAGTTTCGGCAAAAAAGGCAGCGAAGTCGGGAATTTCAGCGGACTCTGACACGAAGAAGATCCCCCTGGACCCTTCCGACCCCTCCAAGATTGATCTAGTCGGGACTGGACTCGACCCCAAATAGGAAGATGTGCTCGTCACCTTCCTACAAGCCAATAAAGATATCTTCGCATGGAAACCGTCTGACATGCCGGGCGTACCAAGGGAGGTGATCGAGCACGCCCTAAATGTGAAGACAGACGCCAAGCCAATCAAGCAACGGCTGCGGCGCTTCGCTCAAGACCGCAAGGATGCGATTTGGGAGGAGATTACCAAGCTCCTCGTAGCCGGCTTCATCAAGGAGGTCTAACATCCGGATTGGCTGGCAAACCCAGTTCTGGTCCGAAAGAAAAACGGTAAATGGCGCATGTGCGTCGACTACACCGATCTCAACAAGGTGTGCCCCAAGGACCCATTTGGTCTTCCCAGGATACATCAACAGCAAAGCTAGAGTACTGGACAATGTACTTCGATGGTTCTCTACGGATCGGCGGCGCCGGGGCTGGAGTCATATTGACGTCCCCCACCGGTGAAAAACTAAAGTACGTTTTACAAATCCACTTCCCGGCTTCCCACAACGTCGCCGAGTACGAGGCACTTATTCACGGGCTCCGCATCGCTATATCGCTCGGCATACGTCGACTGGTTGTGTGCGGGGATTCTCAACTCGTGGTAAACCAAGTCATAAAAGACTGGACTTGTCTCGACGATACCATGGCGGCATACTGTTAGGAGGTCCGCAAGCTGGAAAACAAGTTCGACGGGCTGGAAATAACACATGTCCTGCGTCAATACAACGACGTGGCCGAGGAGCTGGCAAACATGGGATCCAAGCGAGAAGCGGTTCCGACCGGAATCTTTGTCGAGCAACTCATGGAGCCATCAGTCAAGAAGAAACCGGTGCCGGAGCAGTCGGGAGGCGAACCTACCCCGGCCACAGACGAGGTGCTGCACATATGTCAAGACTGGAGGACTCCTGTTGTCAAATTTCTCCTGGACGACGAACTCCTAGAAGATCACAGTCAAGCCGAGCAGATAAAGCATCGAAGCAAAAGCTTCCTACTAGTCGGAGAAGACCTGTACCGAAGGAGCGCATCCGGTGTCCTCATGCGTTGCGTCACCACCGAGGAGGGCAAGCAGATTCTGTAGTCGATTCACTCGGGCATACGTGGCAACCATGCCGCATCCAGGACGTTAGTCGGAAAGGCTTACCGGCAGGGATTTTTCTGGCTCACAGCAGTAACAGACGCCAAGGACATTGTTCGCAAGTGCGAGGGTTGCCAGTTCTACGCAAGACAAACAAATCTCCCAGCCCAAGAACTCCAAACTATCCCTATTTCTTGGCCATTTGCAGTATGGGGGCTCGACATGGTTGGGCCTTTCAAGAAAGCGCCAGGAGGGTTTACACATCTATTCGTCGCGGTGGATAAATTCACCAAGTGGATTGAGGCTAAACCCGTTGCAACAATGACAGCGGCACGAGCAAAGGACTTCGTCATGAGTATATTATACCGGTTCGGGGTCCCTAACCGCATCATCACCGATAGCGGTACTCAGTTCACGGGCGGCGTATTCCAAGACTTCTGCGAAGACTTCGGCATCAAGATCTGCTACGCATCTGTGGCACACCTGCAAAGCAACGGGTAGGTCGAACGAGCCAACGGTATGGTCTTACAAGGCATCAAGGCCAGGATATTTGACCGACTACAACCATTGGCGGGCCGGTGGGTACAAGAACTCCTATCTGTTCTCTGGTCTCTCAGAACCACGGTTAGTTGGGCAACAGGGCAATCCCCTTTCTTTCTGGTCTACAGTGCCGAGGCTATGCTACCAACAGAGTTACAGTTCGGCTCTCTGCGAGTTCGGGCTTACTCAGAAGATGACTCAAATAACACCTGACTGGTCGAGCTAGATCAGTTGGAAGAAGCAAGGGACACCGCGACAATCCAGTCGGCAAGATATCTTCAAGGCCTGCGTCGCTACCACAACCGCAATGTCCGTGGCCGTGCCTTTTTGGTCGAGGATCTCGTCTTGAGGAAAATATAAACCACCAAAGACAGGAATAAATTATCCCTAATCTAGGAAGGGCCATTCATTATAGCCGAGGTCACGCGGCCAGGCGCCTACCGACTGAAGACTGAAGACGGTGTTCTCATCATCAACTCATGGAACATAGAACAGCTACGTCCTTTCTATACCTGAATTTTATAATTTTCGTGTGTACAGTTTCTCTGACTCACTACGCCGCTTGTATCAACCGAGTAGTGAGTCGGGGCATGCATGTATATATGTGTTCTGTCAATAACATACGAGCTTATCCTACTCCAGTTATGAAGCCTTATTACGACTGTCACGTTTGCCCGAGTACAGCCTCTTACGTTGAACGTTTTTATTAAGTTCTGATAGACTAACTTGGCGCAGACTACACAGTCAAGTAAAGCTAATGACGACTGAGTGACAAGCTTGGCGGCATTGCACATATATTTACACATATTTTTTCACAAAAGTTCATACATACCGACTACATAATATGTTGCCCTTACAGACCCAAGTCTCGGGTAATTATCTCAGCAGTGGGCTTCGCCCGGGCAATCAGTTCCAGTGCCTCCTCGGGCGTTGTCTCCTCGACAAACCCCTCCCCGATGGCTTCAATATTTGCCCTCAGGTAGATGGATTTGGTCATCGCCAGGGTCTAGGCCACGCCGGCAACCACACGCTTATCCGAGTACCTCTTCAGGGCACTCGGTGCGTCCTCAAGACGTGCCTCTACTTGGGGGATCCTGCTGCAACTGGTTCCCACAGGGCTGGGATCTATGAGGTCGAGGAGCCCTTTCACGGACCCGACAAGGGCCTCCCGTGACTCCCCGATGACTCTTATCTCCTCTGTGTAAAACCGATACTGGGCTTGGACATTGACTCTCATGTCTGTCCGAGTCCACCGGCAAGTAAACTTGTCAGACTCGGTTGCAAACGGAATGACTAATGGATTGGTTAAGATCACGGTCAGGTTGAGGACTTACTTTCATAGTCGGCCTCCCACCCGGCCACGGTTTTCTCCAGTTCAGCTTTTTCCTTACCAAGCTTGACGACGGCCTCTTTCAACTCGGCCTTCTCCCGATCAAGCTCGGCGTTGGCCTTTGTCAAGTCGGCCTTGACTTTCTCAAGCTCGGCCCTAGCTTCTTCGGCCTCCTTCAGCTAGGATTCCCTCTCTGTTCGGGTCTTCAACTCTGCTTCGAGGGCTGCACGACAGATTAGCCAAGAGCTCAACCGTGCGGTCAAGACATAACTAGGCAGTCGGGAACAACGCAGCTGGATGAATACGTCAATGGTTCAGTCGAGAAGGTGCATTCGGGGAATTTACCTCTGATCTTTCCGGCTAGGGCCCAAGTCTCCTCCCTAAGATGGTCGGCGCCACTCTTCAGCCAGGCTTCCCTCCCCGCGTGACGCGCCTCCATCTCGGCCTTCAATGCCCGGAGCTGCTCCAGTTCCACGAGATGGGGGGCCATTTCGACCAGGATTTCGGTCATCGCCTCGTTGCGGTCAACAAGCTCCTGCTCAAGGAGAGAGCAAGTTAAAATTGGAGTCAAGATGTCAAAACGAGAAGACCATCAGGACTTTATCACAAGGGTCATACCCGAACCCCCTCGGACCCGGCAATGGCGGCACGGAACAACCTTTCGCGTTCCCTCCTCGCCACGGCCTCGTTAAGCCTGAAGCTCTTCACGGTCCCGTCAGGCGCCGTCCAGGTGAACGTCCGGGGCATCCTACGCGGGGGAGCTTCAATCCGAGGCAGGTTTGGGATCTCTGGCGGTGGCGACGATGACAACAACGACCACGACGGCGACGGGGTCCTGGCCTCCACACAGTCGTCCCCTGCGGCCTCGGGGATTGACTCGGGGGCTCCAACAGCGGCCTCTGCAGCGGGCGACACTTCAGGGGCTGGGGCCTCAACCTCAGTAACTGCCTCTTGGTCGGGCGGTGAAGGTGACCCTGCGGTCGAGACCACCTCAGTCTCTGTGACTGGGCTGGCCATTGGCTCAGTGGGTAGGTTCACGGCCGCCGGCTCGGCTGGGGCAGGCTCTTCAAGGGGAGCGGTCGGATCGGTCTCCTTGAGATAGATATCGGCCCGCTTCCTGCATGATGAAACAAGACATCAGAACGCTACTTCAACAGGCAAGAATCCCAGAAGACCCGGAGCAGCTTACCTCTTGGAGAACTTGAGTCTCCCACCGGGTGACTCAGGTTCCAGTGCAGTCTGCTCAGCAGTCAGGCTAGTCGGCATCACAATTGGCGGCGGCACATCAGCTTGAGTCGGCGGTACCCGCTCTGGCCAACCACTCGGCGGTGCTGTTGCCGGACTCGGCAATGTTGGGCTCGGCCCCGCAGGTTTCAACCTGGGGCTCGATCGCCTGGGCGTCGCTGCGGCGGTGTCCTTTATCTTCAGCCCTCCTACCGCTACACACGGCGTCATGGCCCCCTCGCCCTGATAAAGAACAGGTTTCTTCCCGGCTCTCTTGGAGTCGGGTCGGGCGGCAGCGGGGCTCCTTGGCCTTTTCTTCGACACAACGGCCAACAACGGGCGGGAGTCCTCATCAAACTCCACGCACCACTAAAGAAGATTCAATAGAATAAATCATACAATGCCAGGCAATCACACATACAAGTCCACAGGCATTCGCTACAAAGGAAAGACAGAGGTTACCTCGGGGCGAGGCCAATTGCGCCTATAAGACGCAATGCGTCTCTTCTTGTCTTCGGTCTCGATCACCCCGCTGGAGAAGCATCCGAACAGGGTTTCCGTCACCTTCTGCTCATTGGCCGACTCATGGCTGACCTGGTTAGGATCATGTTTTCCCTAGTAATCCCAGCCAAACGCACTCCTCAGCTTCAGGGGCTGGAAGCGCCGAGTCAGGAACCTCCTAGCCACCCAGGGTCCAGTCAGGCCAGCCTTCTTGAAGTTATCTAACTTTGTCAACAGTTGATGCACCTGGCCCATCTCCTTAAGGGTTGGGTCTGCTGACCAATTTGGTAAAACCACCGGTGGCAAGCCGGTGAATGGCCGCAAGGAGGGAGCCAGATCTGTGCAATAGAACCACTCCATGTGCCAACCTTTTAAGGAGGATTTCAAGGAAAGATCAAGATATGACTTTTTTCCTATCGCTCCTTAGCTGAAGACCAGCCCCCCCAATTACACTGATGTTATTTTTGGAGGGCTAGGGTTTAATGTGGAACAAATGCCTAAAGAAGTTGAAATGGGGTTCCACGCCCAAATAACACTCGCACAGAGTAACAAATATGGAGATCTGAAGGATTGAGTTGGGATTCAAATGCACCAACTCTAACTTACAGAAGTCAAGGATTCGGTGGAAGAATGCAGAACAAGGAAGGCACAAACCCCGGTCGAAAAAAGAAGCAAAAACTACCGTTTCGCTAGATTGGGGATTTGGCGCCGACTCACCCTTAGCCGGCTGCCAGCGGATCACTTCTTGGCTCGGTAACTTTGATTGATTCTCCATCAGCATCAGTTTCACCGAACTGCAATCCGACATCGGCCAAGTATTCCCCGGTGAACTCGCAAGATCCGAAGCTTTCGGCATGGTTGGAGGCGAAGAGATTTGGGGGAAAAGCGATTGGGGGCTTGGAACGAATGAGGAAAACCAGAGTCGCCTGAGTTCGCGTGGAAAGCAGCAGTAACAGCTAACCCTAGCCGAGCGAGAGGCGAAAAGTTGGGCGCGGAAGTGGAAGATGAAACGATTGGCTAATTTAGGGAAGATGAAGGAATCTTTTTCTCTCTTCCCGCTTTTTTATACAGCCGATGCCGACTAAGTGGGCTTGGGCCTACACAGTTAGCACTTTGGCCATCAAGATATGAGTTCCTACAGTAGCATGCTCCATGTGGGCCGCCCGCAGGTTGAGTTGAAATTATAGTGCTGGTGCTACTAATAGGAATCGATGAGGTAAGCAGATATGCTTCATGGGAGCCTTATTGCTAAACATATATGTTTGGGTATCTGTTTTATCCACCAGGTCTCGAGGATATATCCTTATAAGGATCACAAGCTGGTCTTCATTAAAATTGGAGATGCAGGTATCTTTCTCGGGTACACCTGACCACGCTATGGATTTATTTTCATAAAGTGGCACTCGGCCTACATGCGTGGCCACCAGTTGCCATGAGCAACGTCATTTCAGCCGACATGACGCTGAAGAGTCTAACTTTCAAGTAGTGCACTACTCGGGAGAGACTATAAATATCTTTTTCCCACTGGCATGATGTGGAGGAGTCTAACTTCTGAGTGGGACGCCACTTGGAAAAGACTATAAACCCCTTTTTCCAGCTGACATGATGCTGAAGAGTCCCATATACGAGTAGCATCCTACTCGGCAAGACTATAAATATACATTCCGACTGACATGAAGTCGAGGAGTCCTATATACGAGTGGCATGCTACTCGACAAGACTATATATTAAATTCCGGTTGACATGATACCAAAGAATCTCATATACCAGTAGTAATCTACTCGGGAACGATTATCAGGGTAAAGATCTTTGACTTTATGATTAATTGTCTTCACAGTTAAGCACAAAGTCGGGGGCTACACCCAATAGGTGCGCCTATTTGGCGCACACTATTCATATATCTACATGAAGCCCTTCATAGCCTCGTTGCCAGCTGACATGAAGCAGGACTCGGGAAGAAGACTTACTCGGACAAAGAGTACTTGGGAGCATCGCACTCGGGCAATCTTCACCGTGGAGGACGAGCACTCGGCATCAGCTGTGACTTAACTATGAAGGTCTTAGGGGCTACTGTGGAGGCCAGGGGCCCCGGGTGCCTCACCACCAGCATATGGGCCACTCGGATAGAGGATGGGCCGAACCATGTAATTAGAGATAAGATAACACCCGGCAGGCTTTACCTTGTACAATGAGGAATAACAGTCTTAGTCGGATAAGTTTCTATCTCTAAGAAGGAAATCCCTTGGCCGTATCCGGCTGGGATCCTTATCATGTACCCCGGTCCCCCAGTATATAAGGGGAGGCAGGGCGCCCCTCAAGGCACGGAAGATCATTGATCACAAACCACCTCAGAGGAATAACACCTCAACTGGACGTAGGGTATTACCTCACATCGAGGGCCTGAACCAGTATAAATCTTCTCTGTGTTCCTCTGCAATCCACCGAATTTACCTTCGCCGAGTAGCCCTATAGTTTTATTGCCGGTGCAAAGCATCGACAGGTAGTTAGCACGGTGCTGGTGGTCGAGCGACCCGAATCGGGTCACATCCAAAAAGTTCAACGGTCAGTCTATTTTGTCAGCGAAGTCCTTGCCGACTCAAAAATGAGATATCCGCAGGTCTAGAAGCTACTCTATGGCCTACTGTGGCGCCTCCACCAAGGTGGATGCCCACCATGTGCAAACAGTACCTGATCCCCGGATCAGTAGTCAGATACACACATAGTCATCGGTGATACAAACTCAGAGTACAATAAATACATACCAGAGTACATATAATACATACAAAGGTTTCCATCTAGGACAGGCCCTAGATGGACAACGGCAAGAACAGGGTAACTAGCGAGATACAACACAGACAGGGCGGAAGCAGGGGAGGAAAACTACTCAGCGATGGAACACGACGATACCATAGGCTTGGTTGGGAGCTAGGCCCGAAACCTCAGAAGTCCTCGTAGTCGGCTTGGTCCTGGAAGAAATCGGCAGCAGTCGGGTCTTTATCTTCTTCTTCAAAACCTAATATAATACATATACAAATATTGGAACAAGGGTGAGTACTTTCGTACTCAGCAAGCCAGGGGAAAGGTGCCATGTCGATTAGACAAAAGGGGCTAAGAGTCTTATTTGTGAAAACAGCCTTTAGAAACATTTTGCTTGTCAAATACTAGTGTGTCCAATTTTTAGTTGTCGGAAAGAGGCTCACGCCTCGATCCATTCCGCAAGTTGCTTTTCAACAACTCACCACATATAGTTACTGAGTCATGTATTTCCATTTTCATCTTCCGGTGATTAACCGACTGACCACACAACTCGGCTGTCACCCGAGTGGCTTCGACCACTCCTTAGGTCTGTTACTTCTCCTGAGTGGCTCCGACCACCCGTTGACCCTGAGACTCGGCTACAACCAAATCTCAGCTATCTCTTTAGTACTTCCGGCTACAACCGGTTATTAGCTCATTCGCTACACTGGCTACAACCAGTTAGCTCAATCTTGCTGCCCTGGCTACAACCAGTTAGCCTGCTCTTTATCATCTTCTGGCTACAACCAGTTAGCCTGCTCTTTATCATCTTCTGGCTACAACCCGAAGACTTTACTCCTGTTAACTTTCACACACTTGCTTATGGTGCTTCAACACCCCGGGTCACATAGACCCGTTTCTGGCCACACAGGCCTTCCGTTTGCTACTTGGCAAACTCTGGTCACGATTCCCTTTCCATCAAACTATTTCACAAATCACTGGCAATCAAATCTACGCTATGGGAATCACCTTGCATCGCCCTTAACCGTGGGCACGGCTGTTCGAACAGTTCAGCTAAACTTTGCAGAGGGTGTACGCTTTACCCAAACGACACAAAACTTACACCGAGTACTGGCCTGTACCGGAAGTTCGTGACAAGGCCATTTCCAAAGCCAGTCTAGGGTTATCCAATACTAGCAGAAGGATCCACACAGAATCAATGCTTCAGGTTGGCTCCAACCACCATCAGCACCTGGGCTCACGAGCCACAACTCAGATGAGTCCACTCCAGTGGGCACCAGACTTCCCTAAACCTACAATTGACTCGGCCAAGGGCAGCCCATACTACCTGTATGGTCGTACTGTAAAATGCTCGGATGCAATCCCCAAAGGAAACGGTCCTTATCGATAATACACAGCCAGGCCACATAGACACTGTCTCTGTACATCAAGGTTTTCACAACTTTCATTTGTTTCATAAACATGCCGATACGCAGAGTACCGGATTTTCAAACAGCTAAGTAAAAACCACTATTTCCCCAACGACAATACAATCGTTGCAGGGCTAAGCCATTCGACTCAGCATTCGTATCTGTAGATAGGATGCCAACGTGCCATTTGTGGGGCTATCAAGGGAGAAATACATCAATATCCTACCAAAATAAGTGCGACTACTGGGTAGGTCCGTCGGTTGCGCTTGCAGACCAAGGCCGATCAATTTAAAGTGAAAACTAAGCATGCATATTTTGCAAACAACATAATTTTGCATATATAGGAGGCAATATGATCAAAGAGGCTTGCCTTGTTCTAGCGGAAGATCTTCCTCGGCGAAGACGGCTTCTGGATCGTCCACCGGTTCAGGATCTAAACAAGCAGAAAAGATAATTACTGACACTGAAAAGAGGTAAAACACTAGGAAAAGAACATCGCGGCAGTCGGATGAAGGTTTATCATAGGCGGGTGAGTTAAGCTTGCGGACGGGGCAACAAGGCTCACCGGTTAGGAACTCCGGATGGTAAGCTCGGCGATGAGCGGCGGCGATGGAGCTCAGGGGGGGGGGGGTAGAAACGGCTCTGGGGCTGGGGAGGAGGAAGATGATGGCTTAGCTATGAAGCTGGTGATGGTGGTTTGGCAGAGACGGCTGGTTTGGAAAACAGAGGAAAGAGGAGGCATGGATGTCCTTTTATAGTAGGCGTGCGAGGCAGGGACACAGCGGTGCAGGGCGATAGAGAGGGAAAATGAGTCAAGATAAGCTGGCAAGGTGACGCGACGTCAATGCAGAGATTGACTTAGGGATTGGGCATGGCCGGGGGAGTTGGTATACACTGTAGCGACGATGAGATACTCAGGTCGTGGCAAGGACGGGTTGGTGATACTTTGCTGACAGAGTCTCTGACTATCCATTGGTCCAAGCGGGTTCTTGCGATGCGGCGGTTATTGTCCGTTGGTCCGAGCGGTGTGGGTGCCATGGGCCCCGGGTACCTCATGACAAGCATATGGGCCACTCGGATAGAAGATGGGCCTGGCCTTGTAATTAGAGATATAGTAATCCCTAGCAGACTTTGCCTTGTACGATAAGGAAAACACAGTTCTAGTTGGGTGCGTTATATCTCTAAGAGGAGATCCCTTGGCCGTAATCCGGTTGGGACTCCTACCTTGTAACCCTGTCCCCCAGTATATAAGGGGAGGCAGGGCGCCCCATGAGGGCAGGTTGAGTTGGTTCACCAGAATCACCACCGCAAATCCTCAAAGGAATAACACCACAACTGGATGTAGGGTATTACCTCACATCGAGGGCCTGAACCAGTATAAAATCTCTGTGTGTTCCTTTGCAATCCATCAAGTTTCCATCCGCCGAGTAGCCCCATATATTTATTGCTGGTGTAAAACATCGACAGTTGGCGCGCCAGGTAGGGGCTTCGGCGCGATCTAGATATACAAGCTCGATGGATCCAGCAACCGGAGTCGACGGCGGCAAACTCTCCCCTGGAGATACAATTGCATTCGGAAGCCTCGACTTCGTCGCCGACTAGATCGGCAATCTCACCTTGGCCGACTCGGACTCGATCCGATCTACCAGGGAACCGGCCGACTCCGCGCCAGTCGGTCCACACAACGCTGCAGCAACCCTCATCGACTTGTCGTGGCAATCTTCATCTTGTCCGGGTCTCGGGACAAGTCTTTCCTTCGGTGTTCGACTCGGACTCGGCCTTGAGCCGGCCAAGATCGAGCTAAGAAGGGAAGAGATCGTCAATCTCCTGTACAGACTCGGCAATGCCACGGATATCTTTAGACAACATCCGGCGTGGCAAACCCGATCTCCTGGAATTCGACTCAGATATGGCCTAGAGCCGCTCGAGATCGGATCTAGGGAGGTCGGAGTTATAATCACCCCCATCAACTATTCCGACTACAACTCTCAGTCGGACTACGACTCTCAGTCAGACAGCAATTCGGCAAGCTTCTCCCCGCCACGAGAAATCTTCATGGCATCCAAAGGCTCTACTCCTACTCAGGAATCATGCTGACTACGCGAGCAGCAAGAGGAGGGAGCACGCCGACTGCGAGAGCAACAAGAGGAAGAAGCAAGACGCCGGCACGACGATCTACGCAGGGCCGGGCGGACTGTACAGCAACAAATCCTCCAAACCCGAGTCAGCGACCACGACGTCTTCATTACTCCTCAATAGAACATCGTGGCCGCTGCAACTCTATGGGATACACTCCAGTTCGGGCCTGATCACCAGGCCACCCCGACGATCGCAAGGATAAAAGCCATGCTTACCGCTGCTGCATGTCAGCAGCACCAACAGTCGGATGATACCCTCATACCGACCAACCGGTCGACATCCCCAACGGCAGTCTCATCTACCTCAAAGTGACGCCGAGCGGCTGGCTCCAGTCAGCCGCATACGGAGGCATGTCAGGCGTCACTCAGCAACCCCAACGACAACCGGCGACGTCAAAGCAACCATCGGGATGATCAGGATCTCCGAGACCGACTACGGCGCGACCTTCGGCAAGACATCATCGCTCGGCGCCGTGAACGAGAAGAAGATGAGCAACGCCAACTGGAAGACAAGAACAAGCGTTTCAGCCTCCACCACGAGCGGTTTCACCGCCGTATTCGGAGTCGGAGCCCTCATGAAGATGAAGGCATACCGGCCTTCACCCAGGAGCTACAACAGGTCGACTAGCCGTCGGGTTTCAAGCCTACAGGCATCGACAAATACGACGGCAAGACCAATCCCGAGTCCTGGTTCACGGTCTACACTCTGGCGATCCGAGCAGCTGGAGGAAATCACAAAGTCATGGCTAACTACCTCCTAGTCACTTTATCTGACTCAGCAAGGACATGGCTAACAGGACTTCCCAAGCAATCAATCAGCTCCTGGGGAGAACTCCGGGAACACCTCATCGCCAACTTCCAGGGAACATACGAGAGGCCATCTTCCGAGTACGACCTGTATCAGTTACATCAAAGGAAGAACGAGTCTCTTCGTGACTTCATCAAGAGGTTCTCTGAGAAGAAGAATTCAATCCCAATGATCAAGGATGAGGTCGTCATCGCCGCCTTTCGAAAAGGAGTCAAAAACACCTCGTTCATCGATAAATACACGCGGAAGCCTCCTAACTCTGTCAAGGCTTTATTTGACATGGCGAACAAGTACGCTGACTCGGCTGATGCTGTGGCTAAAGCCCTCGATGACAGGAAGGCACCCTAACAAAAGAAGCAGGAGGGCACCAACGACGCGGTCCCAACTAAAGTCGAGAGTCGCAAACACAAGTCAGACGGCTTCATTGTGGCAATCGGTCACAACCGTCTTCGACTTTCAACAACTTAAGATTATCAGGACAACAAGTGACAAGCTCGGAGGCTCAAAAGCCTGAATGCAAGGATGGCATCCCCACTCCCAAATACCGAACAGTTAAGTCACTTTCTGATAAATCTTTCCTCACTTGGCCTTGCCAATGCCGCAGCCGCTTACACCTAATAGGTGTACAAGCTGTACTTTTTTCTGTTTTTTCTCTTAAATGATTGCAAAAGTATTCGAGTAGCATAAATCCTGATCCGTGAAACTTTGCTCCATGAAAGACGAACTCAAGTCACCCAAAATGCGTGTCTGGGAAAGAGCCATGAGACAACTCTCGGCGCTAGGGGGCTATGATTAGTCGGGCAGAGTGCTTAAACGTAAGGGGTCAACTACTCGGAGAAATTAATATCAGTAAGAGGAAGAACACGTATTTACATATATTGTAAAATACATTTTATTCGGGTGATTGTTTTCATCATCAGATGCTGCTCATCCAGTATCTTTATAGTGCAGGGCCAGCTCCGGATACGCGTGACAGGAACTCAGGGCTACGAGCCTATCTCCTACGCTCAGGGGTTGGACAGGTCTGCTAAAATACACTCGGGATGCTCCACGAGGGCTACTGACCGAGTACTTGCACCAGTCGGGATGACATCTTCCCCGGCTACGCTCCATGTGAGCTGACGACCGACCTCCGGCGTTAGTTGGGGGTCGTATACTACTCGACTGGGTGAGGTACGCCCCATGAGGGTCGCCAGCCGAATCCTACGCTAACGCTAGGTTCGGGTACCTTATTCGGTCGCAACTCGGCTAAGTAGGGTACGCCCCATGAGGGTCGCCAGCCGAATCCTATGCTAATGCTAGGTTCGGGTACCTTATTTGGTCACAACTCTGTCAGATCGGGTATGCCCCATGAGGGTCGCCAGCCGAATCCTATGCTAATGCAAGGGTCGGGTACCTTATTTGGCCATAACTCTGTTGGATAGGGTACGCCCCATGAGGGTCGCCAGCCGAACCCTCTGCTAATGCAAGGCTCGGGTACCTTGTTCGGCTTTACCCAAGTCAGAGAAGACTTACATCGTCAAAGCGCATCCGGGGTTCTCATGCACCGCGTCACACCTGAGGAGGGCAAGCAGATCCTGCAATATACCTACTCAGGCTTATGTGGCAACCAGGTTGCATCTAGAATGTAAGTTAGAAAGGCTTGCAAATAAGGATTTCTTTGGCTGATTGCGGTTACCGACACCAAAAAACTCATCCTGACTTGCGATGGATGATACTTCTATAGAGCTATGCTGGGTAGGTCGGTTCAGGCCGGCTTATTTGGTAGCAGTCACCAAGATATGAGTTCCTATAGTAGCATACTCCATGTGGGCCGCCCGCAGGCTGAGTTGAAATTATAGCGCTGGTGCTACCAACAGGAGCCGATGAGGTAAACAGATATGCTTCATGAGAGCCTTATTGCTAAACATATATGTTTGGGTATCTGTTTTATCCACCAGGTCTCGAGGATATATCCTTACAAGGATCACAAGCTGGTCTTCATTAAAATTGGGGATGCATGTATCTTTCTCGGGTACACCTGACCACGCCGTGGATTTATTTTCATAAAGTGGTACTCGGCCTACATGCGTGGCCATTAGTTGCCATGAGCAACATTATTCCCGCTGACATGATGCGGAGGAGTCTAACTTTCGAGTAGTGCACTACTCAAGAGAGACTATAAATTTCTCATTCCCGCTGACATGACGCGGAGGAGTCTAACTTCTGGGTGGGACGCCACTCGGGAAAGACTATAAGCCCCTCTTTCCAGCTGACATGACGCTGAAGAGTCCCATATACGAGTAGTATCCTACTCGGCAAGACTATAAATACCCATTCTGACTGACATGAAGTCAAAGAGTCCTACATACGAGTAGTTCCCTGCTCGGTAAAACTATAAATCATATTCCGGTTGACATGATACCGAAGAGTCTCATATACCAGTAGTAATCTACTCGGGAAAGACTTCCAGGTTAAAGATCTTTGACTTTATGTTTAATTGTCTTCACAATTAAGCACAAAGTCGGGGGGCTACACCTAATAGGTGCACCTATTTGGTGCACACTATTCATATATCTACATGAAGCCCTTCATAGCCTTGCTGCCAGCTGACATGAAGCAGGACTCGGGAAGAAGACTCACTCGGACAAAGAGTACTCGGGAGCAATGCACTCGGGAAGACTTCACCGTGGAGGATGAGCACTCGGCATCAGCTGTGACTCAACTATGAAGGTCTCAAGGGCTACTGTGGGTGCCATGGGCCCCGGGTACCTCATGACAAGGATATGGGCCACTCGGATAGAGGATGGGCCTGGCCTTGTAATTAGAGATATAGTAATCCCTAGCAGACTTTGCCTTGTACGATAAGGAAAACACAGTTCTAGTTGGGTGTGTTATATCTCTAAGAGGAGATCCCTTGGCCGTAATCCGGTTGGGACTCCTACCTTGTAACCCTGTCCCCCAGTATATAAGGGGAGGCAGGGCGCCCCATGAGGGTAGGTTGAGTTGGTTCACCAGAATCACCACCGCAAATCCTCAAAGGAATAACACCACAACTGGACGTAGGGTATTACCTCACATCGAGGGCCTGAACCAGTATAAAATCTCTGTGTGTTCCTTTGCATTCCATCAAGTTTCCATCCGCCGAGTAGCCCCATATATTTATTGCCGGTGTAAAACATCGACAAGCGGGGTTGCGGGCAGGTGGAGGTCAGATCACGTCACCACTTTTGTAGTCGGCATCCAATGGAAGGAACGTTGAAAACATGGCTGCGGTGCAACTTGGTGAGGCGATCAGACAGCACGTCCGTTGATAAGGCAAGGTGTTGTGAGCTTGACCGGATCGGGGCAGGTTGGGGTGGCAAGACAGAACGGGTTAACAGGGTAGTCGGTAATGCAAGGGGTTACTCGGCGGCAAGGGTGGCCGAGTGAACAAAGGTAAAAGAGCAAGATTCAGGAACTGAGTAGGAATCTACTCGGCACAAGGGGAAAAGCAGTCGGTTGGCCAGGGAGAGAAAAACTGAGGCACAGCTGAATGGGATTGGAGAGGAGTTCGCATTAAGAAAACGAATTCCAACAGGAAAAAGAAAAACGGGTCGTTACACCTACTCATCACTGTCCGGATGCAGGTGCACTACTTCCAAGCACATCAAGTCACGGTGGTCACATCATTTCCACTCGGGGACGCCCTGCATAATCGCGAGGCCACCGGCCGAATCACTAAATGGACGCTCAAGTTGATGGCATTCGACATCACCTTTCAGCCACGGACGGCCATCAAATCACAAGCTCTAGCTGACTTCGTGGCCAAGTGGACGAAAGTTCAACTGCCCACATCAACAGCGAAGCTAGAGTACTAGACAATATACTTCGACAGTTCTCTACGGATCGGTGGCGCCGGGGCTGGTGTCGTACTGACATCGCCTACCGGCAAAAAACTCAAGTACGTTCTACAAATCCACTTCCCGGCTTCCCACAACGTCGCCGAGTACGAAGCACTTATCCACGGGCTCCGCATTGCTATATCACTCGGCATCCGTCGACTGGTTGTGCGCGGGGACTCTCAACTCTTGGTGAACCAAGTCATGAAGGACTGGACATGTCTCGACAACACCATGGCGGCATATTGTCAGGAGGTTCGCAAGCTGGAGAACAAGTTCGACAGGCTAGAGATAACACATGTCCTACGGCAATACAATGATGCAGTAGATGAATTGGCAAACATGGGATCCAAGCGAGAAGCGGTCCCGACAGGGATCTTTGTTGAGCAACTTATGGAGCCATCAGTCAAGAAGAAACCGGTACCAGAGCAGTCGGGAGGCGACCCTACCACGGCAACAGACGAAGTACTAAACATATGTCAAGACTGGTGGACTCCTGTTCTCAAATTCCTCCTGGACGATGAACTCCCAGAAGATCACAGTCAAGCCGAACAAATCAAACGTTGAAGCAAAAGTTTCCTAGTCGTCGGAGAAGACCTGTATCGAAGAAGCGCATCCGGTGTCCTCATGCACTGCATCACCACCGAGGAGGGCGAGCAGATTCTGCAGTCGATCCACTCGGGCATATGTGGCAACCATGCCGCATCTAGGATGTTAATCGGAAAGGCTTACCGGCAGGGTTTTTTTCTGGCCAACAGCAGTAACAGACGCCAAAGACATTGTTCGCACATATGAAGGTTGCCAGTTCTACGCAAGACAAACCAATCTCCTGGCCCAAGAACTCCAAACAATCCCAATATCTTGGCCCTTTGCAGTATGGGGGCTTGACATGGTCGGACCTTTCAAAAAAGTGCCAGGAGGGTTCACATACCTGTTCGTCGCAGTGGATAAATTCACCAAGTGGATTGAGGCCAAACCTGTTGCAACCATAATAACGGCACGAGCAAAGGACTTCATCAAGAGTATAGTATACCGATTCGGGCCCCCTAACCGCATCATCACGGACAACGGAACTCAATTCACCGGCGGCATCTTTCAAGATTTCTGTGAAGAATTTGGCATCAAGATCTGCTATGCGTCCGTGGCACACCCGCGGAGTAACGGGCAGGTTGAACGAGCCAACGGTATGGTCTTACAAGGTATCAAGGCCAGAATATTCGACCGACTACAACCATACGCGGGCCGGTGGGTACAAGAACTCCCATCTATTCTCTGGTCTCTCAGAACCACGGTTAGTCGGGCAACAGGGCAATCCCCTTTCTTTCTGGTCTACGGTGCCAAGGCTGTGCTACCAACTGAGTTACAGTTCGACTCCCCACGAGTTCGAGCTTACTCAGAAGACATCTCCAATAATACCTGATTGGTCAAATTAGATCAGTTGGAAGAAGCAAGGGATATCGCAACAATCCAGTCGGCAAGGTATCTTCAAAGCCTGCGTCGCTACCACAACCGCAATGTCCATAGCCGCGCCTTTTTGGTCAGGGATCTCATCTTGAGAAAAATACAAACCACCAAAGACAGGCACAAACTATCCCCAATCTGGGAAGGGCCGTTCATTATAGCCGAGGTCACCTGGCCAGGCGCCTACCGACTGAAGACCGAAGACGGTGCCCTCATCACCAACTCATGGAATATAGAACAGCTACGTCCTTTCTATACCTGAGTTCTATAATTTTTCATGTGTACAGATCCTCTCTGACTCACTACGCCGCTTGTACCAACCGAGTAGTGAGTCGGGGGCTGCATGTATTATATGTGCTGTGTCAGTAATATACGAGCCTGTCTTACTTAAGTTATGAAGTTCTACTATGACTTTGTTACGTCTGCCTGAGTACAGCTCTCTGTGGTGAACGATTTTATTAAGTTCCTATAGACTAACTCGGCGTAGACTATACAGTCGGGTAAAGCTAATGACAACTGAGTAATGATTCAGAGCTTGGCGGCTTCGCACATATATTTACACATGTTTTTCACAAAAGTTTATACATGCCGACTACATGATACGTTGCTCTCACAGACCCAGGTCTCGGGTGATCGTCTCGGCAGTCGGCCTCGCCTCGGCTATCAGCTTCAGCGCCTCCTCAGGCGTTGTCTCCTCAGCAAACCCCTCCCCGATGGCTTCGATGTCTGCCCTTGGGTAGATGGACTTTGTCATTGCTAGGGTACGGGCCACGCTGGCAACAACACGCTCATCCGAGTACCTCTTTAGGGCACTCGGTGCATCCTTAAGGCACGCCTCAACCTGGAAGAGTGTGCTGGAGCTGATTCCCTTGTCGCAAGGATCCATCATGTCAAGGAGCCCTTTCACGGACTCGGCGAGGGTCTCCCATGACTCCTTGATGACCCTTATCTCCTCTGCGAAGGCCTGAAACTGGATCTGGGAGTAGGCTCTAGCGGCTACCCGGGTTCACAAACAAGTAAGCTTGTCAGGCAAGACTGCAGACGGCATAAATAAATGATTGGTCAAGGTCATTGTCAGGGCAGAGACTTACTTTTGTAGTCGGCCTCCCACCTGGCTATGGTTTTCTCCAGTTCAATCTTTTCTTTCTCAAGCTTGGTAATGGTCTTCTTCGAATCGGCCTTCTGTTGCTCAAGCTCAGTATTTGCTGTTGTTAGGTCGGCCTTTTCTTTTTCGAGGTCAGCCCTGGCTCTCTTAGCATCTTTCAGCTGTTCCCTTCCCTCCGTTCGGGTCTTCAACTCGGCTTTGAGGGCTGCACAACAGATTGGTCAAGAACTCGACGTTGTGGTCAAGACACAATCGGTCGGGTGGTCGGGAAACGGCACAGTTGGAAAAATACATTGAGGATTTGGTCAGGAAGATATGTTCTGGGGGCTCACCTCTTATCTTCTGGGCTTGGTCCCAATTCTCAGACCTGAGCACAGTGACAGACTCCCTCAGCCAAGATTCTCTCTCCTAGCTGCGCCCCTCCACTTCGGCTTTCAGGGCCCAGAGTTGGTCCAGTTCTTGGAGTTGGGTGGCGATTTGGGTCAGCACCTCGTGCATTTTCTCCGAGCGATTGACGAGCTTCTGCTCGGGGAGTAACAAGTCAAGGCAAAGTCAAGCACCAAGAAACACTACCAAGACTCTAGTGAGACGGAACTCATACCTGGATCCCCTGGGACACGGCGAGAACGGCACGAAGCACGACTTCCTGCTCCCTTTGGGCCACTGCCTCGTCAACCTTGTAGCTCTGTGTAGTCCTGTCAGGCATTGTCCATTGGAACGTCCTCGGGAACTTGCGTGGAGGGGCCTCGATCTTGGGGAGGTTGGGTCTGTCCGAAGGAAGGGACAGCGCCGACGACAACGATGAACACCAGGATGGCGACGGACTCCTAGCCCCCGACTTGGCCGCCTACGAGGCGTCGGGGGCTGGTTTAGGAGCCGCAGCAGCAGCCTCAACATCAGGCGCTGGCTCAGGAGCTACGGCAACGACTTCGACTATGGGTGTCGGCTCAGGAGCTGAAGCAACACCTTCGAGAGTCGCCCCTTGGTCGGCCGGGGCTGGCGACACCGCAGTCGGGGCGGCCTCAGTCTCTGCAACTGGGGCCACCACCGGCTCAGCGGGCACGCTTGCTGGCCTTGGAACGACTGGGGCAGGGTCGACAACATTCGCAGTGCTCAGGGTGGATCAGGAATACGGAAACAAAAACAACGATTAGGCCAGAGAATGAAATTGCATTATAAGGCCACAATTGAATAGCCAGGCTAGACACCGCTGTCCGTTGCCGGGACTGTAACCTTCGGGACATCGGCGATGCACGGGGCACTGTCCACCGGGCCGAACACCGTACCCGGCACTGAGGGGAATCTTCCCAAGTCACCCAAATGGTTTGCACGGACCGTCTCCCATTTGTGTTTGGGAAGCGAATGAGCATAGCCTTGCATGATGAGACATTCCGGTGAGCGGGTAAAGAGAAACCACTCTCGAGAATTGGTAACCTTAACCAGAAAAAGTGGGGGGATGTGCGGACCTTTGCGATGTTCGTCTGTCCGGCTAGTGGGAGATGAAGTAGTGTCGATGTTTTACACCGGCAATAGAACTATAGGGCTACTCGGCAAGGGGAAACTCGGTGGATTGCAGAGGAACGCAAAGAGATTGTACTGGTTCAGGCCCTCGATGTGAGGTAATACCCTACGTCCAGTTGTGGTGTTATTCCTCTGAGGGATTCAGTCGATCAATGATCTTCTGTGTTGTTCCTTGCCCTCATGGGGCGCCCTGCCTCCCCTTATATACTAGGGGGCCGGGGTACAGGATAGGAATCCCAGCCGAATAAGGCCAAGGGATTTCCTTCTTAGAGATAAATCTTACCCGGCTTAGACTGTACATTCCTTATTATACAAGGCAAAGCCTACCGGGTGCTAATATATCTCTAACTACAAGACTCGGCCCATCCTCTATCCGAGTGGCCCATATGCTTGAGGTGAGGTACCCGGGGCCTATGGCCTCCACAGTAGCCCCTGAGACCTTCATAGTTGAGTCACAGCTGATGCCGAGTGCTCGTCCTCCACGGTGAAGATTGCCCGAGTGCATTGCTCCCGAGTACTCTGTGTCCGAGTGCTTTTTCTTCCCGAGTCCTGCTTCATGTCAGCTGGCAATGAGGCTATGAAGGGCTTCATGTTGATGAATGAATAGTGTGCGCCGAATAGGTGCACCTATTAGGTGTAGCCCCTGACTTTGTGCTTAGTTGTGAAGACAATTAAACATAAAGTCAAAGATCTTTAACCTTACAATCTTTCCCGAGTAGATTACTACTGGTATATGAGACTCTTCGGTATCATGTCAACCGGAATATGATTTATAGTCTTGCCGAGTAGCATGCCACTCGTATATGGGATTCTTCAGCTTCATGTCAGCTGGAATAAGGGATTTATAGTCTCTCCCGAGTGGCGTCCCACTCGGAAGTTAGACTCCTCAGCGTCATGTCAGTTGGAAAAGATATTTATAGTCTCTCCCGAGTAGTGCACTACTCGGAAGTTAGACTCTTCAGCATCATATCAGCCGGAATAATGTTGCTCATGGCAACTGATGGCCAAGCATGTAGGCCGAGTACCACCGTATGAAAATAAATCCATTGCGTGGTCAGGTGTACCCGAGAAAGATACCTGCATCCCCAATTTTAATGAAGACCAGCTTGTGATCCTTGTAAGGATATATCCTCAAGACCTGGTGGATAAAACAGATATCCAAACATATATGTTTAGCAATAAGGCTCTCATGAAGCATATCTGTTTACCTCATTGGTTCCTGTTGGTAACACTAGCACTGCAATTTTAACACAGCCCGCGAGCGGCCCATTATGAGCGTGCTACTGTAGAAACTCATATCTTGGTGGCCCAGTGCCTACTGTGTAGGCCCAAGCCCATTTAGTCGGCACAGCCTCTATAAAAGACGGGGAGAGAGAAAAAGATTCCTTCATCTTCCCCAAAGCAACCAATCGTTTCGTCTTCCGCCTCCGCGCCCAAATTTGGCCTTTTGCTTTGCTAGGGTTCGCTGCTGCTCGCTATTCCCCACTAGAACTCGGGCAATTCTAATCTTCTTTGTCCATTCCAAGCCACCAATCGCATTTCCCCCAAACTTTTCCGCCCCTAACCATGTCGAAGGCTTCAGAATCTGCGGGTGCGTCGGAGAACGCCTAGCCGATTTCAGATTGTGGCACGGTGAAGCTGAAGCTGCTGGAGAATTAGTTGAAGCTGCAAAGCCAGGAGGTGATTCATTGGCGGTGGCTAAGGGTGAGTCGGTTCCAAATCCCCGATCCGGCGAAACTGTAGTTTTTGCTTCTTTTTTCAACCGGGGTTTGTTCCTTCCCTCTTCTGTATTCTTCCGCCGCATCCTTGACTTCTACGGGTTGGAGTTGGTGAATTTGAATCCCAACTCGATACTTCAGATCTCCATATTCGTGACTCTCTGTGAGTGTTTTCTGGGTGTGGAACCCCACTTCAACTTCTTTAGGCATTTGTTCCATATTAAACCCCAGCCCTCCAAGAGTAACATCCAAGTGATCGGGGGGGCTGGTCTTCAGTTGAGGAGCGAGAGGAAAAAGACATACATCGATCTCCCTCTGAAATCTTCCTTGAAAGGTTGGCACAAGGAGTGGTTCTATTGTTCAGATCTGACACCCTCCTTGCGTCCATTCACCGGGTTGCCACCAGTGGTTTCACCAAATTGGTCATCAGATCCAACCTTTGAGGAGATGGACCAAGTGCATCAATTGTTGGCGAAATTGGATAGCTTCAAGAAAGCCGGCCTAACCGGACCTTGGGTGGCCCAGCATTTTCTGACTCGGCGCATCCAGCCACTGATGCTGAGAGGCACGTTTGGCTAGGATTACTTGGGAAAATATGACCCTGACCGAGTCAGCCATGAATCGGCCAACGAGCAGAAAGTGACCGAAACCCTATTTGGTTATTTCTCCAGCGGGGTGGTCGAGACCGAGGACGAGAAACGCCACATCGCGTCTTATAGCCACAATCGGCCCCGTCCCCAGGTAACCCTCGTCTTTCTTCTGTAATGAATGCTAGTGGACTTGTATATATGATTGCCCAGCATTGTGTGATGTACTTTGTTGAATCGTCTGTAGTGGTGCGAGGAGTTTGATGATGACTCCTGCCCGTTGTCGGCCTCCAAGTCGAAGAAGAGACCGAGGAGTCCTTCTGCTGCCCAACCCGACTCCAAGAGAGCGGGGAAAAGACCAGTTACTTATCGGGGCAAGAAGGCCGTGACGCTGAGTGCCACGGCAGGAAGCCTGATGATAAGGGACACGGCCGGTGCGGCACCCAGGCCATCAAGTCCCAAACCGGGACCAGTGCAGCCGAGCTCAACGCGGTCGAGCCCGTCGAGGGTGCCACCGAGTACGCGGTCAGGACAACCGCCGCCGAGTACCCAAGCGCCTGAGCCGGCCATACCGGAAATGAGGCTGACTCGGGAGAGAACGCCACCACCGACTGCCGCGCCGACTGGCTCGACAGCCGGACGCAGCGCGCCGCCGAGGCCTAGATCACCCGGTGGGAAACATAAGTTCTCCAAGAGGTGAGCTGCTTTGGATCTTCTGGACTTCTTCTGGACTTCTTGTCCGCTATAGCAATGTTTTGATGTTTGACTTGTTATGCAGGAAACACGCTGATATCGATCTTAAGGAGACCACACCGGCCGCTCTAATCGTTGAGCCTGCCCTAGCTGAGCCGGTGCCCGCGAGCATACCTGCCGAGCCGGAGGCCGTCCCAGTCGCAGAGACCGAGATGGCCCCAACTGCAGGGCCACCGGCGTCGTCCGACCAAGGGTGGTTGCCGAAGCTGCCGACACAGCCCCTGAGCCAGTGCCTGTCGTCGAAGCCCTTGCCGGAGCTCCCGAGTCAGCCCCTGAGCAAACGCCTGCCGTTGAAGCCCCCACCGGAGCTCCCGAGTTAGCCCTCGAGGCCGCAGGGCCGCCGAGGTGGGGGCCAGGACTCCGTCGCTGCCATGGTCGTTATCATCGTCGTCATCGTCACTGCTGCCGGAATTGCCGAACCTCCCCAGGATTGAGGCGCCACCGCGTAAGTTTGCCAGGACATTCCGCTGGACGGCGCCAGACAGAACCGCGAAAAGGTACAAGCATGACGAGACTGCGGTGAGAAAGGAGCTTGAAGGCTTGCTCCAGGCCATGATCACCGCCTCCCAGGGGATTCAGGTGTCGTCTTCATCGTGCTGGGGTCTTGATAGTCTTCCTTGTGTAACGTCCTGACAACTGACTTTGCTCTGACTTGCTTTTCTCAGAAACTCGTCGGCCACACCGAGAAGATGAACGAGGTCCTGACCGAGGTCGCTCCTCACCTCCAAGAATTGGACCAGCTTCGGGAGCTGAAGACCACGTTGGAGGGGCGGGAGACTTGGCTGAGGGATGTCGTCGCTCAGCTCAGGACCGAAAAGTGGGACCAAGCTAAGAAGATCAGAGGTAAGTTCCCCACATAAACCTTCCTGACCAAGCCCCTGATTCCTCCAGCTATGCTGTCTCCTGACTGTCCAGTTGCGTCCTGACTGCCATGCTGAGTACTTGACTGTTTTGATGTGCAGCCCTCGAAGCCAAGTTGGAGGCCCGAGCAGAGGAAAAAGTTCGACTGGAGGAGGCCGAGAGAGCCAGGGCCGAGCTTGAAAGAAGCGAGGCCAGTCTGACAAAGGCCAATGCTGAGCTTGAGCAAGAGAAGGCCGATCTGAAGAAGGCCGCCACCAAGCTCGAGGACGAAAAAGATGAACTGGAGAAGGCCGCAGCCAAGTGGGAGGCCGACTATAAAAGTAAGGCTCCGCCCTGACAGTGACTTTAACCAATCCATTTATTGCTCTGTCTGCCATTTTGCCTAATGAGTTCACTCATCGATGAACCTGGGCAGCTGCAAGAGTCAATTCCTAGGCCTAGTTTGAGGCTTACAGAGAGCAGATAAGACTTGTCCGGTGGTCACGGGAGGCCCTCGTCGAGTCGGTGAAAGGGCTCCTGGACCTTATAGACCCTTGCCTCGTGGGAACCAGCTGCACCTGGATCCCCCAGGTAGAGGCGTGCCTTGAAGATGCACCGAGTGCCCTGAAGAGGTACTCGGATGAGCGTGTTATTGCCGGCGTGGCCCAGACCCTGGCGATGACCAAATCCATCTACCCAAGGGCAGAAATTGAAGCCATCGAGGAGGGGTTTGCCGAGGAGACGACGCCTGAGGAGGCTCTGGGGCTGATAGCCGGGGCAAGGCCGACTGCGGAGATAATTACCCGGGACCTGGGTCTGTAAGAGCAATATGTCATGTAGTCGGTATGCAGAAAATTTTGTGAGTACATGTGTAAATATATGTGCAATGCCGCCAAGCCCTAAGTTGTTACTCAGTTGTCATTAGTTTTACCCGACTATATGGTCTACGCCGAGTAGGTCTATAGGAACTTAGTAAAAATCGTTCACCAGGAAGCTGTACTCGGGCAAACGTAATAGAGTTGTAGTAAGACATCATAACTTAAGTAACGCGAGCTCGTATATTATTGACAAAGTACATATGATACATGCAGCCCCCGACTCACTAGTCGGTTGGGACAAGCGGCGTAGTGAGTCGAGAAAGAACTGTACACATGAAAAAATGTAAAACTCAGGTATAGAAAGGACGTAGTTGTTCTATATTCCATGAGTTGATGATGAGGGCACCGTCTTCGGTCTTCAGTTGGTAGGCGCCTGGCTGTGTGACCACGGCTATAATGAATGGCCCTTCCCAGATTGGGGATAATTTGTGCCTGTCTTTGGTGGTTTGTATTTTCCTCAAGACGAGATCCCCGACCAAAAAGGCGCGGCCACGGACATTGCGATTGTGGCAGCGACGCAGGCTTTGTAGATACCTTGCCGACTGGATTGTTGCGACGTCCCTTTCTTCTTTCAACTGATCTAATTCGACCAAGCGGGTATTATTAGAGATATTTTCTGAGTAGGCCTGAACTCACGGAGAGCCAAACTGTAACTCGGTAGGTAGCATAGCCTCGGCACCGTAGACCAGAAAGAAAGGGGATTGCCCTGTTGCCTGACTAACCGTGGTTCTGAGAAACCAGAGAACAGATGGGAGTTCTTGTACCCACCGGCCCGCATATGGTTTGTAGTCAGTCGAATATCCTGGCCTTGATACCTTGTAAGACCATACCGTTGGCTCGTTCAACCTGTCCGTTGCTCCGTGGGTGTGCCACGGATGCGTAGCAGATCATGATGCCGAAATCTTCACAGAAGTCTTGGAATACGCCGCCTGTGAACTGAGTACCGTTGTCAGTGATGATGCGGTTAGGGACCCTGAATCGGTATAGTATACTCATGATGAAGTCCTTTGCTCGTGCCGCTGTTATTGTTGCAACGGGTTTAGCCTCAATCCACTTGATGAACTTGTCAACAGCGATGAATAGATGTGTAAACCCTCCTAGCGCTTTCTTGAAAGGCACGACCATGTCGAGCCCCCATACTGCGAATGGCCAAGAAATAGGGATTGTTTGGAGTTCTTGGGCTGGTAGGTTGGTTTGTCGTGCATAGAACTGGCAGCCTTTGCAGGTGCGAACAATGTCCTTGGCATCTGTTACTGCTGTTGGCCAGAAAAATCCCTGCCGGTAAGCCTTTCCGACTAACGTCCTAGATGTGGCGTGGCTGCCACATATGCCCGAGTGAATTGACTGCAGAATCTGCTTGCCCTCCTCGGTGGTGACACAGCGCATGAGGACACCAAATGCGCTTCTTCGGTACAGGTCTTCTCCGACTAGCAGGAAGCTCTTGCTTCGACGTTTAATTTGCTCGGCCTGACTGCGATCTTCTGGGAGTTCATCATCCGAGAGGAATTTGAGAATAGGAGTCTGCCAATCTTGACATATGTGCAGCGCCTCATCTGTAGCCGGGGTAGGTTCGCCTCCCGACTGCTCCGGCGCCGATTTCTTCTTGACTGATGGCTCCATGAGTTGCTCGACAAAGATTCCAGTCGAGACTGCTTCTCGCTTGGATCCCATATTTGCCAGTTCATCTACAGCATCATTGTATTGTCGTAGGACATGTGTTATCTCCAGCCCGTCGAACTTGTTCTCCACCTTGCGGACTTCCTAACAATATGCCGCCATGGTATCGTCGAGACACGTCCAGTCTTTCATTACTTGGTTTACCATGAGCTGGGAGTCCCCGCGCACAACCAGTCGACTAGCTTAGCGTCTATTTTCATGTTTAGGGCGTGCTCGATCACCTCCCTTGGTACGCCCGGCATGTCGGACAGATTTCCACGCGGAAGATATCCTTTGTTGGCTTGGAGGAAGGTGACGAGTGTGTGTCTTCTATTTGGGGTCGAGTCCGGTCCCGACTAGAGCGGTCTTGGAGGGGTCGGAAGGGTCTAGGGGGATCTTCTTTGTGTCCGACTCCGCTGAAATTCCCGACTTCGCTGCTTTTTTGGCCAGAACTGGATCTTGCTCGACTTCTGCTATGACGGCTTGCTGGATGTTGTCTCGCCCGACTGCCACCTCTTGTGATTGAGCCAATTCGCAACTCTCCTTGTTGCAGGTGAAGGCTTGCTTAACATTGCTACGTAGGGAGAGGACTCCTGTTGGCCCTGGCATCTTGAGCACCATATATATGTATATGTGGTACCACCATGAATCTGGCAAGCGCCGGTCATCCGAGTATGGCGTGGTACGTAGTCTCGAAGTCGACGACCTCGAAGTAGATATTTTCTGTGCGGAAGTTATCCCGCGTGCCGAAGGTTACTGGCAAAGTAATCTGCCCAAGTGGTGTTGAAGAGAGGCCAGGAATTATCCCGTGGAAGGGCGCCGTACTCGGCCGCAGATCTGAACTAGGAATCTTCATCTCATCCAGAGTCTTGGAGAATAGGATGTTGAGCGCGCTGCCTCCGTCTATGAGCACCTTCTTCAGTTTGATATTCTCGACAACCGGGTCTAGGACGAGTAGATAGAGTCCCAGGTGCGAGACCCGATCTGGGTGATCTGTGCGATTAAATGTAATGGCCATCTCTGACCAGCGCAGGTACTGGGGGGTGTCCGCCGTAGAGACCGTGTAAATGTCGCATGCAGATAACTTCTGTTTTCGCTTGGACTCGTATGCGAGCGGCCCTTCGAAGATGTGATTGAGCTCAGCCTGAGGATCTTGGAAATCGTTAGCCGGGCCTGAGTCTGGCTTGTCCTTGTCCTTGTCAGTGCCAGACGATGAAGCCTGCTCGGAGGCAAACTTCTTAAGCATGTAGCAGTCTTTGGCCGCGTGCTTGCCCTTGGGGTGGAAGGGGCATGGCCCGCTCATGAATTTCTGGTAGTCGTTATTCTGCTAGGGCCACGACCGAGTACGCTCCATGTTGCCTACCTCCTTGTCCGACTTCCGCTTGCGGCCGCCAGTCTTGTTTTGAGATGGCTCGTCGGCTTTCGCCTTTTGTTCTTTCTGTCGGGACTCCTTCTCGTCGAGGGACTCTGTGACCGCTTCAGCCGAGTCGGCGTACTTGTTCGCCATGTCCAAAAGAGCCCAGACAGAGGATGGTGGCTTCTGAGTGAATTTTGCGATGAACGGGGTGTCCTTTACTCCCTTGCGGAAGGCGGCGATGATGGCCTCGTCTCTGATCATTGGGATCTTATTGCGCTTCTCGGAGAATCTCTTGATAAAATCGCGTAGAGACTCATTCTTCTTCTGGTGTAGTTGATACAAATCGTGCTCAGAAGAGGGCCTCTCGTAGGTTCCCTTAAAATTGGCGATGAACCGCTCCCTGAGTTCTCCCCAGGAACCGATTGACCACCTCGGGAACCCTATCAGCCATGTCCTCGCCGAGTCGGCTAGCACGACTGGGAGGTAGTTAGCCATGGCTTTGTGGTCGCCCCCAGCAGCTCGAACTGCCAGGGTATATATGATGAGCCAGGACTCGGGATTTGTTTTGCCGTCATACTTTTCAATTCCTGTGGGCTTAAAGCCAGTCGGCCAGTCGACGTCCTGTAGCTCCCGAGTGAAAGCTGGAATGCCTTCGTCTTCATGAGGGCTCGGACTTCGACCACGGCGGTTAAACGGCTCGTGATGGAGACCGAAGCGCTCTTTTTCGTCCTCCAGTCGGCAGCGCTCATCCTCTTCTCGTTCGTGGTGCCGGGCATTGATGGTGTGCCAGAGGTCATGTTGTAGGCGTCCTCAGAGATCTTGGTTGGGCCGGCGGTCATACTGGTGACGGCGCCGGTTGTCATTGTTGGTATTACCGAGTGACGTCTGCCTTGACTCCTCATGTGGCCGACTTGAGCCAGCCGCCCGGCGCCATGCTGATGTGGATGAACCTGCCGCTGGAGATCCCGACCGGTTAGTCGGTACTATGGTGTCACCCGACTGCTGTTGTTGTTGTTGGCAGGCAGCAGCCATTATCATCGCCTCGATCTTGGCGATAGTTGGGGTGGCCTGGTGATCAGGCCCGAGCTGGAGCATGTCCAGCAAGGTTGCAGCGGCCACGACATTCTGTTGTGGCGTGACGAAGACGTCATGATCGCCGAATTTAGTCTAGAGAATCTGCTGCTCAGCTGCTCGCCCAGCCTTACGTAGCCCGTCATTGCGAGCCTCGCAGTCAGCCTCCTCCTGTTGTCGCAGTCGGCGCGCCTCCTCCTGTTGCTCCTCTTGTAGTCGGCGCACCTCGGGTGGTGGTGTTGAAGCCATGAAGATCTCGCGGGGGAGGAGAAAGCTCACCAGACTGGAGTCCGAACTAGCGTTCGAACCGTTATCTAACTTGGAGTCGGACTCCGAGTAGTTTATCGGAGTAAGAACGACTCCGACCTCTCTAGATCCAATCTGAAACGGCACTTGGCCGTGTCCAAACTGAATCGCAGGAGATCAGGTCTACTGCGCGGGATGTGGATCCGCAGCGTCACCGAATCCGTGTGGGAGACTGACGATCTCTCCCATTCTTGGCCCAACCCGGGCTAGCTCAAGGCCTAGCGCAAGTCAGACGCCGAAGGAAAGAGTTGTCCCAATGCTCGGCGAAGTGAAGGACTGCCGCAGTAGATTGTTGAAGGAGATTGCGGCGTCCTGTGGGCCGACTGGCGCAACGTCGGCTGGCTCCTCGGCTGGTTGGATTGGATCTACTTTGGCCAAGGTAAGGTTGCCAATCTGGTCGGCAACGAAATCGAGGCTTCCGAAAGAAATTATGTCTCCAGGGGAGAACTTGTCGCCATCGATTCTGGTTGCTGGTTCCATCGAGCTTGTAGATGTGAAACTCGCCAGAGCCCCTACCTGGCGTGCCAACTGTCGATGTTTTACACCGGCAATAGAACTATAGGGCTACTCGGCAAGGGAAAACTTAGTGGATTGCAAAGGAACGCAAAGAGATTATACTAGTTCAGGCCCTCGATATGAGGTAATACCCTACGTCCAGTTGTGATGTTATTCCTCTGAGGGATTCAGTCGATCAATGATCTTCTATGTTGTTCCTTGCCCTCATGGGGCGCCCTGCCTCCCCTTATATACTAGGGGGCCAGGGTACAGGATAGGAATCCCAGCCTACCCGGCTTAGACTGTACATTCCTTATTATACAAGGCAAAGCCTACCGGGTGCTAATGTATCTCTAACTACAAGACTCGGCCCATCCTCTATCCGAGTGGCCCATATGCTTGAGGTGAGGTACCCGGGGCCTATGGCCTCCACAAGTAGTCCAGCCCCGAGCCCACATTCAGATGATCCATCGCCAACGCCACGGTCCTTCCTCTGACCACTGGGGCGGTGTCGATTCCGCTTGAAGGGAACGCCGTTGAGGACGTAATGCGACGTACCCGGGGCTGCGGCTGCATGCCGCTTCAGCGTCGTCCTTGTACTGTCTTGCATGCAAACAAGAATAGTTGTCCGCCCGCAAGGGTTATGTGGAGGCCATGGGCCCCGAGTACCTCATGAGGTAGCATTAAGGCCACTCGGATAGAGGATGGGTCTAACCTTGTAATTAGGGATACAAAAGGACTCGGCATATCTTACCTTGTAAGATAAGGAAAGGATATAGTCCTAGTCAAGTACGATGTATTCCTAGAGGGAAATCCCGTAGTCGGAGTCCGACTGGGATTCCTTGCATGTAACCCTGTCTCCTTAGTATATAAGGGGAGGCGGGGATCCCCGTGAGGGCAGAATCACCAGAAGACAATCTCACCAGAGAAACCTCAAAGGCAATACACCACAGCTGGAAGTAGGGTATTACCTCACATCGAGGGCCTGAATCAGGATAAATTGTTTTGTGTTCCTTTGCAATCCATCAAGTTTAGGTCTCACGAGTAGCCCCATATTATTATTGCCGATATAAAACATCGACAGTTGGCACGCCAGGTAGGGGCATTGGCGAGATCATCTTCGACAAGCCTGATGGATCCAATCACCGGAGTCGACGGCATCAACTTCTTCCCCGGGGAAACAATCAGCTTTGGGAGCCTCGACTTCCTCGCCGACAAATTCAGCAACCTTACCCTGTCCGACTCGAACTCGATTCGATCGGCCAGGCACCAAGCCGACTCCGCGCCGGTCAGCCTACTCAATGCTACAGCAATCTTCGGCGACATGCTGCAGCAATCCCCAAGACGCTTCTGTCTAGGGACAACTCTTTCTTTCGGTGTTCGACTTGGATTTGGCCTTGAGCCAGCCGAGATCGTGTTAAGAGAGGAGGAGATTGTCAATCTCCTGTTCGGACTCAGCAACGCCGCGAATAACTTCAATCAGCATGTAATGCGGTAGACCCGATCCCCTAGAGTTCAACTCGGATATGGCCCAGAGCCGCTCGAGATTGCATCTAGGGAGGTCGAAGTCATCATTACCCCCTCAACTACTCTGACTCCGACTCTCAGTCGGACAGCAGCTCGGCGAGCTTCTCTCCACCATGCGAAGTCTTCATGACGTCTAAGGGCTCCACTCCCACTCAGGAGGCACGCCGATTACGCGATCAGCAAGAAGAGGAGGCTTGCCGACTACGTGAACAACAGGAGGAAGACGCAAGACATTTACAGGCCGAGCGCGATACTCGCAACGACAATCTACGTAGGGCTGGGCGCACGGCTCAACAGGAGATCCTCCAAACCCGAGTTGGCGACCACGACGTCTTCGTGACCACGGCTCAACTGGATACACTATAGTTTGGGCCTGATCACTAGGCCACCCCGACGATTGTAAGGATTAAAGCCATGATTATTGCTACGGCGTGTCAGCAGCGGTAGTAGTTGAGAGACACACTTATACCGTCCAACAGGATGGCTTCTGCTACGGCGGTCTCATCTGGCTCAACACAATGCCGGGTTGCTGGCTCCAGTCAGCAACACATGGAATCGCGCCATACGTCACTCGGCAACCAAAATGACGAACGACGGCGGCGACACCAAGATGATCGCTGTGACAATCGTGATGTCCGAGGCTGACTACGGCGCGATCTCGGGCAAGATATCAACACTCGACTCCGGGAACGCGAGGAAGACAAGCGTCGTTGACTAGAAGATGAGAATGAGCGCTTCGGCCTCCACCATGACCGGTTTCATCGTTGCAGTCGGAGCCAGAGCCCCTACATAGATGAAGTAGTACCGGCTTTCACTCACGAGTTGCAATAAGTCGACTAGCCGTTAGGCTTCAAGCTGACTGGAATTGAAAAATACGATGGAAAGACCAACCCCAAGTCCTGGCTCATAGTTTATACTCTGGCGATCTGAGCAGCTGGAGGAGATCACAAAGCCATAGCTAACTACCTCTCGGTCACTCTAGCTGACTCGGCGAGGACATGGCTAACAGGACTTCCTAAGCGACCAATCGGCTCCTGGGGAGAACTCCGGGAACGCTTCATTGCAAATTTCCAAGGAACATACGAGAAGTCATCTTCCGAGTATGACTTATATCAATGCCATCAAAGGAAGAACGAGTCTCTTTGTGATTTTATCAAGAGGTTTTCTAAGAAGAGGAACTCAATTCCAAAGATCAAGGACGAGGTCGTCATCACTGCCTTCCGCAAGGGGGTTAAGGACACCCCGTTCATTGCCAGGTTCACTCGGAAGCCTCCGACCTCTGTAAAAGCTCTATTTGACATGGCAAACAAGTACGCCGACTCGGCCAATGCAGTAGCTAAGACCCTGGACGACAAGAAAGAGCACCAGTAGAAGGATAAGAAAGACAACGACGAGGCAGCACCAAACAAGTCTGGCAATCGCAAGTGCAAGTCGGACAACGTGGTGGCTGTTGTGGAGCTCACTCAGTCGCGACCCTCGAGGACGGCTGAATACTAGAAGGTGATGAACAGGCCTTGCCCTTTCCACCCAAAGGGGAAACACGTGGCTAAGGACTGCTTTATGCTTAAGAAGTTTGTTTCCGAGCAGACTTCAACATCTGGCAACAACAAAGACAAAGACAAGCCAGATTCAGGTGCAGTTGGTGACTACCAAGATCCCCAGGCTGAGCTCAACCACATCTTCGGAGGGCCATCTGCATATGAGACCAAGAGGAAGCAAAAGCTAACAACACGCGAAGTCAACTCGGTCTCAGCAGACACCCCCCAATACTTGCGTTGGTCAAAAACGGCAAACACATTCGACCGTGTAGATCACCCTGACCAAATCACTCATCTAGGGCGTTATCCACTCGTCCTGGACCCGGTCATCAGAAGCATCAAGTTGAAGAAGGTTCTCATCGATGGGGGAAGCGCTCTCAACAAACTATTTGCCAAGACGCTCAACGAGATGAAAATTCCTCGCTCTGAGCTACGGCCGAGTACAACGCCTTTCCACGGGTCTTCTACTCCTCTTGGACAGATAACTCTGCCAGTCACATTTGGCACAGGGAAAACTTCCCCAGCAAGAACATCTGTTTTGAGGTGGCCGACTTCAAGACTGTGTATCACGCCATACTTGGACGGCCAGCACTGGCCAAATTCATGGCAGTGCCCCATTATACATATATGATGCTTAAGATGCCAGGACCAGCTGGAGTACTTTCCCCACGCAGCGACGCCAAGGAAGCCTTCACCTACGACAAAGAGAGCTGCAAGCTAGCCCAATCTCAAGAGGCGATAGTCGAGCGGAACAATATCTGACTAGCCACGACAACTATAAACGAGGAAGCCCATGTTCCGGCAAAAAAAGCAGCCAAGTCAGAAATTTCAGTGGACTCTGAGACAAAGAAGAACCCCCTAGACCCCCAAATAGGAAGACGAGCTTGTCACCTTCCTCTAGGCAAACATGGACATATTTGCTTGGAAGCCTTCAGACATGCCTGGTGTACCAAGGGAGGTAATCGAGCATTCCCTCAACGTCAAGTCGGATGCCAAACCAGTCAAGCAACGACTACGGCGGTTCCCACAAGACTGCAAAGATGCTATTCGGGAGGAGATAACCAAGCTCCTTGCAGTCGGGTTCATTAAAGAGGTCTGTCACCCGGATTGGCTGGCAAATCCAGTTCTAGTCCAGAAGAAGAACGGTAAATGGCGCATGTGTGTCGACTATACCGATTTAAACAAGACGTGCCCTAAAGATCCATTTGGTCTACCAAGAATAGATCAGGTGGTTGACTCAACAGCGGGGTGCAAGCTACTTAGCTTTCTCGATTGTTACTCAGGATATCACCAAATCAGCTTGAAGGAGGAGGACTGCCTAAAGACTTCTTTTATCACACCATTTGGAGCATACTGTTATGTCACTATACCGTTCGGGTTGAAAAACGCTAGCGCAACATATTAACGTGTGATCCAGCAGTGTCTTCACACTCAACTCGGGCGCAACATGGAGACATATGTCGATGATGTGGTGATTAAGACCAAAGTCAAGGAAGACCTCATCACCGACTTGGAAGAAACTTTCCAAAGCCTTCGAAGATTCAAGATGAAATTGAACTTGGAAAAGTGTGCCTTCGGAGTACCTTCGGGGAAATTACTCGGCTTCATCGTATCGCACCGAGGCATCAAGGCTAATCCAGAGAAAATTAACGCTATCATGAACATGTCACCCCCGACTAGCCAGAAGGACGTCCAAAAGCTAACAGGCTGCATGGCGGCACTCAGCCGATTCATCTCCTGACTTGGTGAACGGGGAATGCCCTTTTTCAAGCTACTGAAGGAAGCGGACAATTTTCAATGGACACCCGAAGCCCAGCAAGCCTTCGAAGACTTCAAGAAGTTTCTCACATCACCATCAGTGTTGGAGTCACCTGTGCCCCATGAGCCACTAATGTTGTATCTGGCGGCAACTACTCAAGTAGTCAGCATGGTGCTGGTAATCGAGCGGGCAGAGCCAAGGCACATACAGAAATACAGAGGCCAGTCTACTTCGTCAGCGAAGTCTTAGCCGACTCCAAGATGAGATATCCTCAAGTCCAGAAGTTGTTCTAAGGCCTACTCATCACTATTCGGAAGTTGGTGCACTATTTTCAGTCGCATCAGGTAACTATCATCACGTCGTATCCACTTGGGGACGTCCTACACAACCGCGAGGCTATTGGCAGAATCGCTAAATGGGCACTTGAGCTAATGGTGTTTGACGTTGTCTTTCAACCGCGGACAGCAATTAAATCACAAGCTTTAGCCGACTTCGTGGCCGAGTGGACAGAAGTACAAACAGCTACAAATACAGACAAGCTAGAGTACTGGACGATGTACTTTGACGGTTCTCTACAGATTGGTGGAGTAGGGGCTGGCGTTGTTCTGACATCACCCACTGGAGAATAATTGAAGTACGTCCTTCAGATTCACTTTCCAGCATCTCACAACGTCGTCGAGTACGAGGCACTCATTCATGGGCTTCACATCGCCATATCACTTGGCATCCACCGACTGGTAGTACGCGGGAATTCTCAACTCGTGGTCAACCAAGTCATGAAAGACTAGACATGTCTCGACGATAACATGGCGGCATACTGTCAGGAGGTGCGAAAGTTGGAAAACAAGTTTGATGGGCTGGAAATAACGCATGTGTTGTGCCAATACAACGAAGCTACAGACGAATTATCCAACATAGGATCCAAACGAGAAGTGGTCCCTACCAGGATCTTTGTTGAGCAATTATTGGAGCCATCAGTCAAGAAGAAACCAGTGCTCGAGCAGTCGGGGGCTGAACCTACCCCGGCAACAAATGAAGTACTCATTATTTCTCAAGATTGGCAGACTCTAATCATCAAATTCCTCTTGGATGACGAACTCCCTGAAGATCGCAGTGAAGCCGAGCGGATCAGATGTCGAAGCAAATGTTTCCTTATAGTCGGGGAAGACCTATATCGTTAAAGTGCATCCGGAGTCCTTATGCGCTGCGTCACACCTAAGGAGGGCAAGCAGATCCTGCAATCGATCCACTTGGGTATTTGTGGCAACTATGTTACATCTAGGACGTTAGTCGGAAAGGCTTACAGGAAGGGTTTTTTCTGGCCGACTGCAGCTACAGATGCTAATGACATAGTTCGAACATGCGAGGGATGCCAGTTCTTCACCCGACAAACACATCTCCCAGCTCAAGAGCTACAAACAATTCCAATCTCTTGGCCCTTTGCAATTTGGGAGCTTGACATGGTCGGGCCATTAAAAAAGCGCCAGGAGGGTTCACACACTTGTTCGTCGCAGTGGACTAATTCACAAAGTGGATCGAGACAGAGCCCGTTGCTACTATAAGAGCGGCAAGAGCAAAGGACTTCATCATGAGTATCATATATCGATTTGGAGTTCCTAACCGCATAATAACGGACAACGGCACTCAGTTCATCGGTGGCGTTTTTCAAGATTTCTGTGACGACTTCGGCATCAAGACCTGTTATGCTTCTGTGGCACATCCACGAAGCAATGGGCAGGTTGAATGTGCTAACCACATGGTCTTACAAGGTATCAAGACTAGGGTATTCGACCGACTACAACCATATACAGCGCAGTGGGTATAAGAACTCCCATCTATTCTCTGGTCTTTAAGAACCACGGTTAGTCAGGCAATAAGGCAATCCTCTTTCTTCCTAGTCTATGGTGCTAAGGTTATGTTACCAACCGAGTTGGAGTTCGGCTCACCGCAAATTCGGGCCCACTCAAAAGATAAATGAAATGCAGACCGACTGGTCAAACTCGATCAGTTGGAGGAAGCAAGGGATATCGCAACTATCCAGTCGGCAAGGTATCTTCAAGGCCTACGTCGTTATCACAGTCGGAATGTTCGTGGCTGTGCCTTTTTGGTGGGAGATCTTATCTTGAGAAAAATACAAATCACCAAAGCCAGCCATAAACTATCTCCTTTATGGGAAGGGTTGTTCATTATCGCTGATGTAACACGTCCGGGCACCTACCTACTGAAGACAGAAATGGTGCCCTAGTCAGCAACTCAAGGAATATAGAATAGCTACGTCATTTCTATACCTGAGTCTTGTATTCTCTTTATATACATGAATAAAGCTTTATGCTCTTACTCACTACATCGTTTGCCTCAACTAAGTAGTGAGTTGGGGGCTACATATTGTTACATGCCTACTCCTGTTAATAAAATCCGAGCTTGTTTTTTCTGAGTCATGAAGCTTTACGACGATTATGCTAAGTTTGCCCGAGTATAGTTTTGCGAGGTGAACGTTTTTCCTGAGTTTATCTCAAAATTACTCGGCGTGAACTACCTAGTCGGGTAAAGCTAATGACGAATCAGAGCAAGACAAGTACTCGGCAGAATTTAGCAAACATCAGCAAAAATATTTACAACAATTATGTTTGTTCATTGATGGACACCGGCTGCATAATTGTTTTATGTTTAAATCACTAGGTCCTTAGCTATCGCCTCCACGGTTGCCCTCACCTGGTTTATCAGCTCCAGTGCCTCTTCTTGGGTCATTCCCTCAGTAACTCCCACACCAATGGCCTCGATATCTACCCTAGGGTAGAGTGACTTGGTCATGGCAAGAGCCTGGGCGACGCCGACAGCAACACACTCATTTGAGTACTCCTTCAGAGTGCTCGGAGCTTTGCTGAGGCGTTCTGCCACTTGGGTGATGGAGCTAGAGCTGGACCCTAGGTGGTGCGGCTGCATGATATCAAGGTGATGTGCTCTCAGGTGTCTCAATCTTTTAATGAGAGGGATAACTTTGATTGTAAGGAGGCGAAGTTGACGACCTGACTACAACCGTCGAAGGACATTGCGCCTTAGCGATCGCTACACCAACTCCAGGGGCTATTTGTGTTCTTGACGGAGCACGATCAACCTAACTACAAGGGTATTTGTTCTTGAAAGCAATCGAGAACTAGAAAGAAGAAGATGCAAAAGCAACTCAATTGCAAATAAAAGATGAAAGCTCCAATATGAATCTGAATACGAAGGTGGGATTCTGTAACGAGAAAATGGCGATCTACCCGACCACGGCTTTACCCGACAAAGTAGCGACGCTAAACTTTGATCTAAACAAAACCCAAACTAAACCTAAGGGGGTGGCTAAGTATTTTGTAACGCCCCTCTCTTGCTAACCCGTATAGGTTAGCAGAAGAGGAACGCCATTACATGTAATACCTGTACCAGTCCCAGGAGACCAGCTGGTACATACAGGACATCGGTGGATCATAACCAAACCTGTTTTATTTATTATACATAGTCTGCACATAAGTTGCAGCCTCGGACAGAACCCGAGAGATGCAACGATACATTACAAAAGTATGCAGCGGAAAATACACGGGTAGCCCTATACCCACAAGCAACGGCTTGGGGACCTAGACCGAAACCCTAAAACTCTTCGTACTCGACTTGATCGTAGTAGAACTGGCTGAGGGTCGGGTCTTCATCTTCATAGGATTCTGAGAGAAGATAAGCAAGGGTGAGTACACGAGGTACTCAGCAAGTCACGGAAATTATGTGGCATGCAAGGCTTAGCAAAGAAGGTTAGGGTTATTTTCGCAAAAGGGATTTTCAAAGGTTTTGTGGTTTAAAAACTCTAAGTGTGCTCTTTAAGTTGTCGGAAAGAAGCTCACGCTTCAATCCATTCCGTGAGTTGCTTTGCAACAACTCACCACAATTAAGTTAGTCGGGAAGAGACTCGCGTCTCAACCCATTCCACAAGTCAAAGACTTGTCACAAATCTCCGATTCGGAGCGTACCCTTCTCTGGTACCTCCATTTAGGTGGATTCTCTTTTTAAAAAAAACTTGTTACTTAACTCAAACCACTCAACTTCGGTGTCATCCAACACCCCGGGTCACACAGGCCCGTTTCAGGCCACACAGGCCATCCATCAGTCACACAGACCGATTCTGGTCACTATTCCCAACCCGCGAAACAATTGCACAGATATTTGTAAAATAAAATCTACGCTAGAGGAATCACCTCACATTGCCCGTAACCGTGGGTGCGGCTGTTCGAACAGTTCATTTGATCTTTGCAAAGATTGCACGCTTTACCCACACAACGCGAGCTTACTTCCCACACTCGTCAGTGGGGAAGGTTCGCGACAGGGCCTTTCCAAAGCCTTCCTAGGATAGCACGCTGCCCTATAAATGGGTGCTCACACTCAACCAAGTACCAGGAACTCATTTCCTGTACTCAGAGACGGGGGTATATCGCCCTCTTGGCACCCAGCCAGTCCCACATTTATTAGCAACCGAAAACCATCCTAGGAACACTAATTACTCAGCCAGGGGTGTCCCATACCACCCGTGTGGTCGCACTGTGAGATGCTCGGATGGAATTCCTCAAGGAATCGGTCCTTATATGCGAATACGAAGTGCCACCACACAGGCGATCACTTTGCACCGCGAATCTTTCGCAAATAGATTTTTGTTTTGCAAAACCCACATGTCGGGTTTTCAAAACCATTTGGAAACCCAAATTTTCCCAGATCAACAAACAATTGTGTTGTGAGTAGAACCATAGGAATCCATGCTCAGAGAGCACGGTCACCGAGGTACCACGAGGTGGAGCGACAAGGGATAGGATATCAAAGACCTACAGGGTTTATGCAACTACCGGGCAGGTCCGTCGGTTCAACACGCAAACCAAGGCCGATCAATTTATCGTGTACACTAACCATGCAGTTTTTCAAACAAAACATTTTAAATTTAGGAGCAATATGGTCAAAGAGTGACTTGCCTCAAACGACGTCTTCAACTTCGCGGCAATCCGACGTCCGATGAATTTCCGAAGCGTCGACTACGCACAAAATGAGAGAAAAACATACAAAATCCTAGAAATAATGTACTATTATTAATAACTAATAGTGTCATGAGATAGATCTCATTTTTAGAAAAATTTAGAGACTTGAACGGGCTCAATCGGAGTTACGGTTGAGGAGATATGAATTTTGAAAGTTTTGAGGATTTTTCTGGAACTAAAAAAGAATTATTTGAATTTGGAAAGGAATATTCCTTGGAATATTCTTGGGCTGACAAGGGGGGCCCACTGTCAGTGACTGGGAGAGAGGGAACTGAGGGTGGCCCACTTGTCATTGACACAGGAGAGAGAAATAACAATGGCCCACATGGAAGAGGGAGAGGTGGATGACATGATGGCCCCACATGTCATGGACTAGAGAAGAGAGAGGAATGGAAAGGGCCCACATGGAAGTGTCACAGAGGGGATGGCAAGGGAGACTGTCATAGTGGTCCCACTTGTAAGTGGCTTATGAAGATTAACTAGGGTATTTAAAAATAAAGGGGGCCAACTTGCAGTGATATAGGGAGAGAGAGGAGGGGGTTACTGTACATGGGATAAATGGGGCCCACTTGTAAGTCTCATATTATTTAAAACAGGGTTTAATTAAAATCTTTAATAAGGCCGGGCCCATCAGTCAGAGGGAGGCTGAGAGAGATGAGGGGCGGGGAAGAGATCGACGGCCGGCGGCGCACGGCGTCGGCCGACAAGCAACGGCGAACTCGCGGCGGCGAAGCACACCGGCGGGGAGCGGAGAAGGAATGGAATGCAGTGAGCGGCTTGGATTGATGGATTGGGGTTCGAGGACGGCCGGCGGCGAGGGATAGGGGGAAGAGGAGAGATGACGCGCGGCGGCGGGACTGCGGTCGCCGGCGGCGGGATAGGTGAACGGCGGCGGAGCATGGCCGTGGGGTGGTTTGGGCTCGGGTATTGCTGGGGAGAAGGGAGGAGAAGGGAAGAGACGGGATGCTCACCAGAGGGAGAAAAAGGGGGCGCGGTGGCTGTGACATTGTCCCGAGGACGGCAGCGAGGTGGCTTGGTTCGGCAGCGGTCGGGACACAGGCACAGGCGAGGGCCTCGGGAAAGAGGTGGCCGGCGGCAAGTGGGAAAAGAAACGGAGGGCTTGCTGGCTACTTATAGGCAGAGAAGGGGCGCTAGCCGATGGGCTAGTATGGCGGTGGAGGTGAGATATTTTGCGAGGGGGATTTAACCTTGGGCGCCGCGAGCTAGCTTGGATAGGTCGGGGCGGCGGGGAGCATGGCGGCCGTGTCGGCCGGGCAGGAGAAAGGGCGGAATGGCGCGGCAAGGCGATGGGACAGGGCGATGCAGAGCTCCTGTGGCTGGCGTCATCGGGCTACCTCGTGCTTCCGCGAGAGACGAAGAAGGGAGATAGAGAGGGTGGGGCTGAGATGGGATAGGACGTGCGCCTTGAAGCTTGCTGGGACAGGGAGGTATGGGCGCGGACAGTGTCGGGAAGAGAGAAGGAGGCTCGAGAGAAGAGAGAGAAGAAAGAGAGCGGAGAGAGGCTAAGGAAGAAAGAGATCCCGGGGGAGACGACGACTGCCAGCGGGCCCGGTGCGGTGCTGGTGTCACGCGCGCGAGCGGCCACGTGCTCGGCTGTGGTCGACGGGGCTCGGGCCAAGGCGCTTGCCTGGCGTGCGCGCAGCCGTGCGCGAGGAGGCGAGAAAATTCGAGAGAGGAGAGAGAACGGGCAGTGCGGGAGGAAAGGGATGGACCTGACGCGCGGGGCCCGCGCGTCGGGGCGTTTTGCGCGGCGTGCGCGTGGGAGCGCTCCTGGCCAGTGGGGCCTAGCCGCCAGCGGGCGCGGGGAAGAAGGCCGGGCTGCGGCAGTGTTGGGCCGAGAGAGAAGAGGAGCTGGCCCAAGCGAAACAGTAGTGTTTGGGAATTTGTCCAGGGATTTTAAAAGAATAATTGGAGGATTTTTGTTTTGGAAATTGGACCAAAATTTTTATATTTTTGGACCACAAAAATTCTGGAGATTTGATCGAGAGGATTCTTGGAATATTTTGTCTAGATATATATATATATATATATATATATATATATATATATATGTATGTATGTATGTATGTATGTATGTATATGTATATAGGGAAGGAATGGATAGGGAATTTTTTTTTTGGAGAATTGAAAAAGGGTATTTAATTTGGAAATTTTGTTATTTGGCTCAAAATATTTTCAGGAATTTAAGCAAGGGGATTTCAAGGAGGATTTCATATATACATGCACATTTATAATATATATGTACATATGTATATATGAGAGAGAGATTTAGGGAAGGTTTTTGGAAGGTTATTTGGAGGATTTTGTTTAGGGATTTTGATACTTTGATTTTTTTGTAGTATTTTCTCAGGAATCCAGCCAAAGGAATGTTGAAGAGGGACTCTAATATAGAGTATATATATATTGATTTTTGGGGTGATATTTGGAGAAAGGAAGGAGATTCAAAAGAGAACTGGATTCGGATTCTGATGTAAAACTGGGACTTGATTTTCAGGGATATTTTGGGAATTTTGTAATGGAATAGAATTGGAGTACCTCGAGAGAAGATTAGAACTTAATTTAATTCTTGGGATTTGAGGATTTTGGAAATATATATATTTGGCAGATTTCGGGAAGGAAGTTCTCGATGGGATTTAGGGTTTTTCGAGAGGAACAGAATGAAGAGATTTTAATGAAAGGCTGCCAAGATGACCTCCGAAGGGTTTTATTGGAGGGCTTCGAATTGCAAAATTCGAACCCGAGTTCAGAGAATTTTTGGAAGGTATGAAATAAGAGTATTTTAATCAAAGTCTTCAAAAGGGACTCGAAGGGGATTTTGATTTGGAATTTTTCAAAGGAAGTTTGAGAGAGACAATCGAATTGCAAAATTCGAGTCTCGGAATTGGAGAGAATTTGGGACCGAGGTTTCGGGGTTTTCAAGGAGTTTAGACTAAGATCTACGGCACTTAGTCCTTAAGCACAGACAAAAGGCCAAAATTTTTAAAATTAGGGTTTTTACGAAAATAGTTTTTAACGACCCGGAAACCGGGGTGTTACATATTTATACAAGAAGAGGGGTGGGATGGCATTCTAGGCGTGGCACACGGCCCTTGGTGGTACAAGGCCCATGGGCCTAGGTGGAAGTGACGAAGCACCGTTAGTCCTAGTTTCCAGAAATAGGTCAGCACTCTTTTGGCAATTGCGGTCGACTCGGATTGAATTTCAAGGTGAGGCCAGATCCATTGGAAAGAGGACACTGAGACCTTTCCATCAATTACTCTTGGGCTCCAAACGGACTCCTGAATCAACAGGCATGCTTGTTTCAATTTGGGATTGTGTAGAAGGCCGAACCAAAATCTTCTGTGTTGTATCATGCTTTAGCTTGTGTGCATATTCTCCTTCATTCCTAAGTACAATAACATCATCACAAGCATTTAGTAGTACCCCGTTCAGCAAATCATGTTTATGCAACCCTAAGAACGAAGTTACCTGATAATTAATTTGACGGGCATGAGCTCGTGTGATTGGTCCTTGTATCACCGGTTCAACTTGTGTACTTGGCGTGGCTGTATCCATGGTGGAGATGTCCTCATCACAAGGAGGGCCTTCACAGCGTCAACAATGATTTGTCGCCCTTCCTTGAGAACCTTGATTTCCTCTGTGAAAGCGCTGAACTAGATCTAGGAGTTGGCCTTGGAAGCTGTTTGCACATCAACAAGTATGTCAGTTAACGAAGACAAGCAGTCAGGGCAAATCTATAGTCAGGCAGGAGACTTACTGGCGTAGTCGGCCTCCACCTTTGCCTCGGCTTTCTAGACTTCCATCAGCTTTTTCTCAAGGTGCTCTTTCTCCTTGGTTTGGGCGCTGAGCTCAGATTCGAGGTTCTGCAACACAAGACAATCAGAACTCAACGATACAGAGAAGATTGCTCAAGTTCACTTGAGAAAACGACAAGAGGGCTTCTTATTTTCTCGGCTTGGGCCCAATTCTTGTCCCTAAGCTTTTCTACTGACCCCCTCAACCACGTTTCCCTTTCTTGGCTGGTTCTCTCTAGGTCGTCCTTGGCGACCTGGAGCTAGCGAAGCTGGAGCAGCTGGGGGGCCAATTCGGTCAAAACCTTGCTCATTTTCTTAGAACGGTCGACAACCTTCTACTCAGAATATATTGAAGTCAAATGAAGGCAACAACAAGAATCAATAATGCCAAGAAGTCATCAGTCGGCGAATACAGCGGGATTGACAACGTACTTGGATCCCTTTCAACGCGGTGATTGCAGCATATATCAGATTTGTCCTTTCCCTCAGTGCTACTTGCTCGTCGTGTTCAAAGCTCTCTGCAATCCCCTTAGGCGAAACCCAGTAGAAAGTCTTAGGGAAATATGGAGGGGTAGCTTCAAGCCTGGGGAGGTCATTTTCTTTGGAAGTCATCGACAGTGTGGGCGATGGGGTCCTGGGCCTCAGCTCGACTGTTGCAGGGGTTTCTGGGATTGGCTTAGGGGCTGGTGCAGCGACTTCAACCGCAACGTCCTGGCCGGCCGGCACTTGAGGCTCGACAGTTGGGGCAGTCTCAACTTCAGTAGCTGGGGCGGCCTCGGGCTTGGCCTAGGGCACTGCTTGTTCTGGCTCGACCAGGACAGGCTCCACGGTGGGGGTTGATGGCATAGTCCCCTTGGGGTCTATGTCACTTCGCTTCCTGCAGAAATCATCAATAATCAAGACACTACAACGACATTCAAGTCTCTCAGAAGATTGAACACTCTTTATTACCTCTTAGAAGTCTTGAATTTCCATAGGGGCACTCCGGAGGACGTCGGCGAGGGGCTTGACAGCCTACTCGGCGGCGAAGAGCTGCCGGCTGTCGGGCTTATCGGCACGATAGGCGGCAAAAGCGAGGTAGCCCCGGTCAGTGCTGTGCCTGATGTAGCCGACTGGGGGGTCGAGGCACTCGGCGGTGATGGCCTCGGGCTTGGCGGCTTGGGGGCTGAGCTGATGGGGTCCTTGATCTTCAGGCTCCCCTACGCTGCACTTGGCACACTCTTCTTTTTCCCCTGGTCAGTCGCTGGTCTTTTCCCAGCCCTCTTGGGGCTGGGTTGGGCAGTAGAGGGGCTGGCTGGGCGTTTCTTTGATCACATGGCAGACTGGTTCTGGGAATTAGTATCGAATTCCTCACAGTCCTGCAAATGTTTGGACAATATCTATCAAACATTGCAGAATTGGACAAACATTCACAAACATTCATCACAAATGGATAATAGGCTAACAGCAATTTCTCAAGATTACCTTTGGTCGAGGCCTGCCCTTGCAGTAGGGCTTGGAGGCTCGCTCGTTGTCCTCGATCTCCACAACCCCGTTGACAAAGAACCCCAACAAGGTGTCGGTGACCTTCCCCTTGTCAGCGACGTCGGGATACTCCCGGCTAGGGTCGTCCTTGCCCTGGTAATCCTAGCCAAAGTGGCTCCTGGCCTTCAATGGTCGGGTGCGGCGGTTCAAGAAGCACCTCATCACCTAGGGACCTGTCAAGCCTATGCTCTTCAGAAGATCAATTTTCTCCATCAGCTGGTACACTTGCCCTATTTCTTCGTATGATGGCACGGAGGACCAGCTGGGCAGGACGGTTGGAGGAGAGCCAGAAAAAAAGGGAAGAGAGGGTTCAAGATTTGAACAGTAAAACCACTCTCGGTGCCATTCCTTGAGAAAAGTTTTTAGGGGGACATTGAGGTAGGTTTTCTTCATCTCATTTCTAAGTTGAAGGCCTGCCCTCCCCCCCCCCCCCCGATGGTCTAGGTTTTGGTCTTAGAAGGTTGGGTCTTGATATGGAAGAGATATCGAAAGAGATTGAGATAGGGCTTGACCCCCAAGAAAGACTCGCAGAGGGTGGCAAAGATAGAAATATGAAGGATCGAGTTGGGATTGAGATTCACCAACTCAATCTGATAAAAAGTGAGGAGTTGGCGAAGGAAATCCAAAGAGGGGAGGGCCAAGCCACAGTCGAAGAACGAGGTGAAGACAACGGTTTCACCTGGTTTGGGGGCTAGAACGGATTCCCCCTCAGTGGTGCGCCAATGGATAATCTCCTCCTGCTGCAAGATCATCCTTTTCTCCAGCAGCTTCAGCTTCACCGAGCTGCAGTCCGACATTGGCCATACTCCCGACGACATATCTGGGATCTCGAACGGTGCCCTTGGCATTTGTAACGCCCCTGTTTCCAGGCCATTAAAAACTACTTTAGTAAAAACCCTAATTTCAAAAATTTTTGGATTTTTGTGTGTGCTTAAGGATTAAGTGCCGTAGATCTCAGTCTAAACCTCCTTGAAACCCTAAAAACCTCGGTCCCAAACTCTCTCCTAAATCCCGAGACTCGAATTTTGCAATTCGACTGTCTCTTTCAAAAATTTCCTCTGAAAAATTCAAATTCAAAGTTCCCTTCGAATCCCTTCTGAAGCCTTTGATTAAAATACTCTTATTTCACTCCTCCCAAAAATTCTCCATCAAATACTCGGGATCAAATTTTGCAATTTGAAGCCCTCCAATAAAAACCCCTTCTAAAATTGCTTTCCATTAAAATCTCTTCATTTTGCTCCTCCTGAAAGCTCAAATTCCATTACGAACTCCCTTCCCAAAAATTGCCAAATTTATAAATTTCTAAAATCCTCAAATCCCAAGAATTAAATTCAAATTCTAAAATTCCCTCGGGGTCCTAAAATTCTAATCCACTGCAAACATTTCCAAAACTCCTTGAAAATCAAATCCCAAAGTTAAATCGAAATTCCAATCCAAACCCCCTCCGTAATCCCCTCTTTTTCCTTTTTCAAATAACCTCCAAAAGCAAAACCTCCCAAAAATATAAATATATGCTCAAATCCAAACCACAGAAACCCCTCTCGAAATTCCCAAAAGTCCCAAAGGATCAAATCTCAAATTTAAAATCAAATCCTAGTTTGAATTCTCAATTATCCTTTCAAAAACACTCTCTAGACCTCTCTTTCAAATATATAAACATATATATATATATATATCAGAGAACCTCTTGAAAGCCCCTTATTTGAATTCCTGAGAATATTATGAGCCAAGCATCAAATTCCAAATTAAAGTATCCTTTCAAATTTTCCATATATCTTTCAAAAAAACCTCCTAGGGAAAATCACAAACATCACTATTCACTTGGGCCACCGCATCTCCCTTTCCCCTCAGCCGGCCCACAGCCTGTCTCCCCTACCGCGTGCATGTCTCACCCACTGACGGTTGGGCCCCAGTGGCCAGACGCATCACTCGCCGCACACACGCCGCATCCCCACACTGCGACCGCCCGCAAGGCCAGCGGACGCTCGGCCTGCCTGACTGACAGCGGGGACCGCCTGGCAGCCACGCGGCACATGCCCGCGCACCCGCCCTCCCGCGGTCATCGTCCTCCTCCGTCTTCTCACCCTCGCGCTCCACGTGCTCGACACAATGTCGCCAAGGAAAATATATTCACCAGTGCGCCCCAAGGTCAACCGTGCCTGCTCATCCTGTCCCATCATCCCGGCTGCACCCATACCCTGCTTCCTCTCCTCCGGCCGACACGGTTGCCAAGCCCCGTCGCCCTGTCCCATCCGAGCTCATCTGCCACATGCCGAGTCAAAAATCCGAGCTCCACTGCCTTTCTTACTCGTCGCAACGCGCCGCCTCTCTAGCTTGTCGGGTTGTGCTCGCGCTCGCCTATAAATGGCCGCCATCCCCCTTGCTCCTTCTGTCCCTCGCCATGGCCGTGATGCGCCACCTCGCTCGGACTGAGCCCGATCCACCATCCGCCACCGCTGCTACCTCTCCTCTTCGGTGAGCTCTCTCCTCTTCCTCCCTATTCCCCTCACGGCCGTGGCCCTCTTCCCCCTTCGCCCCACGCCACAGCTACGCCATTCCCGGCACTATTGCACCGCCGCGCCCAAGCCGAACCCAAGCCCCTCTCCACCGCGCCATGTTTTTCCCAAGTCAAGCTTGAGCTCTGTGAATTGGTGCCGCCGCGTGACGTCGCCCTACCGACGCATGAGCTCCTACCCCGCCACCACTCCAGACTGTACCCGAATCGTGCCGCCGAGCTCCAAAGCGAGCTCGAGCCCAAACCAGGCACCATAGTCACCACCGCACCGTCCGTTTTGCCCCTTCCCCAGTGAGCTTCTCCTCCTCGCTCTCTTGTTCCTCCCCCACAAACCCGAGGACCGAAGCCTTGCCCAAGCTCTCGCCTGTTCCTGTGTCCCGCCGTCGCTGGTGCCTGCCCTGCCTTCCACCGCCGCATGTCACCCTACATCTCCGCTGTCGCTGGTCCACGTCAACGGCCGCCGTCGTGACCTCTTCCTCCAATCCAAGCCATCCCTCTTCTCCCCTTCTTCTCCTCTCCCAGCTGCCCTATTTGCCCTCTCTAGCGGGCCACCATTCACCGGCGTCACCGACCGCCGTGCGCCTATCCGGCCGGCCTCTGAAGTGCCGCCACCGATCGGTGGACCCACTCTGACCCACACGGATTAGCCTCTAATCTCTCTCCTTTCCCTCTGACCCATGGACCCTACACGGCTAAAGAATTTAATTAACCCTCTTTAATTTAATCCTAGCCAATGACATGCGGGCCCGACCCTAGTAAAAAAAACCCCTACATGTCCCACTGACCAATGGGCCCAGTCCCATTAACAAAATTAATTAGTCATCAATTAAATAATGGGACTTACATGTGGGGCCATCATGTCATCCAGTTTGTTCGTACTGACTTGTGGACCCCCTGACATGTAGGACCACCCTGTCAGTCCCTCTGTCTCACTTTGCCATATGGGTCCACTACAATGTGGGCCACTGACTCCCTCTCTTTCCAATGACAAGTGGGCCCTGCTCTCTTTCTCTCCCTGTGCCATTGACAAGTGGGCCAGCTCTCCATTTCTCTCTCCCAATCACTGACCAAGGGCCCCACCTGTCAGCCACCAATTTTTCAATATAATTCTTATTCCGAATATTCAAATTAAATCCTTTAGTTTTTCTAGAAAAATCCCTAATACTTCAAAAATCCATATCTTTTAATCCATAGCTCCGATTGACCCCGTTCAAGTCTCTAAAGTTTTCTAAAAATGAGATCTACCTCATGGCACTATTAGTTATTAATAATAGTATATTATTTCTAGGGTTTTGTGTGTTGTTTTTATTTCATTTCGTGCGTACTCGATGCTTCGGAAATTCGTCGGACGTCGGATTTTCGCAAGGATTAGAAGACGAAGACTGAGGCATGACACTCCTTGACCATATTGCTCCTAAATTTAAAATGTTTTGGTTGCAAATTTGCATGGTTAGTGTGCACATTAAATTGTTCAGCCTCGGTTTGTGTGTCAAACCGACGGACCTCCCTAGTAATTGCCTAAATCCGGTAGGACGTTGAAACCCTATTCGTTGTCACCCCACCTCATAGTACCTCGGTAACCATGCTCCCTGAGCATGGATTCCGATGGTTCTACCCACATCTCTATTGTTTGTCAAACGGGAAAAATTAGGGTTTCCAAAGGTTTTACACCCGACATGCGATGTCGGCGAAATTTGCGAAACAAAATTAATTGCGAAAATCCGCGGTGCAAAGTGATCGCCTGTGTGGTGGCACTTTGTATTCACATACAAGGACCGTTTCCTTGGGGAATTTCATCCGAGCATCCCACAGTGCGACCACACAGGTGGAATGGGACACCCTAGGCCGAGTAACTAGTGTTCCCAGGATCGTTTCGGTTGCTAATAAATATGGGAGCGGTTGGGTGCCAAGAGGGCGGATATATCCCCGTCCCTGAGTACAGGAAAAGAGTTTCTAGTACTTGGTTTGAGAACTCATTTATAGGGCAACGTGCTATCCTGGGTAGGCTTTGGAAAGGCCTTGTTGCGAATCTTCCCCGCTGACGAGTGCGGGAAGTAAGCTCGCGTCGTGTGGATAAAGCGTGCACCCTTTGCAAAGGTCTACAAACTATTCAAACAACCGTGCCTACGGTTACGGGCGAATGTGAGGTGATTCCTCTAGCGTAGCTTTTTTGCCAGTGCTTTGCGAAAGTGATTTGTGGTATGGGAATCGTTACCAGAATCGGCCTCAGTGGCTGATGGATGACCTGAGTGGTCTGAAACGGGACTGTGTGACCCGAGATGTCGAATGGCATCATAGTTTAGGCTTCCCAAGTGGAAGCGGTGTATGTTTTGAGTTGAGATTAAGGATGGCTCGAGGAGCCACTGAGATGAGTTATGAGATAAGATGATGTCCTGGATAGGACGAAAGTGAAAGGAAAATAATAGAGGAAAAATGAGATTACGTCCTAGGAAGGACGAAAGTCAAAATAAAGTAATAGATGAGAATACAGTGGAAAGCTGCTTAAGGGCAGACCCACTGAACCACTGTCACGATCTGACAGGCGGTATAAGAATACCTAAAATCAATTAAAATTTGATTCGTTCGCTTGAGTTGTTGAAAAGCAATTCGCGGACAGGATCGAGGCGAGAGCCTCCTTCCAGTCTCAAAGAGATAACTCACACTTAGGTTTTTGGAAAAATGTTTTCAATTGGAAATGTTTGTAAAATAAACCCCAGCCTATCTTTGATAGCCTGCATACTCATGTTTTCCGTGACTTGCTGAGTACGTAAGTACTCAATCTATTTCTTTTCTCCCCTCATTCAGGAAGAGTGAAGTTGAAGTGAAGATTAGGGTTTCTTTCCTAATTCCAAGCCATTGCTTGTGGATTGGGTTCTCCCTGTGCTGTCATTTCACTACTGTTGTTCTGTTTGCAGGTTACTGCTTAGGGCTTGCCGAAGGTCGCAACTTATAAAGGTATAGTATAAATATTTATTTATTTAGCTAATTGCTGTGGTACATCTCCGTTGACCACGGGTACCAGCAAGGTTTCTTGGGACTAGTACCAGCATCGCAGTTTCGTGGGAGTTGGTTCACGTCAATCTCCTACAGCGCTTCCTCTCTGGTATCACTGTAGGTGGTGCCAGGGTGGGGGCGTTACAGCATTGCTGGCAAAGAGGGAATCGGACGGAAAGGCTTTTGGAGACAGGGAATCGGCGCGGCGGAGCGGAGCTCTATGGGTCTTGAGTTGGGGGCGTGAGCTACAGTGAACCCTAGCGAGGCAGAGAGCGCGAAGTTTGCGCACGGATTTGGAAGCTGGAGCCGTTTGGCAGATTGGGGAAGAAAGAGGAATCTTTTTTCTCTCCCGCTGCTTTATAAGGCCTGTATCGGGTTAGTGGGCCTAGGCCGACTAGCTTGGTGATGGGTTGTAAGATATGAGTTTCTAAATAGTATGTCCTATTGGGCCGACCGCTGGCTGTGTTAAAATCACAGTGCAGATGTTATTTACAAAAACTGATTAAATAATCAGATATACTTCATGTTAAGCCTAATTACTAGACACTTGTGTTCAGATATCTAAATTATTTAACAGGTATTGAGGATATATCCTTACAAGGATCAACAGCTGGTCTCCATTAAAATTGGGGATGCAGATATCTCTCAAGTATACCTGACTACATATTGGGTTAAAATCCATGAAGTGGTACTCGGTTTACATGCTTAGCCAAAATTGCCTTGAGCAAAAATACTTCTAGCTGACATGATGCTGAAGAGTCTAATTTTTGAGTAGTATACTACTCGGGAAAGGCTTAAAGGCTAAAGATCTTTGACTTTATGTTTAATTGTGTTACAATTAAGCATAAAGTTGGGGTCTACACCTAATAGGTGCGCCTATTCGGAACCGTCACCAAAGTCAGAACCGTCGGGACATCGGCAATGCTCGGGGTGCTGTCCACTGGGTCGAGCATCGTGTCCATCACTGAGGGACGGGCCAAGCATAGTTACCCAAGCACGTGCATCAGCCACCGCCCATTTGCACTTGGGAAACGGGTGAGGGAGGGTTTGCGTGATAGGACTTCCTGTAGCAAACAAGCGGGGGAAAGAGACCCCATAAAAGCTTGAAAAAGAGCAGCTAGGCAGCTGCAGCTAGTGAGAAAGGGTAACATGTTGAAAATATGTAAGCAATGGTAGCCCCCGGCCAACCTGGGAAAGACAAGAGTCTACCCAGGTTGGGCCGAGTTCGACCTTTACTAACATAGCTTGTCAGGGGGTAGAGCCTGCGTAGGTGCCAAATATTCCACGGTTATGGGAGCGGGGTGCTGCTCCCTATGACCAGTCTTACTGAGCCTGGCCGAGGCTTACCGGTCACGAGGAAAAAAGGGGCTTCCCACATGGGGAGATTTTTTTCTTTCTGGCACATGACAAGGCATGGCGGAGAACCAAGTTCCCAACCTCGAGTGACTAAGCCCAGACATTACGCTAAAGATAGCGCCTCAGGCTTTGCTAGTATCTGGTGGCACACAACGCAGCTCATCTAGGTGCCGCGTTCGTCCATCTTGCGTGAGGACGATGGTGCAATGTCGGGTGGGGTGGTCCTACCGCCTGACGGGCACTGCGGGGGTAGAGCCAGGTGCTGCTCAGTAGCCGCTGGCTCCTGACTTCTGCCTTCAGAGTTGGATTGACGCCGGCAATCCTCCCCAGCCAACCTACTCTTAGGTGGGAAAAAACAGCCAGAAAATCAACCAAAACACCAGAATCCCCTTACCTGGTGCACCAGCTGTCAGTGTGGAAACATCTTGTGGAGGCCATGGGCCCTAGGTACCTCGAGGGAAGCTTTGTGGCTACTCGGATAGAGGATGAGCCTAATCCTATAATTAGGGATATAATAGGACTCGGTGCATATTACCTTGTACGATAAGAAAAGGATATAGTCCTAGTCGGGTACGTTGTATTCCTAGAGGAAAATCCCTTGATCAGAGTCCGACTGGGATCCCTACCTTGTAACCTTGCCTCCTTGGTATATAAGGGGAGGCGGGGAGCCCCTAGGGTAGAAAAAGAAGAGAAGAACAACACCACAGAATCTCACCAGAGAAACCTCAAAGGCAATACACAGCAACTGGAAGTAGGGTATTACCTCACCTTGAGGGCTTGAACTAGGATAAACTCATTTCGTGTTGCTTTGCAATCCATCAAGTTTAGGTCTCACGAGTAGCCCCATCTTATTATTGCCGATACAAAACATCGACACACCTATAGTGGGGATACGGAGAGACTTCCTTTGTGAGTTCGGCCGAGGGAATCAACGTGCTTTGATCGGTCGTAGGTTGTTGCTAGAGTAAATGAGATGCGAGGGATTATACAGGTTCAGTCCACCCGGAGGTGTAATACCTACTCCTATTGTGTTCTTGGTTCTTGGAGATCTTCTCCTTCTCAAGAAGGTTTTATAGACTTAAGGTTGTGAATGCTCTTTCCTTCGTCCTCCCCCTCCTATGGCCTTGGCTCTCCCCTTATAAACTTTGGAGGAATACCATAGCGGCCGCTAGTCGGGGTTCAGAGAATTAGGTACGCTATGTCTTGTCATGTGCAGGCCGGTGGTCCTAGTCGCTTCTCCCTTCTGGGGCCCTCCTCATGCTGGCAAGAAGTGGAGCAATGGCGGTTGGCCACGCGTCCGGTGTGGCCGTCCAAAGCTTGGGAAGGAAAGCTGAGCTTGTCCTGCTAGACATGGGGCCACCCACTTGCCTCTCGTCGAAGGAATAGGGGCTAGGCGAGACGGAGTAGGCGGCACGGTTTTCCACACAGCCTGCCATCCCACGCCCCTTGTTAGGAAAAGGGCAATGATGGCCTGGGGCATGGGATACAGAGCCGTCTTGTCTCCCACACCTCACGCCGGGTAGATATACGTCCCATCGCCCTTAATGGGTAAGGCACGGAGAGATCGAAGCAAGGAGACAGGCTTCATCACATCGTCATTAATGCCCCCACTCCCACGCGCTCCTCAAGCTGTTCGGGGGAGCTGGGCTCAGGGATAGAGTGAGTTGGCACCTCGAGTTTGCTGAAGCCTAGAGCCGACAAGGCGCCCCGAGCTTGTCCCTCGGGGGTGCGAGCTCAGGTCCACGTTGGGGGAGCCCCCTGCGCAACCTCGTCACAGTCGAGGACGGTCCAAGCCACGTGGCGACGTGGCCTTAGGCCACCACGTACTGCCGGTGATGGGGACCCTGGTTCCTATTTCACCAACAGTCAGAGTTGGTCGTAATGTGATAAATTGGATACGAGGGTAAACCGAGCCAAGAGAAAGCTTGGGGAGGTGGATGCAAATAACTTGAACTTAATGCTTGTTTTTAGTTAAAACTACTAAGTCATAGGTTTGTGAATTAATTTGTGAAAGTTAGATTTATGCAGTAAAACCAAGCCCATCCTTGAATCCCTGTGTGCACTATTGCATTTTGTAGTGGTGGTGGCTAACAAGTACATTTGTACTCATCGTCCCCCCCCCCCCCACCCGTTTTAGAGATAGAGACCGAGAGAGACCTCTATGAGCACTTCCTTGCGAAAGAGGAGTCGAAGGAGACATAGTAGGGACCTTCATTCTCCAGTCGATACATGTGGTGTAAAATTGGACCACCGTAGCTTCGCTTCTACTACCTCATCTACATCTTTTGATATTTGGTTATTTAGATAGCCATGCTTGGTCTACTATGGTCCTACTCAGGAAACCCTAGTAATATTATGTACTGTAAAATTGTTAAATGATACATGTGATGTAATATCAACTATGTTATGTGTGCACCAAACTGCTGATTCAACAATTTTGTACTGTGAACACATAAGGTTTTTGGTGTTCAAAGTTGGAGGCCGACAAAGTGTTTTCTGAGGTTTCTCATGTTTCAATTTTTAATGAGGCAATTCATGTAACCATACTACTCGCAATGTACTTTTTCTTTCATTATTTTCCTATGGTTTTTGGAGAGTTTTTATGAGACACATGGATAATGCGTGAAATGCCATAGGGAGAGTTTTAGAAAATCAGATAAAACATGAGTTTTGGTTGATCACATCTCTATCTTCTAGTAGGATTTCCTCCTTGAATAGTTTTTTTCTTGAATTTAGAGGTGAGTTCCCCAAACTCATAAGATCTGAAAGCTTAGCATAAGCATGATGACAAATATGGTGGAAATTGACCAGATGAACATGATGAAACTCGATTGCCTCCTCTCTTCTTTGTTGGTGTAGAAACCCCTCAATAGATCACTGCTTGATGTTAAAGACGTTGTCGGCAATGTCGAAGGCATCACTGGTGATCAGTTGTTGACGATGTCTCTAGTGCACCTTTTGCAATGGCCTATAAGTGGTCCTTTGGGTCCCTCCTAGTGCCTCTAATGATCAGGAAGAATTAGGGTTTGAGAAGTGGCTCATGGTGAGAGTAAAAAACACCATCTATACACGGTCCCTTCTTGTCTTATATAGCACTGGTGGGACTCGGGGGGGGGGGGGGGGGGGGGTGGTGGGGGGCAATCGAAATGAAAGAGGAAAGCACCACTGGTCATAGGGTGGTGTTTAGGAAAGTGCGTGAGTGGAGGAGATGGGGTGGATTCGTTGCCACATGACTCGTTCTCTCGGTTAGTTAGCCGAGAGATCAACCAACATTAGAGGTTATCTTTAAGGGTTTTACATGTATAAACAACGGGGCACCCTCTCCATTGTGTTAGATTTAATTGCGTATTGGCCCATTTAAAACAATTAAATCAAATAAATCCCAAGGCTCTTGGAATGCTAGGAGTTGCGGTGTTTAATTCTTCATGGGTAATCAGCGCCGGGGAAGGTGAACCCTGTCAATTACTTCTAATTGATGGTTGGTTGATGGTGTAGTGGAGGATGGTTGATGACGATCAGTTATTCTCTTCCATGAGTCCCTTCCTCTTTATCTTTCTTTCTTCCATAAAAGGAGAATGTATTTGATCTCCTACACGAATGAGAGAACACACAAATGCACACTCCACTTTAGTTGCTACTTTGGTTTTTCCATCTCGGTGTCTGCGTGTACGGGCACTTGGAGGGTAGGCCTCCAAAATCTCTGCCTTCCTGATCTTCCATCAGGACGAGAAGGCGAATTAGGTTTTTGGAGAGCACATCGCACGACTGCTCATTGCTTCCTGTGAATGACTACTTCGACTACATCCTCGTCACAATGGCTGGCGGCGACAATAGCAACACCACAATGAGAACGACAACGGCAACAGTTCTGAAGGCGAATTAGGTTTTTGGAGAGCACATCGCACGACTGCTCATTGCTTCCTGTGAATGACTACTTCGACTACATCCTCGTCACAATGGCTGGCGGCGACAATAGCAACACCACAATGAGAACGACAACGGCAACAGTTCTGCTTCCGCTACCATCGCAACTACTTTTGCAGCACCGTATGTCCTTCTCCTCTTTTATTCTTGTTTGATGATTCCGTTTTTATGCGCACATGCTTATTTTTATAGTTTACAACCGTACGTATCTCTGTTGCTAAGAGTAGCATATTTTTGGTTTTTATTATCATCACCATGGTTTATGCTGTTTATTTCTAGATTAAATTTTATGGAAAATTACTTATATTTCCAACCCACTGTACACACACGTGCATGTTAAAGAAAGAGAAGCTTTTCCTCTATATCTCTGTTTCTCTATCAATATTTTATGAGTTGGCTACAACTGGTAGCAGAGGTTTCTCAACAAATGGTATGTAGAATGCCTCTTTCCCTAATATGCAGATCACTACGGGCGGAGTGCAAGCGCCTATGGCGATAACCAGGTACGCCGGCCACCGCTTCGTGGGCAGGACAGTGAGGTAGACGGAGGTCATGAGGGAGATGATCATGGCGAGGCAGGCGATGATGGTGAGTATGTGTACCCACGTCAGGTGGTCGAGGTTGAACTTGACGGGGTCCCGCCACGCCCAGATGAAGCAGAAGACGACGGCGACGGAGCTGCACATGGCAACGGTGTTGGAGACGACGAAGATGTTGAACGCCGGATGGTCGGCGTGGATGGCAAAGCCGGAGTTCTGGTTGTATCCGCCCGGCATGGTGAAGGTGGCAGCGAAGGTGACGGTGGCGATCAGGGTCGCCACGAGGGTGTAGGTCCCGACGCCAAGCACGAAGTACTGGTCGTTGCCGGAGCCTGACCTGTGGAAGCGCCAGCGCCGCGACTGGTACACCCCCACCGGCGGCAGCTGCTGGTTCTTGCACCGGAGCGCCTCGTACTTCTTGAGCTTCTCCCAGAGGTAGACGACGTAGGCGTCCATCTCACCGCCGGCGACGCGCTCCTCGATGAGGCTGCGCGCCGAGTGGCCGTCGCGGTTGAGGAGAAAGGGGTCGACGCGAGTGTCCTTGAGCAGCATCAGCGCCGACTTGATGCGCGCCATCTTGGCGGCGAGGTGCAGCGGCGTGTCGCCGACGTTGTCGCCGCGGTTGACCACCTCCGCCGGGCGGACGCGCCTGAGGAGGCACCGGAGCGCGTCCACCTTGCCGCTGGAGACGGCGACGTGGACGGCGTTCCTGCCATCCTTGTCCAGGATCTCCGCCGCGTCGGGGCTGTGCCGCAGCAGCTCCGTCGCGGCCGCCGTCGAGCCGTAGAAGGCGGCGACGTGCAGCGCCGACTGCAGCCGGTGGTTGCGCCGGTGGGCCAGGTCCGGCTTGTGGTCAAGCAACATGCTCACCATGCGCTTGTCGTTCTTCTGCGCGGCGAAGTGCAGAGCGGTGTTGCCGATGGCGTCCGTCAGGTCGATCAGCCCCGGCGCCGGGTTCATCAGCAATATCTCCACCACCCCTGCTCCAAACACACACACACACACACACACACACTCAAACTTCTTCAAATTTGATTCAAATTCCTCAAAATTTATAACCCTGAAAAGAAAATTATTCCGCACGTATGGTTATCCAACGATCAAATTTCTCTAAGTTTGGTTTCAATTCATCAAAATTAATTTCTTCACGCGTGGATCTCAATGTGAAAGAAAATCACACAGTTCTAAAAGAACCTAACCCTTAAAAGAAAATTAAGGCCTCCTTTGGACGGTATATAGAAAAATGGATGAAAAACGTAGGAATAAGAATCCTATTGGATTGGTAACTGTTCATTCACTTGGCTTGTAGAATTGAAAATAATATAAGAAATTTTCCTTCGCCTATGTTTTCAAAGAAATTTCACAGCAGAAGATTTACATCCAGTTAAAGCTCTTCTTTTATTCCCACGGCGTAGAATCGACGCAAAGTAATCAATGTTTTCTGTATACGCCCTCAAGTTGCATGGATTAAACTATTGGAAGCATGAGTACTTATTGTTAACTTATACTCAATAATATTTTTATGTTTTCCCTACCAATCATTAATTAAAATGATCATTTCTATATTTCTCCTATGTTTTTTTAATCAACATTTTGCACACACATTACTGCCCTAGAATTTTTATTATTTTTAAACATTTTTCTTTTATTTTTAAAAATAAGCCCTCCATAAACTTATTTCCAAACTATGAACCTTTTTGGCACGCTACTTGCTCCTGTTGTGATATGTAACAATCATGCATTCTAGGCGTAAAGCTAATTTAATAAAAAATCTATTCACGAAAACGTGGCTTTTTGTTTGTTATCTCGTGTGTGCCAAGATCTCAATCCAACCAATCCCCTATGATCAAGTTCCAGATCTCAATCCCCAAATCAAATCCAAGTTCAATTGTAACACCCCGATTTTTCGGGCCGTTAAAAACTATTTTATAAAAACCCTAATTTTTAAAATTTGACGTTTTTGTGTGCTATTAAGGACTAAAGTGCCTCGGATCTCAATATATCTCTCCTTGAAAAATCCCCAAATGACCCAAAATTCCTCAGTCAAAATCCCAGTCCAAAATCAAATCACAAATTCGAATTTTTCAATTCGAATTTCCTCTCGGAGTCCTCCAATAATTTTTTTCTTTATTCTATTCTCCCAAGAAAAATCAACTCTCCAATCTCTTCACAAATCCAGGGCCAAATTTTAAATTTTGAAAAATTTAAAATCCCCTTCTTGAAATCCCTCTCCTCTCCTTTGAATATTAGACACTCCTTATTATATATATATATATATATATATATATATATATATATATATATATACACACACACACACACACACACACACACACACACACACATATATATATGTATGTATATATATATATATATATATATAGAAGCCTTGTATTAAATCCCTAGAATTTTTACGAACTCAAAATCAAATTTTGGAAATAAACTACACATTCAAAACTCCCAAAATATCCTACCCAATATTCCTGAGAAATTCTCAAGCGCTCCTGTTCCAGCTGGGCCACTCTCCTCTTCTTCGGCCCACCAGCCGCTTGGCCTCCTCCCTCACCCCGTACACCCACTGCACGCCAGGCCCCACGCGTCAGCCGTGGACGTGCGCCGCGCACACGCCACGCCTGGCCCGATAGATGGGCCCTACTCGGCAGACATGCGTCGCGCGTCGGATCCGTCGTCTTTCTCCCGCTCTCTCTTGCACGCGTAGCACATGTTCGAGGAAATGGCGCTAAGAAAACAAAAATCACCTGAGCCCGGAGCCGTGTCCGACCACGGCTCTCCGTCGCCCCAACCGCCTCGGCCACCATGCCACCTCCGCCGCCTCAACCGCCTCGGCCGCACCATGCCTGCATCTTGCCATTCGTGCCGCCGGGAAAGCCGTGCCACCGCCTCTCTTCCATGTCCTCTAGCGATGCATCACCGCTATAAAATTCGAACCCCTCCCCTTGTTCCCTCACCACAGCTACTCCCCTCGTCCCTCGCCATGGCCACGCCACCTCGCCTGCTCGAGCTTGAGCTGAGCTCGCAAATCGCCGCTGCCGTATTTCCTCTCGGTGAGCGCTTCTTCTCCCCATCTCCTTCCATCTCCTCTTCCCCTAAACCCCGAGCCCAAAAACCCCCCATAGCCGAGCAACCGTCGCCGCAGCCGGCATTTCGCCGCCGCCGCTCCCATCCTCTCTCTCCGCCGCCCTCGGGATGACGCCGCAGGTCACCGTCGTGCATCCCCCACCCAATCCGAGCCAGTCATCGTGCTCCCCGTCGCTCCCGCTCCCCATTTCCGTGCTCTGTCGCTCGCCGGCATGGCCTCGGCCACCAACGACCGTTGATCTCCCTCTACTGCTCTCTTTCTCCCGGTGTTTCTCTGCCCGGTGGCCCTCCCATCTCCCCTGCATGACATGTGGGTTCCACTGACAAGTAGACCCCAGCGTCATCCTCTCTGTCCAGTAAGCCTCTCTACCCGAGCCACTTACATGTGGGCCCAATGCCATAAAAAAAGAGAGAGAATCTAATTAATTCCTATTAACCAAAATGGGACACCTACATGTGGGTCCCACTGCCATGTGGACCCCACATGTCATTCCCTTCGCTCTCTCTGTATAAATGACAGGTGGGCCCTTTTGACATGTGAACCCCCTTGTCATCTCTCTCTGTGACACTGCCATGTGGGCCCTACACCTCATCCCTTCTCTTTCTCTGACCTTGGGCCCCACCTATCAACTAAGGGAAATATTCCCTTGGCATATTCCTTTTCAATTCAAATAAATCCTTTTATTTTCAGAAAATCCTATTAAACTTCAAAAATCCATATCTTTTTAACCGTAACTCCGATCGACCCCGTTCAAATCTCAAAATTTTTCTAAAATTGAGATCTACCTCATGACACTATTAGTTATTGATAATAGTATTTTATTTCTAGGATTTTTGCGTGTTTTTCTCTTGATACGCATAGTTGACGACGACGGAAATTATTTCGGACGTGGATTCTCGAGGATTTTGAAGACGAAATCTGAGGCAAGTCACTCCTTGAATATATTGATCCCAGATTATAAAATATTTTGTTTGCTAAACTACATTTTAGTGCACACGTTAAATATGTTTTGGCCTCGGTTCACGCGACGAACCGATGGACCCACCTAGTAGTTACAATAACCTGTAGGCTTGAAAAACCCTATTCCTTGTCGCTCTACCTCAGTGTTACCCCAGCATCCATGCTCTATGAGAATAGGCATCGACGGTTACACTCATATCACATGTGCTGTCGAAATGGGAAAACCAAGGTTTATAATATCTTTTAGTCCAACACGCGGTGTCGGGACGTTCATAAAATAAAGAATGTTTTGCGAAAACCCTGCGATGCAAAGTGATCGCCTTGGTGGAGATGATTTGTATTCGCATATAAGGACCGATTCCTTGGGGAATTGCACTGACCATAATACAATATGACCATATAGGCGGTATGGGATGCCCTTGGCTAAGTATTCAGCCAGAATAGGGTTACCTCGCATGCCAGTAGATGTGGAACGCCGGGATAAGGTGTTTGGGGGTATCTCCAGGTTCCTGAGTAGAGCAAGGAAGGGAAGCTTGCCCAGTACTTGGTCTAGGAGTTTGGGGATTATTTTCAAGCCAAATGCTTGACTGAGTTTGGCCCGTCTATCAGGCATGAGGTACCCTAGAATGGCTCCTGAAAGGCCTTGTCGCAAATCTCCCATGCTTGGCCAGTAAGGGAGTAAGCTCACGTTGTGTGGGGAAAACGTACACCTCTGCAGAGTTCTAAACTGTTCGAACAGTCGTGTCCACGGTCATAGGCGATGTGAAGTAATTCCTCTAGCGTAGCTTTGTTTTTATAAAAGGTTTGCGAAGCAACTTTGTGGTTTGGAACCGTTACTAGAATCAGCCAGGTCGGCTGATGGATGACCAGTGCGTGGTCTGAAACGGTCCTGTGTGGATCGGGATGTCAGATGGTATCATAGTTAGGCTTCTCGAGTGGAAGCAGTATGTGTTGAGATGGAGATAGAATGGCTCTGGGAGCCGAAGTTGAGGTGAATGATGTCCTAGAAAGGACGAAAATGAAAGGACAATAATAAAGAAAAAATAAGATTATGTTCTGGAGACGACGAAAGTAAAAATAAAGTAATAGATGAAAATACGGTGGAAAGCTGCTTAAAGGCAGACCCACTAAACCGCTGTCGTGATCCGACAGTCGGTAAAGGGATAGACTTGGCTAAACTTTAAACAATTAAAAGTTGATTTGTCCGCTTAAGTTGTTGCAAAGCAAATCATGGACAGGATCGAGGCAAGAGCCTCTTTCCAGTTACAACTAGATCAACCCACACATAGGGTTTTGGAAAATATTTTAAAATAAAATATTTACAAAATAAACCCCAGCCTTTCTTGATGGCCTGTATAACTCACAGTTACCGTGACTTGCTGAGTACATATGTACTCAATCCATTATTTTTTTCCTCCTTCAGGAAGAGTGAAGTGAAACAAAGATTAGGGTTTCTTTCCTAATCCCAGGCCATTGCTTGCGAATTGGGTTCTCGCTGCGCTGTCGTTCCGCTACTGCTGTTCTATGTGCTAATTGCTGCTCAGGGCTTGCCCGAAGTTGCAACTTATAAAGGTATATTATATTTCATTTAGTCGCTGTGATACATCTCGGTTGACCGCGGGTACCAGCAAGATTTCCTGGGACTGGTACCGGCAACGCGGTTTCGTGGGGCTTGGTTCATGCCAATCTCCTGTGGCGCTCCCTCTCTGGTGTCACTGTAGGTGGTGCCAAGGCAGGGGTGTTACATCAATTCAAAATTCAAAGACCAAGAATTCATTTCAAATCAAACCAAAGAAATCCAAAAACCATTTTTCCCTTCAGTGGGCCACTGGATTCTTTTTCCTCCCTGCCGGCCCAACCCACTGCTTCCATCTCTCCCTCAGCTCCCCTCCCGCCTGGGCCGCCTCTGCCCGGCCCAGCACCTGCGCCGCTCGGCCAACCAGCCCATTCGGCCTCCTATGTTTTTCCAATCATCATTTTGCACATACGTTACTGTCCTAGAATTTTTATGGGACTGTTTATTAATCAAACGTTTAAAAAAAATAAATCCATCAATCAGTTACAGTTGCACATATTTATGACTGAGTTGCAAAAATTTATAACTAAAGTTGCGCGTGATCGATAAGTTAGGTGTAGTTGCACATATTTATGACTGAGTTGCATAAATTTATAACTAAAGTTAGGCATGATCGATAATGGCAACTATAGCAAGTTGAAAGTGTAACTTGGAACTCACTTGCCCCATCCTAAATCTTAAAGTTCCATTTAATGACCAATGTTGTTGTTTGACGGAATCCAAAAAATCAAACGTTTGATCAATAGCAAATCTGAATTTTTATTATTTTTAAACCATTTTTACTTTAATTTTAAAAATAATCCAAAAACTTATTTTTAGATTATAACCTTTTTGGCATGCTACTTGCTTCTGATGTGATAGTGTTGTCTTACCACGTCAGTTAAATTGTCGTTGCCAAAAGGTTCAAATTTGAAAATAAGTTCTTGGAGAGTTTATTTTAAAAAATAAAAATTAAAAAGGTTCAAAAGAAATAAAAAATCACTGTATTATGGCAATATTTTTTTCTATTCATGTGTTTATTCATTATGTTCATTCGTCCCTAAGAACCCTAAGGATGATGGGTCTTACGGGTGTGGCCACCGAGGACGGCCTGGTGCAGGGCGGTGCCGTTGATGTGTTCGGTGACGACATACTTCTCTGGGACCCATGGCTGCCCGAGGATCTTGTCGACGACTTCGGTGAGGCCCTCCCGGGCGGCGATGTGCAGCGGCGTTATTATCTCCTTGTTCGGCTTGTGGCCGCAGATGGGCTCCGCCCCCAGCAGCATCAGCGCCACCGCGCTCCGCCGGTTCTTCACCGCCTCATGCAGCGGCGTGTTGCCTGCCTTGTTCGTCATCAGCAGAGGCTCCTGCATGGACGGAGATGTTTGGCGTTATCGTATGTAGACTGGTGGTAGCTAGAGACCGAAAGTTACTAGGGAGTAGGGAGTTGGACAGACAGACCTCCGGCCATGGCGTGTCCACCAAGCGGATGAAGTTGATGAGCAGATCGGCGACGGCCATACTCCCTGACGTGGCCGCCAGGTGCAGCGGCGCGTCGCCTTCGTAGTTCTTGGCAACGAGAAGGTCGCTGTGCACCGCGATTGCCTCCATCGCGAAGGCAACGTGGCCAAGGCCGGCAGCGATGTGGAGCGCCGTGTTCCCCTGCGGCGTCTTGGAGTCGAGGATCTTGGGGTTTTTGCGCACCAGCGCCGGCAGGCTCGCCGCGCTCCCCTCCACCGCCACCCTGCGCAGCCGTTGCTCCATATTGCTACCTACCGATCGAGCTATTCACTAGAGCGAACGGTCTTTTTATATTAAAAAAAACTACTAGAGCGAGCAGTTGAACTCTCTGTGTCTCTCCTCCTCTACTTCTCTGTGTATGATGAGATGGAAGCTAGTGTTGCAGCAATGGCGATCATGAATACAAGTAGAAATGTAATGGTTGGATTCATTGTTTGTAATTGCTGGTCCGTGCCCTCCCCTGTCCTGCAAGTTAGGTGTTACCTTGCTTGCTAAACCAAATGCGTTAAATGCATCACAAGAATATTCTTTCTTGTGCTCTGTCTTCCAGCTCCTGCCACGGCTACTTTGGCCATCATGTAGCACAAGGAATCAGGCTATGAATTGTGGAAGCGTTCTCACCTCCATAGAGATCGTGACTACGTCTTTATATCTCTACTATTTAAAAGGGGAGTCAACCGTTCGCTCCTTCCGCTCACATTCGTGCAGCACGGAACCACCGACTCCCTTGAGAAAATCAGGAAAAAAACAAGCAATTTGTCAACCAAAAAAACCGTTGGATCCACACTCCTCATTATTCCTAGTCCGATGGGCCCGTGGTTGGAGCCACACTCCGAGCCCATTCTCAATCGAAGGGCCTGTTCCAATATAGAGGCATATTACTAGTAGGCCGAATGTAACGACCCGTTTTTCTTTTTCTTGTTGGAATTCGTTTTCTTAATACGAACAACTCTCCAATCCCGTTCAGCTATACCCCAGTTTTTCTCTCCTTGGCCAGCCGACTGGTTTTCCCCTTGTGCCGAGTAGATGCCTACTCAGTTCCTGAATCTTGCTCTTTTACCTTTGTTCACTCGGCCCCCTTTGCCACCGAGTAACCCCTTGCATTACCGACTACCCTGTTAACCCGTTTTGTCTTGTCACCCCGACCTGCCCCGATCCAGTCAAGTTCACGACACCTTGCCTTATCAACGGACGTGCTGTCTCATCGCCTCACCAAGTTGCACCGCAGCCATGTTTTCAACGCTCCTTCCGTTGGACGCCGACTGCAGAAGTGGTGACGTGATCCGACCTCCACCTGCCCGCAACCCCGCTCGGACCAACGGACAATAACCGCCGCACCGCAAGAACCCACTTGGACCAATGGATAGTCAGAGGCTCTGTCAGCAAAGTATCACCAACCCGTCCTTGTCATGACCTGAGTGTCTCATCGTTTCTACAGTGTATACCAACTCCCCCAGCCACACCCAATCCCTAAGTCAATCTCTGCATTGACGTCGCGTCACCTTGCCAGCTTATCTTGACTCATTTTTCCTCTCTATCGTCCTATACCGCCGTGTCCCTGCCTCGCACGCCTGCTATAAAAGGACATCCATGCCTCCTCTTTTCTCTGTTTTGCAAACCAGCCGTCTCTGCCAAACCGCCATCACCAGCTTCATAGCTAAGCCATCATCTTCCTCCTCCCCAACCCCGGAGCCGTTTCTGCCCCCCCTCCTCCCCCCCGAGCTCCATCGCCGAGCCTACCATCCGGAGTTCCTAACCGGTGAGCTTTGTTGCCTCGTCCGCAAGCTTAACTCAGCCGCATATGTGTAGCGCCTCCCGCCCTGGCACCACCTGCAGCGATACCAGAGGGCAAGCGCCGTGGAAGATTGGCGTGAACCAAACTCCCACGGAACCGCGATGCCGGTACCAGTCCCAGGAAACCAAGCTGGTACCCGCGGTCAACTGAGATGTACCACAGCAATTAACTAATATACGAATATATATATACTATACCTTTATAAGTTGCGACTTCGGGCAAGCCCTGAGCAGCAACCGGCAAACAGAACCACAGCAGCGGAACGACAGCGCAGCGAGAACCCAATCCACAAGCAACGGCTTGGGACTAGGAAAGAAACCCTAATCTTCACTTCAACTTCAATCTTCCTGAATGAGGGGAGAAAAGGAATGGATTGAGTACTTACGTACTCAGCAAGTCACAGGAAATGTGAGTTATGCAGGCTATCAAAGAATAGGCTGGGGTTTATTATGCAAACCATTTTAATTTGAAAACACTTTCGAAAACCTAAGTGTGAGTTGTCTCAAAGTGACTGGAAGGAGGCTCTCGCCTCGATCCTGTCCGCGAATTGCTTTTCAACAACTCAAGCGGACGAAGCAAATTTTAATTGATCTCAAGTATTCTTATACCGCTTGTCGATCACGACAGCGGCTCAGTGATCTGCCTACAAGCAGCCTTCCACGGTATCAACATCTATTACTTTATTTTCAATTTCGTCCTCACTAGGACGTAATCTCATCTTTCACTTTAGTCCCATCCGGGACATCATTTCATCTCATCTCATAACTCATATCGATGACTCTCCAAGCCATCCTTAATCTCAACTCAAACTGCTTCCACTCGGGGAGCCTAACTATGATGTCAATCGACATCCCGGTCACACAGCCCCGTTTCAGACCACTCAGGTCATCCATCAGCCACAAAGGCCAATTCTGGTAACGATTCCCATACCACAAATCTCTTTCGCAAACACTTGCAAACAAATCTACGCTAGAGGAATCACCTCACATTGCCCGTAACCGTGGGCACGGCTGTTCGAACAGTTCATTGATCTTTGCAAAGATTGTACGCTTTACCCACACGACGCGAGCTTACTCCCACACTGATCAGGTGGGGAGGTTCGCGACAAAGCCTTTCCAAAGCCTTCCCAGGATAGCACGCTGCCCTATAAATGGGTGCTCACACTCAACCAAGTACCAGGAACTCACTTTCCTGTACTCAGGGACGGGGGTATATCGCCCTCTTGGCACCCAGCCGGTCCCACATTTATTAGCAACCGAAAACCATCCTGGGAACACTAATTACTCAGCCAGGGGTGTCCCATACCACCCGTGTGGTCGCACTGTGACATGCTCAGTGCAATTCCTCAAGGAATCGGTCCTTATATGCGAATACGAAGTGCCACCACACAGGCGATCACTTTGCACCGCGAAAACTTTCGCAAATAGATTTTGTTTCGCAAATCTCGCCGACATCGCATGTCGGGTTTTTAAACCACTTTGAAAACCCAAATTTTCCCAAATCGACAAACAATTGTGTTCTGAGTAGAACCATCGGAATCCATGCTCAGAGAGCACGATAACCGAGGTACCACGAAGTGGAGCGACAAGGAATAGGATATCAAAGTCCTACAGGATTTATGCAACTACCGGGCAGGTCCGTCGGTTCGACACGCAAACCGAGGCCAATCAATTTAACGTGCACACTAGCAATGCAATTTTGTAAACAAAACATTTTTAAATTTAGGAGCAATATGGTCAAGGAGTGACTTGCCTCAAACTTCGTCTTCAGGCTTCACGAAAATCCGACGTCCGACGAATTTCCGAAGCGTCGACTACGCGCAAAACGAGAGAAAAACACATACAAAACCCTAGAAATAATATACTATTATTAATAACTAATAGTGCCATAAGGTAGATCTTATTTTTAGAAAAGTTTAGAGACTTGAACGGAGTCAATTGGAGCTACGGTTAAGAAGATATGAATTTTGGGAGTCTTAGGGATTTTTCTGGAATAAGAAAAGGATTATTTGAATTATTGGGAAAGGAATTAATTCTGGAAATTGGGCTGACAGGTGGGACCCTGGATCAGTGGCTGGAGAGAGAGAAACTGAGGGTGGCCCACTTGTCATTGGCACAGAGAGAAGATGTAGGGACCCACATGTAAGGATCAGAGAAAGAGGGAGGGCATGGCTCACTTGTAGAGACAGAGAGAGACAGAGAGAGAGAGAGCCCGGGGAAGAGATCGACGCTAGCGGCGGCCGGGAGGATTTCGGCGAGCGGCGCGCGCCGGGAAAAAGGGACAGGGCGGCGGGGAGCGGAAAGGATGAGGAAAGAGGTGGCCGGCTCGGATTGGATTAACGGCGGTCGACGGCGGCCGGCGACACGAGACAGGAGCGGCGGAGAGAGAGAAAGGATGGGCGGCGGCGGCGGAATGCCGGCGGTGGCGGAGTGAGGTCGGGAGCTAGGGGATGGACACGGCTGGGGGCGGTGCTCTGCGGGGAGGAGTACGGAGGGGAAAAACCAAGCTCTTACCACGCGCAAAGGCGAGCTCTGGAGCAACGGCAATGGCGGACGGCGGAGGAAGGATTTGGGGGTTTTCGATTTAGTGGCTAATCGGCGGCGGTGAGGGCGGAGGTGCTCGGGGTGGCTCACCGGGGACTCGGTGGTGGCGGCGGTTTGGTCAGCGGCGCCCTGGAACGGCGGTGGAAGCTTTCAGAAAGCGGAGAGAGGATGCTCCGGTGGGAGCAGCTCTGGGTGTTCGGCTTGGCGACCGGAATGGCGAGGGGGTGCTTGGGCCTATTTATAGAGGAGCTCGGGAGCTATCGGAGCGGAAGGGTGAGCGGTGGAAGCACGGATAAGCTCGAGCTCAGCCATCAATCGTAGGCTGTAGCGACGTCACGTAATGGCGCAACTGTGGCTGGCGTCAACACACCTCGTGCTGCCGCGAGAGAGAAGGGGAGGGACAGAGAGGGGGTATGGCGACGGGATAGCGACAAGACGAATCGAGGCTTTTGACCGGGAAGATCGAGCAGGAGGGGCGGCGCGATTTGCGCCGGCGGCCGAGGGGCGTGTCCTGCGGGGTTGACGAAGGGGGTCGGGCCGGGACAGAGAGGTATGGGCACGGACGGTGTTGGGAGGAGAGAAGAAGGATCGAGAGAAAGAGAGAGAAAGCAGAGAGAGATCGACGTCGGGAAGACGACGACGACCGGCTGTCCGCGGGGCGCGCGGGCGCGTTCGGCCTCCGTGCCGCTGGCGTGCGGGCCCGGGGTGATGGGCGTGCGCAAGGAGGCGGCCGGCTCGGGGATGGGCGAGAAGGTTCGGGAGATGAGAGAGAAAAGGGAGAGGCGCGAGGTAGGGGACGGGTCCGACGTGCGGGGTCCACATGTCGGCGTTTGGGCACGGAGTGGGGCACGGACTGGAGGGGCACGGGTTGGAGGGGCACGGGCACGGGCTGGAGAGGCACGGGCTGGAGGGCACGGGCACGGGCTGGAGAGGCACGGGCTGGAGCACGGGCACGGGCTGGAGGGCACGGGCACGGGCTGGAGAGGCACGGGCACGGGCTGTCGCGGGCGCGGGCGGCCTCGTGCTCGGCTGTGGTCGACGGGGTCCGGAAAGAGGCACCTGCGCGGCGTGCGCGCGGGGTGCGAGGCCGGGGAGTGGCACGTGGCAGGGCGCGGGCGAGCGCGAGAGGGCGCGGCTGGCGGCCTGGCTGGTGGGTCCCGGCTTCGGCTGGTTGCGACAGAGGCCGAGCTGGTTCAGGCCAGGGAGAGAGAGACGGCCCAAAGACACAGTGGACTTTGATATTTTCCAGAGGATTGTTTTTAGAGGATATTTGGAGGATCTCAAAAAGGGATTTTAAAAGGAATATTGGAGGACTTCTAATGGGATTAAATCCGAAATTTCTGGAGAGCACTTTTTTGAGGTTTTTGTCTGGGTTTGGATATATTTGGAAAAAGAAAGAAGGAGATTCCAAAGGGGACTGGATTTGGATGTAATACTGGAACTTGATTCTCAGGGATACTTTGGGAATTTTGTAATGGAATAGAATTGGAGTACCTTGAGGGAATATTGGAACTTGAATTTAATTCTTGGGATTTGAGGACTTTTGGAAATATATAAATTTGGCAAGTTGCGGGAAGGGAGTTCTCGATGAAAATCTAAATTTTTGAGAGGAACAAAATGAAGAGATTTCACTGAAAGGTTGCAAGGATGATTTTCGAAGAGTTTTATCGGAGGGCTTCGAATTGCAAAATTCGAACCCGGGTATTTTTTTGGGAGGAGTGAGTAAAGGCTTCTGAAGGAATTCGAAGGGGGTTTAGATTTTGAATTTTTCCGAGGGGGTTTTGAGAGAGACCATCGAACTGCAAAATTCGAGTCTCGGAATCGGAAAGAGTTTGGGATCGAGGATTTAGAGTTTCAAAGGGAGCTTGGATCTGAGATTTACGGCACTTAGTCCTTAAGCACACACAAAGAATCCAAGTTTTTGAAATTAGGGTTTTTACGAAAATAGTTTTTTAACGGCCTGGAAACCAGGGCGTTACAAACCTACCCCCCTTAAAAAGAATCTCGTCCCCGAGATTCGAGATAAGGGGAACCACGACGGCTACGGGGAGAACTACGGCACCCTAATTACGTCTTTGGTACAATTCGAAGATCCTTCAGAGCTTGCAAAAGTTTCAAACATTCCTGGCGAGTATGTTGATCTTGACGCTTAATCTCCAGATCTTGTTGTAGTATCGCTCCGGTGGGACCTATCTTCGTCGGAATCAAGAGTCTTGTACCTCTTCGGAATGGGTGGAAAACAAAGTCTAGCGCACTGATCGCTATTCATCTTGGACCGATCGAACTCTATTACTTCCTATCATTGGATTGCACCGGTCGGCGTATCTTGAGCATTGTAGAGTTATGTCCCATCTGCACGAAACTCTCCGACTTCCACAACGTGTTTCATGTGTCAGTTGAAGAAGTTACTTCCTCCACCCCTGAAGAGCAAGTCCCATTGGAAGTGGTCGAACGCAATCCACGTTAAAAAGAGCGCCCTTATTAAATGTCGGATTCTTAGAAGTCCATCTTTTGTTGGAAACAGATGACAAGCTGTGAGGCTCTTCGTTTCCTTATGGTCAGCTTTTCTACAAAGAGCCTTGGAGTAACCATATGCTGAAATGTTGATGAAGCTCATGGAACGGGAAGATTGCCTACAGCCACGTTCATTCCCAGAGCTTCTTCGCCGAGTGTGGATCTACTTCTCGGGCATACGAGCCAATTCTGTTAAGGAGGGGACTCAGGTTTCATAATACGACCCGTTCTTAAATTCGTCCTTGTTGGAATACGCTTCCTGAGTTCTAACTCCTTCTTCTATTCCAGCATCTTCAGCTGTGCCCTAAGTTTTTCTCCCTAGCCAGCCGACTGCCTTTTTCCCTCGGGCCGAGTAGAGGGTTTTCTCTACTCAGTTTCAGAGTTTCCTTTCCACGTCTTTGCCAATCACTCTGCTTCTACAGCCGACGGTGTGGAGAACTCTTGAGCTTGACCAACTATCAGCCTTGTCAACCAGTTTGTTTTGCCGCCCCGACTTGCCCGATCCGGACGTTTGCTGTTCCCTGGGTTTGCTCACCAAGTTGCACTCACGGTTCGTGTTGCATTCACGCTCGTCTCCCATTGGACTGCCGTCTATACTGATTCCTCGTGAGTGGTGGACATAATCCAGCCTGGGGTCATCCTCATATCCGAAGCGGTTAGTGGACACGGATACGACGGGACAGCCCTCCAGAAGGCTTGGACCAACGGATAGTCAGAGGTCCTGTCAGCAAAGTCTCACCAACCCGTTCTTTTGCAAACGACCAAAATGAGTGTGGCCATCGCCGACTGGAACACACAGGATGTACCAACTACACACTCACACCTAATCTCTAAGTCAAACTCTGCCGAGTTCGCGACGATTTCGCATTGCCCAAACTCGTTTCTTGTTAGCTTATCATCTTCATGTCCTGTCTCGAGTACCGCAGTGTCCAGTCTTCACGCCGGAGAGCCATCCATGTCCTCTTCTTTCTTCTGATTTTTGCAACCCAGCCGTCACTACCAAACCGCCATCAAGCTTCATAGCTAGAGCAAATTTTCGCAAAACCCCTTAGTCATTTCTGCTCCTTAAAGGCATCCTCGGGTTTCGTTCCTACCAAACTCGGAGATGCCTGAACCAGCTTTGTGTAGCGCCTCCCGCCCTGGCACCACCTGCAGCGATACCAGAGGGAAAGCGCCGTGGAAGATTGGCGTGAACCAAACTCCCACGGAACCGCGATGCCGGTACCAGTCCCAGGAAACCAAGCTGGTACCCGCGGTCAACTGAGATGTACCATAGCAATTAACTAAATATACAAATATATATATACTATACCTTTATAAGTTGCGACTTCGGGCAAGCCCTGAGCAGCAACCGGCAAACAGAACCACAGCAGCGGAACAACAGCGCAGCAAGAACCCAATCCACAAGCAACGGCTTGGGACTAGGAAAGAAACCCTAATCTTCACTTCAGCTTCACTCTTCCTGAAGGGGAAAAAGAATGGATTGAGTACATACGTACTCAGCAAGTCACAAAAAGTGTGGAATATGCAGGCTATCAAAGATAGGCTGGGGTTTATTTTGCAAACATTTTCATTTCAAATCATTTCCGAAAACCTAAGTGTGAGTTGTTTCAAAGTGACTGGAAGGAGGCTCTCGCCTCAATCTGTCCGCGAATTGCTTTTCAACAACTCAAGCGGACGAAGCAAATTTTAATTGATCTCAAGTATTCTTATACCGCTTGTCAAATCACGACAGCGGCTCAGTGGATCTGCCTACAAGCAGCCTTCCACGGTTTATCATCTATTAATTTATTTTCAATTTCGTCCCACTCTAGGACGTAACCTCATCTTTCACTTTAGTCCCATCTAGGACATCATCTTATCTCATCTCATCTCATATCGTGGACTCCTCCAAGCCATTCCTTAACCTCAATCTCATATTCTGCTTCCACTCAGGAAGCCTAACTATGATGTCAATCGACATCCCGGGTCACACAGGCCCGTTTCAGACCACTCAGGTCATCCATCAGCCACTGAGGCCGATTCTGGTAACGAATCCCAAACCGCAAATTACTTTTCAAAAAAACCTTGCAAACAAATCTACGCTAGAGGAATCACCTCACATTGCCCGTAACCGTGGGCACGGCTGTTCGAACAGTTCATTGATCTTTGCAAAGATTGTACGCTTTACCCACACGACGCGAGCTTACTCCCACACTGATCAGGTGGGGAGGTTCGCGACAAAGCCTTTCCAAAGCCTTCCCAGGATAGCACGCTGCCCTATAAATGGGTGCTCACACTCAACCAAGTACCAGGAACTCACTTTCCTGTACTCAGGGACGGGGGTATATCACCCTCTTGGCACCCAGCCAGTCCCACATTTATTAGCAACCGAAAACCATCCTGGGAACACTAATTACTTAGCCAGGGGTGTCCCATACCACCCGTGTGGTCGCACTGTGACATGCTCAGTGCAATTCCTCAAGGAATCGGTCCTTATATGCGAATACGAAGTGCCACCACACAGGCGATCACTTTGCACCGCGAAAACTTTCGCAAATAGATTTTGTTTCGCAAATCTCGCCGACATCGCATGTCGGGTTTTTAAACCACTTTGAAAACCCAAATTTTCCCAAATCGACAAACAATTGTGTTGTGAGTAGAACCATCGGAATCCATGCTCAGAGAGCACGATAACCGAGGTACCACGAGGTGGAGCGACAAGGAATGGGGTACCAAAGACCTACAGGTTTTATGCAACTACCGGGTAGGTCCGTCGGTTCGACACGTAAACCGAGGCCAATCAATTTAACGTGCACACTAATCATGCAATTTTGCAAACAATACATTTTTAAATTTAGGAGCAATATGGTCAAGGAGTGACTTGCCTCAGACTTCGTCTTCAGGCTTCGCGAAATCCGACGTCGACGATTTCCGACGCGTCGACTACGCGCGAACGAGAGAAACACACACAAAACCCTAGAAATAATATACTATTATTAATAACTAATAGTACCATGAGGTAGATCTCATTTTTAGAAAATTTTAGAGACTTGAACGGAGTCAATTGGAGCTACGGTTAAGAAGATATGAATTTTGGAAGTTTGGGGGTTTTTCTGGAACTAAAAGGGAATTATTTGAATTATTGGGAAAGGAATTTATTCTGGAAATTGGGCTGACAGGTGGGGCCCTGGATCAGTGGCTATGAGAGAGAGAAACTGAGGGTGGCCCACTTGTCATTGGCACAGAGAGAGGAAGGTGGATGACATGATGGCCCCACATGTCATTGACCTAGAGAAGAGAGATGGAAGGGCCCACATGTCAGAGAGAAAAGGAGGTGGAGGAGTGCCGGACGGCTACAGGGGTCGCCGGGAAGATCGACGGCTAGCGGCGGCCGGGGAGGATTTCGGCGAGCGGCGGAGCGCCAGGAAAAAGGGACAGGGCGGCGGGGAGCGGAAAGGATGAGGAAAGAGGTGGCCGGCTCGGATTGGATTAACGGCGGTCGACGACGGCCGGCGACACGAGACAGGAGCGGCGGAGAGAGAGAAAGGATGGGCGGCGGCGGCGGAATGCCGGCGGTGGCGGAGTGAGGTCGGGAGCTTGGGGATGGACACGGTTGGGGCGGTGCTCTGCGGGGAGGAGAACGGAGGGAGAAAGATGGTCTCTACCTTGTGCGACGGTGAACTCCGAAGCTTCGGCAATGGCGGGCGGCGACGGCCAAAGGGAGGCGGCACGGCTATCGTCGCCGGCGACCAGGGAGCGGCGAAGGGCTTGGGAATGGGTGTGGTTTGGATGCGGCCCGGGGAGAGGAGGAAGAGAGGGCTAGGGGCAGAAGCTCACCGGGGAGACTCCAACGGCGGCGGCAGCTTGGTCGATTGGGTTCGGGAGCGATGGAATTGGAGGGGTACAGAGAGGCTCTAATGGCGGCGGAGAGAGAAATAGAGGGAGCTCGGCTCGGGTTGGGGCTTGTTGCTTGGTGTCCGAACGAATGGGAGGGCGGCTCTATTTATAGAAGAGCTCCGGCGCTAGTGGATAGAGGGCGGATGCCGGGAGGAGATAAGCTCGAGCTCGAGTGGCAAGGCGCATCAATGGCGCCGGCCTACTGTGGCTCGCGTCATCGGGCTACCTCGTGCTGCCGCGAGACATGAAGAAGGGAGACAGAGAGGCAGAGGGGTATGGCGACGGGACGCGCGGCTGACTTCGGTGTGCCGCGAGACACGGAGACATGGGCGCGGTCGCCCGTGTCGGGATAAGCTGGGAAGAAGGATCGAGAGAAAGAGAGAGAGAGCAGAGAGAGATAGACGATGGAAAGACGACACCGCTGCCGTGGGGGCGCGCGGGCGCGTTCGGCCTCCGTGCTGCTGGCGTGCGGGCCCGGGGTGACGAGCGGGCGCAAGGAGGCGGCCGGCTCGGGGATGGGCGAGAAGGTTCGGGAGATGAGAGAGAAAAGGGAGAGGCGCGAGGTAGGGGATGGGTCCGACGTGCGGGGTCCACATGTCGGCGTTTGGGGACTCGGCTGGAGGCACGGGTTGGAGGGGCACGGGCTGGAGGGGCACGGGTTGGAGGGGCACGGGCACAGGCTGGAGGGGCACGGACTGGAGGGCCCGGGCTGTCGCGGGCGCGGGCGCGACTGGCGGCCTGGCTGGTGGGTCCCGGCTTCAGCTGGCTACGACAGAGGCCGAGGAAGAGAGGAGGAGGGGAGGCCGGGCCGAGGGAGAGAGGGAGATAGGGAGGCCCAAGCGATACAGGAGGCTTTGACATTTTCCAGAGGATTGTTTTTAGAGGATATTTGGAGGATCCCAAAAAGGGATTTTAAAAGGAATATTGGAGGACTTCTAATGGGATTAAATCCAAAATTTCTGGAGAGCACTTTTGAGGTTTTTGTCTAGGTTTGGATATATTTGGAAAAAGAAAGAAGGAGATTCAAAAGGGGACTGGATTTGGATTTAATACTGGAACTTGATTCTCAGGGATACTTTGGGAATTTTGTAATGGAATAGAATTGGAGTACCTTGAGGGAATATTAGAACTTGAATTTAATTCTTGGGATTTGAGGACTTTTGGAAATATATAAATTTGACAAGTTGCGGGAAGGGAGTTCTCGATGAAAATCTGAATTTTTGAGAGGAACAAAATGAAGAGATTTCACTGAAAGGCTGCAAAGTTGACTTTTGAAGAGTTTTTATCGGAGGGCTTCGAATTGCAAAATTCGAACCCGGGTATTTTTGGGAGGAGTGAATAAAGGCTTCCGAAGGGATTCGAAGGGGGTTTAGATTTTGAATTTTTCCGAGGGGGTTTTGAGAGAGACAATCGAACTGCAAAATTCGAGTCTCGGAATCGGAAAGAGTTTGGGATCGATGATTTAGAGTTTCAAAGGGAGCTTGGATCTGAGATCTACGGCACTTAGTCCTTAAGCACACACAAAGAATCCAAGTTTTTGAAATTAGGGTTTTTACGAAAATAGTTTTTAACAGCCCGGAAACCAGGGCGTTACACTTTGTCGCCCCATCCCCAAGTTAACCCAGCCGTTTACAATAAGCCTCCATCCAAACAGCCATCCATCCTCAGCCGACTGCTACCCTCTCTGCAGCCGACTGCCGCGATGTTCTTTTCCTAGTGTTTTACCTCTTTTCAGCTTGTCAGTAATTATCTTTTCTGCTTGTTTAGATCCTAAACCAGTGGACGATCCAGAAGCCATCTTCGCCGAGGAAGATCTTCCGCTTGGACAAGGCAATCCTCTTTGATCATATTGTCTCCTATATGTGCAAAATTATGTTGCTTACAAAATATGCATGCTTAGTTTACACATTAAATTGATCAGTCTCGGTTTGCAAGCGCAACCGACGGACCCTCCCAGTAGTCGCACTTCTTTTGGTAGGGTATTGATGTGTTTCTCCTTTGATAGCCCCACAAATGGCATGTTGGCATTATATCCCTGGGTATGAATGCCGAGTAGAAGAGCTTAGCCCTGCAGCGATTGTATTGTCGTTGGGAAACACTGGTTTTACTCAGCTATTTGAAAACCCGGTACTCTGCGTATCGGAGTGTTTGAGAAGAAGATGAAAGTTTGTGAAAACCTTGATGTACAGAGACAGTGCCTGTGTGGCCTGGCTATGTATTATCGATAAGGACCGTTTCCTTTGGGAATTGCATCCGAGCATTTTACAGTGCGACCAAACGGGTAGTGTGGGCTGCCCCTGGCTGAGTAAATTGTAGGTTTAGGGAAGTTTTGTGCCGACTGGAGTGGACTCATCTGAGTTGTGGCTCGTGAGCCCTGGTGCTGATGGTGGTTGGAGCCGATCTGAAGCATTGATCCTATGTGGATCCTTCAACTGGCATTGGATAACCCTAGACTGGCTTTGGAAATGGCCTTGTCACAAACTTCCGGTACAGGCCAGTACTTGGTGTCAGTTTTGTATCGTTTGGATAAAGCGTACACCCTCTGCAGAGTTTAGCCGAACTGTTCGAACAGCCGTGCCCAAGCTTAAGGGCGATGTAAGGTGATTCTCATAGCGTAGATTTGTTTGCCAGTGGTTTGTGAAATGATTTGATGAGAAGGGAATCGTGACCAGAGTTTGCCTATTTATCAAAACTTTTAGCTCGGATGATATCATCACCGCTTATATATGATCTATATGCTCAGTACTCATAAGGCTAGATTGAAATGAATAAATATATGCAGTATAGCTACCTGCCAATCTCTTTTGTATTACCATGTGTTTTTTTTATGTTTTATGCTATTTTTTATGTCATAATTACTAGTCAAGTTGACCAAATTACTTTCTCCTTTGCTTCTCTCTCTAATTTGGTCTCTTTCTCCTTCGGTTTGGGAGCGGCACAAATGGAAAACCAGCCGAGTTCTGCGTGCGGCAGGCATGGTGTTGTATGGAGCAACGCAGCAACTAAATGGAGCTTGTCAAGAGTATAAATCTTACAAAAGCGATGGCACAAATACATTAGTTTAGTGGAAAATCGTACGGCTGAGCTTATTGATGACAAAGGATAAATTTTTTTTATCATTTTTACATGGCAAACCAATTAATTCGATCTAAATCTTCCGTTTCAGTCAGAGCTCCGGCCTGCAAGTTGATGCAGACCTATACTCATGGATCTCACAGCTATATATGTAGATGTAATATGGCGGCAAGTGAGATCTCCACACGACAAGATCGAATTTCCCATGAGGTGCAACTCTCCCGTAAAAGAGCTCTTTATATTTAATTTGGGGGGCTTCCTCTTCTTCTTCATGAGCAAGCGCTACTCGGCAATGGTCATCAATCTCACAGTAGCAGTGCACACCTTCATCTATCCTAGGAATAAACACAAACTTGCTCTTCAACCCAGAATCACGTGAACCTTTGCTAAGCAGAGACTGATTCATCATTTCCTTGGCCACGATGCGCTTATTGATACCAAGTCTGAGGCGCTCGTAAAGAGACGCTTGAATCATGTCAGCCAGGTTGCTTAGGTCTATGAATTGTCCCATGAACAACTTGTCAATTTCATGGTCAAAGTAGTAATTAAACATGTCCATTGATACGGATGCTACATCAGGGTGATCTTCAGGATTTGAGCTTCCGAACACAAGCACCTTGAAGAAATACCAATAAGCTTCTCGCGACAGAAACTTCAGATGAAGAGGTTGAGTTGTTCCAAGCTTTGCGATCTTCTCTGATCGGCTTGTGATTATGATTTTGCTTCCAGCTGAAATGCAGCTTCGTGAAGAAGAGTACATCCTCCTCAATTTGTCGTTGTCAACATCCTCAACTAGATCAATAATGACCAACAATCTTTCGCCACTTGAAGCTGATGATGATGACCTGTGTTTGTGCCTAATCGCTCCTCCATCCCTTAGGTTAAGCAATGATTTTTCCTCTCGAAAATCACTGTCAGTAAGAAAGATGATGCAACAGAAGTGATTGCGCACCCTCTCATCGTAGCAAACATGCTCGACAAGCGTGCTCTTCCCAACTTTGGCTGGACCAGTGATCGGCAGGACACCAAGGTCATCAACACATGCCTGCAACAAAAAGTTGATGACATGTTCCATTTCCATTTGGCGCGCAAACATACACTTGTCCATGAACATATATGTGTTGTATGGCTGATGATGCATGGAAGGGTAGTTTTTCAGAAGTAGAAAAAACTCAACCATGTCATCCATGGTGACCCCTAGGTTATCAAGCACCTGCTCGAGCTCTCCTCCATTGTCTCCACGCCGACTACTACGCAAACACGCTTGCGAGGGTTGAATTTAGACAAGGCTAAGGTGTTAGAACTCACTTTGTCGTCATCATATTCGTTCATCTCCTCTTCATAGGCTTTCTTGAACCTGAAAATATCAAGAACATAGTACTCTCGGTGCATATCTTGTCTCAACATGTTAACCTGATGAAGCATAGAGTGGTTTGTGATGCGCCTTCCTTCGGCCTCTTCAACGAAGGTGGCGAGCCTAAGCAACATCCTTTTTAGTCTCTGGATCTTCTCCTCCATGGACGGCGTCGACTGTGGCTTGGTGGAGCATCTGCCTATCAAAAATGAAAGGGATCTATTGGCAAGGTCTCCTAGGATAGCAGAGAAGATAATATCCATTTGGGAGATGAAACTTTTCCTCCTCTGCAAGATGGTGCAAGCAGTTATCAATGGATCAGCAAGAAGGACGAGAGGGATCATGTAATATGTCAAGTGCTCTAGTTTGTTTGGTTGCCCGTCTTTGATGCCACCTTGTTCGATTAGAAGACAACCGAAAATGGCATCACATGGGGGGCACTTGTTGACGCAGTCGGTTTTGAGCACTTGTTGATCAGGAAAGATAAGGATCTACTGGCAAGATCACTCAGAATTGCAGACAGAAATGTCTCCATACTGTAATCTGAAATTTTGTAGATCATTCAACGGATCAACAAGAACTGGGACCTAAGAGAAGCTATATGGTGCAGCCACATACACAGTTCCACGAGTACCTAGAATTTATCTCAACCTAGTTTTATTTATCAGTGTGAACTGTTTGAATTCAGGTTACTGTTTTTCTCTACAGTTTGCAATAATATAGCCATACAGGACTAACAACATAGCCGAAACGATGAAAGCAGTAAAGAAAATTCTACAGATTAGATTCAGCAGTCAGCACCATAGATTTCTCGCTCTACCCTCCAGTCAAGTTTTACAAACACGTGTATTTTTGTTTGACCCATCCCATCCGCATGCTAGACAACGCAGTGACAGAAAAAAAAAGGAGCCGATGAACATGAAGAAAACACAGAACTGGCATGAACTTTTATCTTCTAGTATTGGCCATTCATTTCTTGCTAATGGGGTCATGTTATTCATTGCTCCGCTCATAATGATGCCACCAATGTCCCAACACACAATTCAAGTCTTCTTTTTTCCAATGCCAAATTAAAGTCTTTCCTCTTTGCGACTGAGTAATTTAGAGTCAAGTCCTTGGAAGACCAGCGAAAACGACATGAACAAAGAGGAAACATTCAGAAAATGTTCTCCTATATTTCCTTAAACAGCTGAATAGCTACAATTCTTCAACAACAAAACCACTTATCTGAAAAAATTCGTACGTATATTCTTTTCCATCTAGAATACCTCTTGGGGATCAGTACACTTCTCTGGTGCAGTAAAGTATTCAGAATATGCTACAGATCCTTGATAGGAGTAAATTAAGCACCTGGATCGCCTATTAGACGAGACGGACGAAGAGGAGGCATCGCCGTCCGGCGCCGCCATCGTCGGAATAACCCGAGCCGCCGCTGTAGCCGACTTCTCTGGATCCGGGCGGCACCGCTGTTGCCACCGCCGGCCGCGCACGGCTTCCTTCTCCCTCCGTAGCGAACGACATCAATCACAGCCAAATCTGGGAACTTGGACTCGGCGCCGCCCGCCATGTTCTTCATCCCGCGGAGGAGAAGCTCGCCGGCTGGGCAGTATCCTTGTAGAGGACACTACTGTATCCAAGCAACAGCGGCTTGAAGCAATTCAATAATTCACCACCCCACAATTACAACCAAAATCGAAGCTTTAATTTCGGTAGATATCGTTTTTCCCAAGTTATTTAGTACTCCCTCCGTCCAAAAAAAGATTATCACTCTATGATTCAAATTTCATAAAGATTATCATTAGAGTACTAACTGTCCAACTATTACATCTTATTCGAATTTCTCTACATGTTATCCTCAATAGCTCTCCAGCTTTCAATCACACATTATTTAATAAAGAGCACTATGATCTTTTCTTTTCAAATCTTAATATTTATCAAACAACATAGAATAATTTTCTTTTTGACTGAGGTAGTACCTTTGGATTTTTGTCCCATACTATCGGGCAAACATGCACGTGCAAGAGTTATGTGAGAAGAGATTTTTTTATTATTTAAACCATTTTATTATTTATTTTTAAAATTAAGCCCCTCGAAACTTATTTCCAAAAGTAAACCCTTTGGCCACGCCAGCCCAGCCCACCTGGTGTGGCCAAACTGAACTGCCATGCTAGTGCATGTTGTGTGGCAGTAGGTGTCATGCAGGCGCCCGCAAGCGACTGAGCCAAGTTGGTGGTCTGACGTGGACTAGCTTGCCATGCTAGGCGGGCTGGCACGATAGTGGGAGCACCAATTGCGCTAGCATGGCACGGCAGTGGCAGCGCCAGTTGCGCTAGCGTGGCATTGTCACGCCAACCCATCTAGCACGGCCGTGGGAAATATTCCGCTGGCCACCGCTAGCCCATCTTCTTCCTCTTTCTGTTGTTCCTTCCGTTCCTTCCTTCTCTCCTATTCCCATCTCATTCAATCCATTCACACACCACCGAGATTAGGAGACTAATGAGGCAACAAGAAATGTTTTGGTTGCAGTGCAAAGTGCCGTTGTCTTGCAAGGAAATCGTTGTTTCTCGAGTCCTGTAAGGTAAATAAATATGTTTGTACATTTTTTTTCTAATTTTCCATTTTGTTAGGGTTTATGATTTCATATTTTCCCGAGACATTGGATGAAAAATGTAGTGTAGTAGTAGTAGATAGGATCGATTCGGGGTCTATCGGAGTGAATATTGCTATTGTTAGTATGATTAGGTTTGGCTTGAAGGTCCCTATGGAATGTTTTTGTTTACACATTGTATTTTTTGAAAGGTAGAATTGATTTAAAACTTTTAGTATTCTGAGTAGTGGTCGAATATTTTATTTGATAGGCCGTAATGTTGTGGCAGTTTGTTGATTATGTTATATTCATATACATTTGTCATGTTTTATAAAATATTTTGATCGTGTAGTATAATTTTTCAAGAGATTTTAGATGGATGCAAAGGGTTATATCCCTCATCAACAACCACCGAATGGCGTTCCTCATCCCATGTGTTGGTGCGACGATGAGTGCAAGTTTGCGATTAGCGATGTCGATTACACATACCGCCAAAGGTATTGGATGTGTCGTAACTATGCATACTCCCTGGAGAAGCCAAAGCCAAAAAAAAAAAGGAAAGTCGAAGAAACCGTTGGAGGTAATTTATGTGTTACTGTTTGTTGATATTATGGTCCACTTTTGCTAATACATTGTCATATATGAAGGTACCTAAGCCACCTCCGTCTCTGTGTGACTTCGGGAACCACCGCTTTTAGTTTAGGAAAGAAGCTACAATTCTCTTTCACTTGCATTTTCTTTTGTGAAGGTCGTTCTGAGGTGGAATCGAACCACTCTGTTATGTGGAGTGGATAGATAAGGAGGTCTGTCCCAAAGACGTGGAGTTTCTTTGCAAGTCACAAGAATGGCATAGGGAGCGTCTTGAATGGGTCTGGGCGGCATAAGCTAGGTGGGAGGAAGAGAAGAAGAGGATTAAGGAGAAAGAACGTAAGGAGAAGGAAGAGAGAGAGAGGCTGAAAGGGAGAGGAAGTGGGAGAGGGCACAACGCGCGCGGATATAGGATACGACGATATGATGTTTTTTTAAAAAAATAAAGATATGAGGATACATTTATATATATTATAAATAAAAATACAGAAAATTATAAACTGAAATTGCGTAGTCGATTGGTGATTGCAATGTATCTAATTCAAGTTGACGGAGTGATTAAGCCCAAACTGCTAGCTGCCAATAATTCAAATAAAAAAATCAGCACAGATATGTTCTGTAACTAAAAGACTAATAAACTAGTGAAACAACATTAGCAGCCGAACTAGCACTAGGATTGCCAATGGAGGGGATTTATTATTTAGGCATATTTTGCTAAGGACACTCAAAGTTTGTGGTATTTGCTCTCGGACACCGCAAAAACATGCCACAACTCGAGGACACACTCAAAAACTAGTAATTTGCTGGAGGGCATCGTCGTCATTATTTTATCATTTCCAGTTCAATTGGAGAGAGAAACCACATATAAATGACAAATTTGCCCCTCGTGCCAAATTTTTTTCCAAACTTAAGCATCTCATACTCAAATTATGCATTATACAACTCTCAATCTGCCATCACCGCAAGTACATTGCTAGCATACATCATATCCCATCTTCACTTTAGTGCCAAGTGGCTTTGATAAAATGCCATTCTCTAGAATGGGATTGTTAAAATGCCACTCAATAGGTTGCCACACTTGTTAGAATGCCATATTGGGGGCTTTAGGCCAAAATTTTTTTCTCTTTGTAAAGTCCTGGTTTTCGGGCCATTAAAAAATATTTTAATAAAAACCCTAATTTTAAATTTTGGCTCTGTGTGTATAATTAAGGACTAAGTGCCAATATCTCAATTAAACCCCTTCTTTTGAGCCCAAAATCTCGAACCAAAAATTCCTATTCAAATTCAAACCTCGGAATTTGAATTTTGCAATCCAAATTTCCCTCTGCAATCTTTCATAGAATTTCTCCTTAGTTCCAATTCCAAAGTCCATTGAGTTCCTCTCTTTACGAAGTTTAAAATTTCATGAAAAAGCCTTCAAACCTCTGCTTTGAAATCTTTCCCTTGATTCCTATTAAAATGTCCAGAGTCAAGTAGTCTGAATTCAAATTTTGGTCCAAGGGTTCAAATCAGGACCTTGAAATCCTTTTCTTGAAATCCCTGTAAATATTGAGAATTCGAATTGTAGATTCAAATTCAAATCCCTTTTCTTCCAATTCATATCAAATAATATCTCAAGTATTGAATACAAAAATTATTCCAAAAATATCAAAAATTCCACCTTTAGTCCCTTCCCTGGGTTCCCTTTATTTTTTCTAAATTCAAATATCAAACCCAAATTCAAAATCACCAAATCTCCCTCTCAATTTATTCTCTGGAAAAAAGACAAGGGACACTATTTAAATCAGACCATCCCTTCTCCGTTCTTCCTAGATGGCCTAGCTTTCCCCTCTCCTTTCCTCCTCTCTCCTTATCAGGCCCGGCCCCTCTCTTTTTTCTCTCGTCCTTACCAGGCGGCCCAGCCCATCCCCGAACGGCCTCCTTTCTACAGGCGAGCTGGCCCAACTGGTGTGTCCATCCTCCCTGCACAGGGCCGCCCACGCACAGCCCATCGCTCATGCCCACGCGCCGCAGCCATCCATGTGCCGCCCATTGGCGTGGACGCCACCGCTTACCCTCTCCCCCTCAGGCCTGCCTGTCAGTCGATGCCTCTCCATGCGCACCAGCGCATCAGGCCGTACGCTGTCGTCCTCCCCGCTTGCCCCACTTAGCACACACATCACATGCTCGAGGACAAGCCGCTCCGAGAAAAATATCTCCAGGCCCAAAAATATCTTCTCTGCCGTGTCTCTCTTGCATTTGGCCGCGCCACTGTAGTCAACCGCCATCATCGTCCTATCCCATCCCTCTGCCGCTCCATCCCTCTCTTCCACCCATCTGGCCGACACAGCCACCATGGTTACATCGTCGCTGTGCATCAAAGTCAAAAGTTGCCGCACCCTCGTTGACCGACGCGTCGCATTGCCTTTGCCATGACCATGTAGGCCACTGTCACCACCGCCTCTCTCGCTCGTTGTGACCCACAGCCCCGCCGCTATAAATAGAGGCTGAACCTCCCCCCCCCCCGCCCCACCAAATTCGTCGTCACCTCGGAATCTCATCGTAGCCTAAGGTATGAGCCAAATCCCTTCTCCTTGGTCATGCCCTAGGATCCTATGAAGCAATCCGCAAGCTTCGCCACCGAATCTAGCCACCGTCGCGTGCCCTCCCCCTCTATCCATACTGTCCACCAAATTCCCCTCGTCGAGATTGTCCTTCTGATGGCCGTCGTCGACCGCTAGCCACCGCCTTTCGCTGACACCCATTGCACGCCGCCAGCCGTTGGATGAACCCTGTGCCCTTCCCCTCTAGCCATCGACATGTGGGCCTAGCCATTCCCTTACCTACTCCCTAACCCTCCTATGTCCCATTGACATGTGGGCCTGCACAACTAATCAGCCCCATCTCAAATAATGTGCCTATAACAAGTTGGTCCCATTCCTTGACCCCATCGGGCCGCCAGCCGTTACCACTGGGCTGTCCTTTCAAAGCCCATGGGCTGCCCCGCCCCTCGTGGCCTGCCCGGTGTCCTCCTCCACCTTGGGTTGTGGCCCGCTAGACCAGCCCACAAGGCTAAGGTCCTCTGACCTCCTTTCCCTCCCTAGTGGGCCTAGTCCACCATGGGCCAAAGGTGCACGGCCTCCCTCTCTCTCGCTGACTTTGAGCCCCACCTATCAGTAAAAGGGAATATCCCCTTGGCATATTCCTTTTCCAAATTTAATAATCGTTTCGTATTTCCAGAAAATCCTTTAGACTTCAAAAATCCATATCTCCTTACCCGTAACTCCGATTAATCCCGTTCAAGCTTCTAAAATTTTCTAAAATTGAGATCTACCTAATGGCACTATTAGTTATTAATAATAGTATTTTATTTTTAGGGTTTTGTGTGGTTTTCTTTCATTTCGCTCGTTGTCGATATTTCAAAAAATCGTCGGACGTCAGATTTCACGAAGATTCAAAGACAAAGACCTGAGGCAAGTCATCCTTTGATCATATTGCTCCTAGTTTGTAAAATGCTTTATTTGAGAAATTTCATTATTAATGTGCACGATAATTTGACCGGCCTCGGTTTGCATGACAAGCCAACGTACCTGCCCAGTAGTTGCAATATCGCGTAGGACCTTGGTACCCTATCCTTTATAGCTCCACCCCATGGTATCTCGCATCCGTGCTCTCTGAGCATGGGTATCGCCGGTACCACCCAAATCACTCATGATTGTCGATATAGGAAAATAGGGTTTCAAAAGCTTTGAAAACTTGACATGTGGTGTCGGTGTGTTTGTGACACAAAAAAGGTTTGCGAAAACCGTGGTGCAAAGTGACCGCTTATGTGGTGGTGCCTCATATTCGCATATAAGGACCGATTCCTTGGGGAATTTCATCCGAGAATCTCACATTGCGACCACATGGGTGGTATGGGATGCCCCTGGCCATGTAATTAGTGGATCCAGGATCATCAAGATGCTAATAGAAGAAGAGTCGCTAGTGTGCTAAGAGGGTGATATACCCACGACTCTAGGTACAAGAAATGGGTTTTCCTGGTACTTGGTCTAGGACCCTTCTTGTAATGCCTCCGTCCTGGCACCACCTACAGTGACACCAGAGAGGAAGCGTCGCAGGAGATTGGCATGAATCAACTCCCACGGAATCGCGTTGCTGGTACCAGTCCTTGGACACCTTGCTAGTACCCATGGTCAACGGAGATGTACCATAGCAACTAATTAAATAAATATATATTATACCTTTCTAAGTTGCAACTTTAGGCAAGCCCTAAGCAGCAACCTGCAAACAGAACAGCAGCAGCGAATGACAACGTAGCGGGAACCCAATCTACAAGCAACGGCTTGAGATTAGGAAAGAAACCCTAATCTTCACTTCAACTTCAATCATTGTGAATCAGGGGAGAAAAGGAATAGATTGAGTACTTACGTACTCAGCAAGTCACGGGAAAAGTGAGTTATGCAGGCTATCAAAGAAAGGCTGGGGTTTATTTCACAAACATTTTATTTTGAAATCATTTTCCAAAACTCTTAGTGTGGGTTGATCTGTGTAGTTGGAAAGAGGCTCTTGCCTTAATCTTGTCCACGAATTGCTTTGCAACAACTAAAGCGAACAAAACATATTTTAATTGATTAAAGTTTTCTGGTTAAATCTATTCCCAGACCGACTGTCGGATCACGACAGCGGCTCAGCGGGTTTGTCCTTAGGCAACATTTTCATATCCTTCTCATCTATTAGTTTATTTTCTCTTTCATCCTTCCCAGGACTTCACCTCATTTTTTCTTTATTATTTTCCTTTCACTTCTGTCCTATTCAGGACATCCTCTCAACTTATATTCAACTATGTGGCTCCTCGAGCCATCCATTATCCTAATCCTCAAGCACACGCTACTTCCACTCGAGAAGCCTAATCTATGATGCCATTTGACATCCTGGTCCACACAGGCCCATTTCAGACCATGTATTGGTCATCCATCAGCCATCCTGGCCGATTCTGGTAATGATTCCCAATCCCACAAATCACTTTCACAAACATTTGCAAGCTAATCTATGTTAGAGGAATCACTTCACATCGCCCATGACCGTGGGCACAGCTGTTCGAATAGTTCAAGACTCTGTAGAGGTGTACGCTTTACCCACACGACACAAGCTTACTCCCTCACTGATCAGGTAGGGGAGGTTCACGACAAGGCCTTTCAGGAGCCATCCTAGGGTACCTCATGCCCTGTAGACGGGTCAAACCAAATCTCATTTAAGCATCACGCTTTAATCAAATACCCTAAACACCTTGACCGAGTACTTGGCAAGCTTCCGTTCCTTGCTCTACTCAGGAACCCGAGATATTCCCAACCACCTTATCTTGGTGTTCCACATCTACTGGCATACGGGGTAACCCTGTTCTAGCTGAATACTTAGCCAGGGTGTCCCACACCACTCGTGTGGTCGCACTGTACTATGATCAGTGCAATTCCCCAAGGAATCGGTCCTTATATGTGATAGTGCATCTAGCCCCTAAGTGGGTTTTGGTGGATTAATGATAAAGCGGTTAAGGGACTAATGAGTTTATCGGGAATTGTGCAGAGATTAGTCCCAGGTTGCTTGGTGTGGTGCATGGAGACCCCCACAAAAACATGACGCAAAGCGGCGAAGCGACTCGGAGTTTATTTTAAATTCTTTTGAATTTTCTTTTGAGTCGTAGGAAAGCCATACTATCAAGAGGGGTTGCAAACAGTGTTCCAAGACCACTCAAGTGCTTAAGATCCAAATAGCCGAGAGTCCATCACTTTGGCACAACACATACTCTTGGGATAGGCTAGTTTCAGTGTCAAGGTCGGAGGTTCCTACCCCTGGGGTCGGAGGCTCCGACCAACCTTCTCAGCCAGAGACTAAGTGTTGGCCAGAGGTTCCTACCCCTAGGGTCGGAACCTCCTGGCCAAAATCTGTGAGTAACGGCTAAGTGACGTATGCCAATGCCTATAAAGCCCAAACCTTGTTTCTAGCCGTTGCTTGGCCATTCCACTTCTATTCCACTGTCTCCTAGCCTCTCCTAAGGTCTTTTGAGCTCTCCCAACTACTTCTAGTACCACCTTTGTGATTCTTGTGAGGATCTAGTGGGGGATTGAGTGAGTTTTGTTGAGAGAAGGCTAGGAGGATCTTGTGCACTTGAGGAGGACGCGGATCAGCTGCTTCGAGCTTATTTCTCTTGGAGGGAAACCTTCTAGATGGTTAGGCGTCACCCGCAAGCTTCCTCAAGTTGTGGATTGTCCCAGGAAGAGTTTGTGAAGGTTAACCTCGCCTCCGCAAGGAAAAGAGGTAAATTCTTGTGGATACCAAGCTGATCTTTGTGGTCACTTGGTGAGGCAAGGGGTCGATCGAGACTCGGCTCTTTGGAGCTCCTCAACGAAGACGTAGGATCTTTGTGATCGGAACTTTGGGAAAATTCTTTGTGTCTCCGTTGTGCTTGCTCGTTATTGCCTTAATTTGTCTCTACACTTGGCTGCATTTATCTCCTACTCTATTATTTGCACTACACTTGATCTCTGTCAATTTATCCATTATTGAAGTGTCTTGGTAGAGTCAGAATATCAGGGTTAGAACCTCCGGCGTTCTTGGCCGGAACCTCCGACCAGCCCTCTCGGTCAGCCCGAGCGAGCCGGTCAGAGCCTCCTACCATTTTGGTCGGAGGTTCCTACCAGAATTTTACCGTTGCATTTTGAGAATTTTTTTCAGGAAAGCCTATTCACCCCCCCTCTAGGCGACATCGACGGGCTTTCAATATGCGAATACAAAGCATCCCCGCCAAGGCGATCACTTTGCATCGCGAGTTTTCACAAACAAATTTTGTTTCGCAATCCCGCCGACATCACATGTCGGGTTTTTAAAACTTTCGAAACCCTATTTTGCCCAGATCGACAAACAATTGTGCTAGAGGTGGAACCATCAGAACCCATGCTCAGAGAGCTTGGCCACCGAGATACTACGGGGTGGAGTGACAAGGAATAGGGTACCAATGTCCTATGGGGTTTATGCTGCTACTGGGTAGGTCCATCGGTTCGTCACGCAAACCGAGGCCGATCAATTTATCGTGCACACTAGCAATGCAATTTTGCAAATAAAACATTTTTCAATTTAGGGCAATATGGTCAAAGAGTGACTTGCCTCTGTCTTCATCTTCGAATCCTCGCGAAAATCCGACGTCCGACGACTTCCGAAACGTCAACAACGTGCGAAACAAAAGGAAAACACACAAAACCCTAGAAATAAAATATTATTATTAATAACTAATAGTGCCATAAGGTAGATCTCAATTTTAGAAAAATTTAGAGACTTGAACGGGGTCAATCGGAGCTACAGTTGAAAAGATATGGATTTTTAAAGGATTTTTTGGAAAAGAAAAGGATTATTTGGATTTTAGGGAAAATAATTACTATGGGTATTTGTGGCTGACAGGTGGGGCCATATTGTCAGTGACTAGGAGAGAGAAACTGAGGATGTGGCCCACTTGTCAATGACAGAGGGAGAGAGCAGGGTCCACATGTCATTGGGAGGAGAGAGGGGCCTGACTAGGAGGTCCCACATGTCAGTGGAAAGGGGTTGGATGACAGGGAGGACCCACATGTAAGTGAGACATAGGGTGAATTAAAGATTAAATATTGTTTTTAAACTGTGTAGGGCCCATATGTTAGTGGAAGTGAAAGAGAATTGGGAACTGGGGTGCCCATGTCAATGAATGGTGGAGTAGGCCCACATGTCAATGACACATAATTATTAGGATGGAAATAAAGGGGTGATTAGGGTTGGCTTGGACCCACATGGCATAGAAACATATTTAGAATGGAGATTAATTGAGTTTTAAAATTATGCGGGCCCATCTGTAAGTGAGATAGGAGGGGATTTAACCGTGTGATCATTGTGCACTAACTGGGGTGGGGTCCGGGTGTAAGTAAGAGATTATCAGGATTGATTTTTAATTAGGTGACGGGCCCACCTGACAGTGACCGACTCGGGAGAGGCTAGGGCATGGCGGCTCGGCGGAGGGGATCGACAGCCGACGGCGGCCAACGAGGATACGGCAGATGGCGGTGTGCTGGAGGAAGAGAGATGAGGGAATGGAATGAGGGAAGGATGGTGAACTTGGTGAACGGTGTGGATTGTGTGGATGGTGGCTGACGGCGGCGGGTGACGACGGCGGAAAGGTGATGTGCCATGTGGTTGCCGCCGGCGACCAAAGGAATGGCGGAGGGGGCCGGAAGGGTTCGGTATAGATGCGGGGAGAGGGGAAGAAGCAAGGGAGAAGGAAATTTTACCCCTACCTTGCTTGTCGGCGAGATCCCAAAGTGATGATAATGGCGGAACGGCACGGCCAATTTGGGCGTTTCCCCTAGGGTGGTGCTCGAGCGGAATTGAAGGTACGGTTGGGCTCGTGAGGTAGCAGGGAGTTCTATGGGGTGGTTAGTTCGGTTGATTGGGCGCGGAGGCGGCGGATGGGAGCAGGTCAGAGCGGCTATGGCAGTCGGCGGAGAGAGAAATTGGAGAGGAAGAGATGAATTGGCTCAGCGTGCAGGCAATGGTGGGGTCTCGGGCGGTATTTATAGGTGGTCGAGTGGCACTACCCGACAGCGTATAGAGACGGTAGAGCTCTATGGCAGCAATGGTGACGGGATGCGATAGTGGCGCCTGTGGTAGGCATCACCCATGGGGTCGTGTGTTGGTAGAGAGGAGAGGAGGAGGCAGAGGGGATGGCGACAGGATGAGACGAGGTTTTGTGCATGCAGTTTTTGACTTCACCGGTAAGAAAAGCTTTGGCTGAGTGCCATGGTGAGCGGCGGAGCGTGTTTCGCGCTGGGCTTGGGTCCCACAGAGTTGACGAGGAGGGCCACACGTGCTCAGGTTAGCAGGGCAGAGAGGTATGGGCGTGGCAGCCTATGTCAGGGTGGAGCTGAGAGAGTTCGAGAGAGAGAGATAACACAGAGAGAGAGGCCAAGAGGGAAGAAGGCTAGGAAGGCGATGACTGCCAGTGGGGCCGCGTGTCTGGGGAAGAACGGCGTCTGCGGCGTTCGAATGAGATGCTGACGTGTGGGGCTCGGTTGTTAGCGGGTGCGGAGGAAGGCCAAGCGGCATGCAGGCCGTGGGCCGAAGAGGGAAAAGGGGAGGCCCAATTGAAATAGTGATTCTTGATATTTTCCGGGGATTTGTTTTTAAAGGATATTTGGAGGATTTTGATTAGGGATTTAATTTGATATTTGATTTTATAATATTCTCAGGAATTCAATCAAGGGAATTTCAATTGGGACTCTAATATACATGTATATATTTATAAGAGAGAGACTTAGGGAGGGTTTCAAAGAGGCTTTGGGCTCATGTTTAATTTAAGTTTTGGGATTGTGACTCGAGAAATTTTTGGGGAATTTTTGAGGTTTGAACTTGAATGGATTTAAATTTGAAGGGGTTTTTGAATTGGAAAAGGAGAGGAAAGCAAGGGGACTTTTGTAATGGTTGCAATTTTATTTTTGTGCTAAACTATTTTAAATAAAAATCTAAATTCAAAAAAAATGGCTCTTTACTTGTGTTTGGAATTTTGTGCCATGTGTGGTCTCAATAAATTTCTCCAAAAATCAGCCCCTAGAACCCCTACAAAATCCCCTAATTTTTCTTGAAATTAAAACCCTATTCAAAATCAAATTCCCAAAATTTAAATCCTCAAAAACCAATTAACACAATCCCTGGAAAAAAATAAATGTCACTGTGCAAGCTGGGCCGCCCTCAACCCTTCTCGGCTTGCTACCTCTCTCCTCACTCCACGGCCCGCTCGGCCTAGCGCGCGTGTGGGATTAAAAATCCCCGCGGGTCCCGCTCATCAGCCACCTCGCCTCTGCCCTCGTTCTCTACCGCCCAATGCACGTGTGTGGACGGTCAAGATCATCTCTGCCGCTCGGCCCCGCTTGTTAGCTGACGACGACACAGTGTTGTCGTCTTCCTCTCGCTGCCGCTTGCTTTCTCTCTCTTCTCTCGATCTCTCTCGAGCTCTCTCTGTTCTCCCTCTGTGCGTGCCCATACTGCCCGGCCAACATCTTAAAATGCGCGGGACGCCTTTGTCAACCTCTGCCGTCCCATCGCCTGGCGAGAAATCCACGCCATCATCTCATCCGAAGCACCGAAGTCAAAGAAGACATGGCCGCCATAGCTTTTTCCTCGACACCAAGCCCCAAAGTCGTTTCGCATGTGCAACCACCTCGTCCCGTCGCTTCGCCATCGCCTCCCTTCCCCATTTTTCCCCTCTGTAGCCCATGACACACACCGCAGTGCTCCGCGCCATTGTTGTGTCGCGTCGACGAGCTTGAGCTCCCCTGCCCTGTTACCACCGCCATTGATCGTCGTCCGCTAGCGCCTAAGCTCGGCTATAAGTAGAGCAGCACCCCTCCCTCCTCCGATGACAGAGAAGCCCAGCCGAGCTAGCTCGCCGCCGTGAACCTCTCTCCATCATTCTTTGACCCAAGCACCGCCGCCATTCCAGACCACCGCAGACCAAGCCTCCGCCACCGCTGAGTTCCTTGAACCACCCTGAGTCTCCTCTGCCACCGATTAGCCCCTAAATCAAAAACGCCCAAATCCCTCCACCGTCGTCCGCCATTTTCGCTGCTTTGATTCTCCCCGACAACAAAGGTAGAGTATAATTAACCCCCTCCTTTCCCTTCCTTGCGAGATGCCGCACTCAAACCGCCCTACCCCGAGCCCTTCCGCTGTCCAAATGGTCGCCGGCGGCGACCAAACGACCATTGCCGCCGCCGCCAATTCTGGACATTGCCGCCAAACCTCCTCTGCTGACCAGCTGCCTAATCCGAGCTGTTCACTAGGTTCCTTGTTCCCTCCACTCTCTGTCAATGTCGGTCGCTCGCCATGGTTCGCCACTGCCAACGAGATCAACTCCGGCGACCGTCGGCCGTCGATCTCCAGCCGTGGTTAGCTCCGTCGGTCCATGCTGACGTGGCATGCCATGTGGCGTGCCACGTCAGCTGGTGCGGCCCACCACCAAGGCCCTCAGTCCCTCTCCCCTAGCACTGACCCACCGGGCCCACATGTCAGTGACTCCATCCCATCTCTCTCTCCTGACAACCCGACCCCATCTGTCAGCCCCTCTATCCCCTCTCTCCTCACTGTTTCACCGGCCCCACATGTCAGCCTCAACACCATTCTCTCTCTGACCCGAGGACCCCACCTGTCAGTCTCTAAGCAATTTTATTTTTCTTTTTCTTTTTATTCCTTTCTTTCCTTAAATAATTTTAATCCTTTTTAATTCCAAGAAATTGACTCAAACTTTGAAAATTCATAACTTTTAAACCGTAACTCCATTTGAGCCCATTCAACTCTCAAAATTTTTCTAAAAATGAGATCTACACACTGGCACTATTAGTTGTATGAGATATGTTCTGATTCTTAGTGTTTTTGCCTGTTTTCTTTTTGCGACGCGTACAAACTGTTCCCGAGGAGTCACCGAAGGAAGATTTTGTCGAAGACTCACAGGACCAAGAGCAAGGCAAGTCACCCTTGACCATATTGGACTCATGATTTAAAATTTTATATTAATTCCTAAAACTTGCATAATTAGGAACACGACTGTTATCGGCCGCGATTTATAATCGAATCCATCAGGCCAAACCTATTTGCTACATATTACCCTTCTTGAATAAATTATTGCCCTGTCCTTTGTAACCTTGTCATCCTGGTGTTTGTACTTGAGTACGAATATCGATGATCCCATTTGTCGGTGAAACGGGACTGGGGGCCCCATATTCCCCCGGGATGTGTGGATCTTCGGCCACATCAGCTCCTCCGGGGCCCACATTCTGCACAAGTGACGGCCGGCTACGGCCGTTTTCTCGCTAAGTGCCTGGGGCTTGAGCATTGTCCGGCCTTGGGTGCACCTTCCCCGGGCGCGTCGCGATGACCGCTCGCATCCACCTCAGGCCCCGTGTCCTGGGGACATTCCTGGGCCCGGGTCCTACCCCCCGGTCCCGGGACCCACAGTCTCGGTCCTGGGGCGCGTTCCCAGGGCACATTACTGGGGCATTCCCGAGCCCGAGGCGCGCTTCCTAGGCCCGAGACTCACAGCCTCGGTCCCCGAGGAACTCGGCGCCTTGTGCGCGCGGAGGGCTCGATGAGCTCTCTGCCCCGGGCACGAGCCTGACTCGAGCGGATCAACTCTCCAACTACCCGCATTAATGACGAGGCGACGGGGCGTGTCACGCCTGTCGCTCGCTCGGACACGCGTGGACTCTCATGATGGCCCCCCGTGGGCCTGCTCCCTGTGCAGTCAGAGAATATTTGACTATGAGGGCTTCAGTTTTCCACATCCCGGCGGCGATGGTGTGCGCCGTCACATCTTCATAACCTAGCCGCCCACAGCAGCCGAGCGAGGCGACGACTAGACGTGCCGAACCAACTCCGGTGTGGCTCAGCAGGTGGACGCGTGCGACAAGACATATCATACCTAGAAAAGCTTTCTCTTGGCATGTGCGCTGGGCACTGTGGACTCCCGTTGGACTATCAAAGGAGGATCCATGCCAGCAGGAATGGGGGGTGAGCTAGCCCTAGCTTGGGAACTCAGTCTCCCTCGAAGCTGAACCCCCTCGAGAACATCTTGTAAGAACAAAGCGCATTCATCTCCCACATAGCAGATACACACAGGAGTAGGGTATTACGCCTCCGCGCGGCCCGAACCTGTCTACTTCTTCTGTCTCCCTTGCGTGCCATCGACTAGACGCTGCAGCCGTCCTGTGAACAACTCCCCTGGACGAACCTCAAAGTGGGGTCCCCAGACTCCCCGCGGTTGGAGTTCCCTCCTCCGACACCATTTTTATCTAAACTAAAAATATGACGACGGCAAAACCAGGGTTTAAATAAAATGATTTCAAACCTCAGCACCCTTGGTCAAGTATGTACGAAATAAAATAGCTTTACAAAACTTGGTCATGAGTTGTCGCTGCCTGTGTGACTCCGACTTCACGTGACATTTAAGGACCATTTCCTTGAGGAATTGCACTGAGCATATAATAGTGCGACCACACGGGTGGAATGGGACGCCCCTGGCCGAGTAACTAGTGTGCGGCGGCCTGGTTGTGTGGCCTCGGCCCCTTCCCTTGCAGAGGGAGCCGGCAAGTGCCGTGCTGGGTCCGCCGCGGCCTCATCCATAAAGCACGAGCGGATGCGCCGCTCCACGGCGTGCCGCCATCTCGACTTCCAGTCAGCGTCGCCACAAGGAGCCCTCCTGGCGGCGGAAGCCCTCCTGCGCCACCCCTCGGCATTTACCGGGGGTGGAGGCCAGGAGCGGCGGTGGCTCAACGATGTCGCCAACCTGGTAGGTGTGGCCCATCGCCGGGTCGCTGTTGACAGTCATGCAAGGGCTGGGAGCGCCGACCGCGCGGCATCTAGCACGGGCCGGCCCCCCGCCCCGAAGCGGAACGAAGCCCAGAGCGCGGCGCCTCGCGCTGCGCCCCCGAGCAAGAATGGCCCTGGTGACCTCCACGACCGGCTAAACCGGATGCGGACTCATGAGGACACCCGGGTCACATTGGAGCGACAGCGCGAACGGCGCGCGAACGCCGCCGGGCGTCCCGAGGCCTAGGCCTCCAGCTTCAACCCACCAGCAGGAAACCGTCGTCCGTCGCCCGAGTCCGCTCAGTACGGCTCGGGTTGCCTGGTGCTCTCCCCAGGCCTCCGGCAGGTGCGCTGGCCGGCCAAGTTCCGGCCCAGCTTGCCGAAGAAATATGACGGCTCCATCGACCCCACAAAGTACCTGCAGATCTACACCACCGCTATCCAGGCGGCAGGCGGCGATGAGAAGGTGATGGCGAACTACTTCCCCGTCGCCCTTAAGGCCCAGGCTCGCTCCTGGATGATGAACCTCCCCGAGGGGTCGATCTACTCGTGGGAGAACCTTTGCCACCAGTTCGTGGCAAACTTCCAGGGCACTTTCCCACGCCCTGGGACCGAGGCGGATCTCCACGCCCTACGTCAGGGCAGGGATGAGTCACTGAGGCGTTTTCTACAGCGCTTCAGCCAGGTCCGCAACACCATCCCCCACATCGCTCCCCACGCGGTTATCCACGCGTTTCGCTCGGGCGTGCCCAACAAGCGCATGCTCGAGAAGTTGGGCACTCGTGATATCCAGACCGCGGCCCAACTATTTAGCCTCGCCGACCTCTGCGCCCGCAAGGAAGAGGCCCGGGTGTGGAACAAGCCACGCCCTGAGGCCCCTGACCAGGGCCGCTCATGTTCCGCATCACGTCAGAACAGGAGGAAGCGCCAGAAGGGCAAGGAGGCCACCGAGAACTTCGCCTTGGTTGCTACGGGCGGCCCCCGGGGCGACATTGCCCGCGAGGATGATAATGGCGGCAAGCAGCAGAAGGCCGCACGTGCACTGCCACCGCTGGCGGTGAGCCAGAAGTGGTGCACCGTCCACGAGACGGACCGGCACGACCTTACGGAGTGCCGCGTCGTCCAGAGCTTGGCCGAGCACGTCAAGAAGTTCTAGCAGGAACGGCAGTAGGCCAAGCCTGCTCTTGATCCGGAGCAGCCTCTCGAGTTCCAAGAACCCGAGAACATCCTCGCCACCCTCGACGGCGGGGCGCACGCCCACTCCTCGCGCCGTGGCTTCAAGGCCATGAAGCGCGAGTTGCTGGCCATGACCCCGAGCCCAGCGGCGTCCCAGAGGCTGAAGTGGTCAGACTCCCCGATCACCTTCGGCCCCACGGACCATCCGACCCAGGTACCCGGGGAGGGGTAGCTCGCCCTGGCTGTCTCCCCCACCATATGCAATGTCAAGCTGGGCCGCATCCTCATCGACGGGGGCGCCGCCCTCAACATCCTCTCCCCCGAGGTCTTCGAGAAGATTAAGGCCCCGGGGACGAATCTCGCACCCTCGTTGCCCATTATTGGGATTACGAAGGGCCTCACTTGGCCCCTTGGCCAGGTCTCGTTGCCCGTCACCTTTGGTGACCGGGGCAACTTCCGTACTGAGCGCATCGTCTTCGACGTCGCCGAGTGCAACCTCCCATACAATGCGGTCCTTGGGCGCCCTGCGTTGGTGAAATTCATGGCGGTTACGCACTATGCGTACCTGACCATGAAGCTCCCGGGCCCCGTGGGCCCAATCATAGTTCTCGGGAATGTGAAGGCCGCCCTCTCGTGCACCGAGCAGCGCGTGGCCGACATCGCCCCTGCAGTTCCCAATGTGGCGGGCGGCGCGGGGCCCTCGCTCCCCCGTGCCCCCAAGCCGCGCATCGTCGCTAGCGACACAGAGCTCATCAAGGAGGTCGTCCTCGGTGATGACCCGTCCCGAACCGTCAAAATTGGCGGTTCACTGGACGACAAATAGGAAAGCGCGCTCATCGCCTTCCTTCGGGCAAACTCCGACGTTTTTGCCTGGCAACCGTCGGACATGCTCGGGGTCCCCAGGGGGGTGATTGAGCATCGCTTGGCCATCCGTGCGGGCTTGCGCCTGGTGCGGCAAAAGGTGCGACGGCAGGCCCCGGAGCGCCAGGCCTTCATCCGCGGGGAGATCGACAAGCTTCTTGCAGCCGGCTTCATCCGTGAGGTCGTCCACCCTGAGTGGCTGGCCAACCCAGTCATCATCCCCAAGTCCATTGGGAAGCTACGCATGTGCATAGACTACACCGACCTCAATAAGGCTTGCCCCAAAGACCCATTCCCTCTGCCCCGCATAGACCAGATAGTCGACTCCACGGTGGGGTGGGACCTTTTGTGTTTTCTTGATGCTTACTCAGGTTATCATCAGATCCGAATGGCGGAGGAGGATGAGGAAAAAACTTTCATTACCCCCCAGGGGGTTTATTGCTATGTTTGCATGCCTTTTGGGTTGAAAAATGCTGGTCCTACATTTCAGCGTGCCGTCCGTATAACATTTAAATCGCAGCTAGGTCGCAACATGGAGGCCTACGTCGACGATAAGTCGCGCGGCCGTGCAACTTTGCTCCATGACTTGGCTGAGATGTTCAGCAATCTTCGATTCACGAGGATGAAGCTGAACCCGGACAAGTGCGTCTTTGGGGTCCCGGCCGGCAAGCTCCTCGGGTTCCTCATGTCCAGCCGTGGCATTGAGGCGAACCCGAAAAAGATAGCGGCCATTGACCGCATACGCCCCCCGACGCGGCTCCGGGAGGCTCAAAAGCTGATCGAGTGCGTGGCTGCACTCGGCCGCTTCATCTCCAAGCTAGGGGAGCGTGCCCTCCCCCTCTTCAAGCTTCTCAAGAAAACCAGCCAGTTCACTTGGACGGATGAGGCCGATCAAGCCCTTGACGAGCTCAAGAGGTACCTGACAACTCCCCCTGTCCTTGTGGCACCGGCTCAAGATGAGCCCCTATTGCTCTACATAGCGGCAACCCCACAAGTGGTGAGCGTGGCGCTCGTCGTCAAGCGCCCCTTGCCTGACAAACGCGCAGCCCGGGATCGGCCACCCGGGCCCAACACTGGGGAGCCCGAACCCGGGCAGCCTCGCCAAGGCGAGTGCAAGTCTGGGGACGAGGCACCCGGAACAACTTCAACATTTTCACAACCAGACGGGGCACGATTACCCGGACAGCATCGCCTTGGCGAGAGCGGGTCCGGGGAAGTCGTCCTGATTCATTCCATATCCCAGCTCGGGTCCCCGGGTCCCAGGCACATATCCACCACATTCCAGCCGGGGCCCCCAGGTCCCGGGCCCATATCTGTTCCCGGCCACGAGAGCTCGCTCCCTCCTGAGGGAGCTGAGCCTGAGCTCCCGGCCCCCGTCAGGCCAGGATCGGAGAGCACACAACAGAAGCCGGTGTACTTCGTCAGCGAGGTACTCCACGATGCCAAATCGCGCTATCCCCAAGCGCAAAAGATGCTCTATGCGGTTCTCATCGCGTCCAGGAAGCTTCGCCACTACTTCCAGGCACACAAGGTATCCATGGTCACGTCCTTCCCCCTCGGGCAGATATTGCATAACCGGGAGGGAACGGGCCGTGTTGCCAAGTGGGCAGTTGAGCTCGCTGAGTTTGACCTCCATTTTCAAGCACACCACGCCATCAAAAGGAAAATCATGGCGGATTTTCTTGCAGAATGGATGCCGGTGCCCGAGCCGGATCCTGTGCTGGACGCCGGATCCCCGGTCTCTGAGCTAGCCCCTGATCTACGCCTCTACTGGACGATGAACTTCGACGGCTCCTGCGCCAGACGGGCTTCCCGCCCCAGTGCCGGGGCCAGGGCCGTCCTCGTGTCACCTGCCGGGGACGAGATCCGTTTCGTCGTCCACCTCGACTTCGGAGGCACCAACAACATGGCTGAATACAAGGGCCTTCTCGCTGGCCTCCGGGCCACGATCGCCCTCGGGGTGCGACGGTTGTGGGCGCAAGGCGACTCCGAGCTCGTCATCAACCAGGTGTCCAAGGAGTACCAAACCCTGGACCCACAATTGGCCGCGTATGTGGATGAAGTGTGGAGGCTCGAGCACCGTTTCGATGACCTCAGGCTTCGCCACGTCCCTCATAGTCGCAACCAGGCTACTGATGAGCTCTCAAGGCTGGCGTCCTCGTGGGCGCCGGTTCCCTCGGGGGTTTTCTAGGAAGCCCTCGGGGCCCCCTCGGCGGCCTCATCCGGGATCTTGGGGGCCACCCCCGAGCCCGGGCCCGAGACAGACACGCACTCCCGGCCCCAGGATTTGGTCCTTGCGGTCGAACCCAGGGTGCCTTCCTGGATGGACGAAATCCAGGCATATCTTCTTCGAGCGTATCTCCCTGAAGATGACATGGAAGCGGAAAGGGTGGCTCACTTGTCTAAGCACTACGTCATGGTAGATGGGGACCTCTACCGACGTGGCGCCAACGGCGTCCTGCTCAAGTGCATTCTGCGCAACTCTAGCGTCGAGATCCTCGCCGATATCCATGAAGGGGAATGCGGCAGTCACGCCGCATTTTGATCCCTGGTTGGTAAGGCTTTCCGGCAAGGATTTTATTGGCCCATGGCTTTGCAGGACGCGTTCGGCCTCGTCCAGCGCTGCCGCGCGTGCCAGTTTCATGCCAAGCAGAGCCACCAGCTGGTGCGGGCACTCCAGGTGATCCCCCTGTCCTGGCCCTTCACAGTTTGGGGACTAGACATCCTCGGCCCCTTTCCCCGGGCAGTCGGGGGTTATCGACATCTATATGTCGCCATCGACAAATTCACTAAGTGGCCGGAGGCGTTCCCCGTAGTCGACATCGACAAGCATTCGGCGCTCAAGTTCATCCGAGGAGTCACTAGCCGCTTCGAAATCCCCAATCGCATCATCACCGACAACGGTGTGCAATTTACAAGCGAGCTCTTCGGCGAATACTGCTCCAACGTCGGCATCAGGCTCTGCTTCGTCTCTCCTGCGCACCCTGCTAGGAACAGGTAGGCTGAGCGGGCGAATGCCGAGATCCTGCGGGGCCTCAAGACAAGGTCCTATAACGACCTCAAAAAACATGGCATCAAGTGGATCGACGAGCTTTCGACGGTCCTCTGGGCGAATCGTACCACACCAAGCCGGGTGACCGGGGAGACCTCGTTCTTCCTGGTGTACGGGGCCGAAGCCGTTCTGCCATCAGAGCTCACCTTCGGCTCTCCTCAGGTACAACGCTACAGCGACGACCTCGACCACGACAACATGCATCGCGACGACCTCGATTTCCTCGAAGAACGCAGTCGGCGCGCCTCGCTCCGCGTCGCTCGTTACCAATAGAGCCTCAAGCGCTATCATCAGCGTAAGGTCCGGGCCTGATCACTCTAGGTTGGGGACCTAGTCCTTCGCCGTGTCCTCACATGTGCCGAAAAGAATAAACTTTCCCCCATGTGGGAAGGCTCCTTCTTGGTGATCTGTGTCTCCCGACCGGGCTCGGTAAGACTAGGCCAAGAGGATGGGACCCTGCTTCCCAATCCCTAGAACATCGAGCATCTTTGCAAATTTTATCCGTAAACACATCCTGTAAGTTGCGGGGTGCTCGGGCCAGCGCCGGATTTCTCCAAATCTCAGCGCTGGCTGGGGGCCCCCATGTGCATTCGCTTCCATAAGCAGCTTTTTTAATGTCCTTTCCGTTCTCGTGCCCTTTGTCCTTTTCTGTGTGTTGTGTTCGTGGCGGTCTCCCCCTGGGGGCAAAATCGGGCCGCGCCCGTGCGGCGGCTGGGTTTTGCGCATAATCATCTATTCCCTACCAACGAGCTACCGTATCTCCTCCTGCTAAACCCAGGGCATTGTCCGTGCCACGGGGCTGTGGGTGCACCCCTCTGCGCGGCGCCTCGGGCCCCGGCGGCTGTGGTGTCCTGCCTGGTTGGCTTCGGGCTCGGTTTTTTCCGGAGGTAGGGGCGAAATGCTTATGCGTAATCTTTTCCTCCACACGGTCGTGACCGCGAGGAGGCCCTTGGGAGGTGGTAGACGTCACGGTTCGTAGCATGGAATGGACAAAGGAACGAGCCAAGTACCCTCATAGTTCATCGTGTGCAGATTAGACCCATCCCCAGCAGGTTTAAGTAGGTTTCCAAACTCGACGCTGGCCGGGGGCCCCCATCTCAGATTTATTTTCGGTGCAAATTCCTGGCTCGGGGATTGGCAGCGCTCCTGCCCCCGGGATTGTGCTCGCGGAGCCACGCCACCCTTTTCAACATCCAGATACGTAATCTCACCCAACTTTAAACATTGCTTAATTTCTATTCTTTCCCCATTTGTATGGCCACGTGTTCCGTTCTCCTCGGCCCTGGGGGCAAAGTGGAATTTGCCGGAGCATGGCGCGAGGGCCGCCGGGTTAGCGCTGCCCCGGTTGCCAAGGCCAGATGGCCGGGTCATGGACCGCGCCCCCGCGCACGGTGAAGGTCGGTTCCCGAAGGGCTCCTGGTGAGTCGAAAGGCACGAGCTTAGCACTTTGGCCATACCTAACCCACGCGGGGCATTTTTCATATTTGCTCTCTCTCTTCTAGCAGTCTTTTCCCACGGCCTCACTGCGCTCCCGGGGCCAGTAGTGCTCGGGGGCATGGAGGGCCCCCGGGCCCGGAAGACGGACTTAACCGTTCCGCAAGACTCGCGTTCAGTTGCTTGCGGTCATCGGGGACTGAGTTCCTAGGGCGGGCAACTATCACGCTCGCTACCCTCGGGGACCGAGTTCTCGGGGCAGGCAGCTACCCCAGGCCCTGGAAAGGGGACTTAGGCGCTACGGCCGTTCACGGCTACTGGCGCTCGGAGTCGGATGGCGCCTGGTACTCGGCGTTCTCGGGCCCGGGAAATCGAGGAAAAAAACAATAGTAGCAGACATAAGCAACTTCCGGAACAACACAATAAGCAAAGAGCGCAAGCACGAGTGGAGGCCGAGAGATGTCGTCGTCCGGGGGGAGGTCACTCGTCTTCCTCGGACCAGACCCCGGGCGGTGTCAGAAGGGGACTGCCGTCTTCCTCGGACACCTCATCGGTCATCGGCTCCACGAGGTGCTCGCCGCGGTCAAAGAACCCTGCCACCGTTGCAGTGGCCTCGCCCACGGCTTTCCGTGCCTCCTCTTCCCCTTTGACTGGGAATCCCTTGAGCACCGGGGCCAGGGAGAAGTCGGTGTCCTGGGCCCAGTAGCACCCGAGAACATACTCCGCCACCCGCGCGGCGAGCTCTCTCCCTTCCTTCACTAGAACTTCGTGAACTTGCTAGGGGAGCAAGTCCAGCGTACGTAGCAAATCTCCAAGCTCCACCAGCTCTTGGCCAACCCCGGTGGGCCCCCGGTTTCCACGGAGGTGCCCGGACGCCGATGCGGTGGAGACACCTTCAGACCTTGAAGCTGTACTGCCCCAGGCAGGCTGCGACGTCGCGGTCGCCATTCTTCCAGAGGGCGAGGCTATTTTGCGCCAATGCCAGCCGTTTTTCCACCTTGGCTAGCTTCTCGGCCAAGCTCACTACACTCATCGGTGTCGGGAAGCCGCTTGACGCAGCCCGTGCCACGGCCCCGCGCGCCACGGCCTCGAAGTTGGCCGCGCGCTTCCGGGAGGCTTCAGCCTCCCGCTCCATCTCCCCCAACTGGGACTCGGCGGCCTTCACCGCCGCCTCACGCGGGGCGAGGGAGTTCTCCTTGTCCTCCACGGCCGCCTCTCGAGTTGCGAGGGCCTTGGCCTTGGCGTCGAGGTCGGCGGCCAGCAGCTTTGTCTGCTCCACCTCGCACCTGTGGTCGGCTTCTCGCTCCTGGAACGTGGCCTCCAGGTCCTCGAGATCCTTTTCCCAGGACACCAGCCTCTCCTTCTCGCTCAAGAGGCGGCTCATGCCGTCCTGGGCGATGGTGCAAGAAAGGCTGGTGGCCTCCTCTCGAGAACCCAATCCACAAGCAACGGCTTGGGACTAGGAAAGAAACCCTAATCTTCACTTCAACTTCACTCTTCTTGAAGGAGGGGAAAAGAAATGGATTGAGTACTTACGTACTCAGCAAGTCACAGAAAATGTGAGATATGCAGGCTATCAAAGAATAGGCTGGGGTTTATTTTGCAAACCATTTCAATTTGAAAACACTTTCGAAAACCAAAGTGTGAGTTGTCTCATTGTGACTGGAAGGAGGCTCTCGCCTCGATCCTATCCGCGAATTGCTTTTCAACAACTCAAGCGGACGAACCAAATTTTAATTGATTTTATATATTCTTATACCGCCTGTCGGATCATGACAGTGGTTCAGTAGATCTGCCTTCAAGCAGCTTCCACTGTATATTCATTTATTACTTTATACTCAATTTTGCCCACTAAGGATGTAAATCTCATTTTTCTCTTCAGTCCTATTTAGGACATCATCTCATATCTCATCTCAGAGGCTCCTCGAGCCATTCACAAACTCATCTCATTTCATATACTGCCCCCACACAGGAAGCCCTAACTATGATGCCAATCGACATCCCGGGTCACATAGGCCCGTTTCAGACCACTCAGGTCATCCATCAGCCACTAAGGCCGATTCTGGCAACGATTCCCATACCACAAATCTTTTTCACAAACACTTGCAAACAAATCTACGCTAGAGGAATCACCTCACATTGCCCGTAACCGTGGGCATGGCTGTTCGAACAGTTCATTTAATCTTTGCAAAGATTGCACGCTTTACCCACACGACGCGAGCTTACTCCCACGCTGGCCAAGCGGGGAGGTTCGCGACAAGGCCTTTCCAAAGCCTTCCCAGGATAGCACGCTGCCCTATAAATGGGTGCTCACACTCAACCAAGTACCAGGAACTCACTTTCCTGTACTCAGGGACGGGGGTATATCGCCCTCTTGGCACCCAGCCAGTCCCACATTTATTAGCAACCGAACCATCCTGGGAACACTGATTACTCAGCCAGGGGTGTCCCATACCACCCGTGTGGTCGCACTGTGACATGCTCAGTGCAATTCCTCAAGGAATCGGTCCTTATATGCGAATACGAAGTGCCACCACACAGGCGATCACTTTGCACCGCGGAAACTTTCGCAAATCAATTTTGTTTCGCAAACTCGCCGACATCGCATGTCGGGTTTTTAAAACCATTTGGAAACCCAAATTTTCCCAGATCGACAAACAATTGTGTTGTGAGTGGAATCATCGGAATCCATGCTCAGAGAGCACGGTCACCGAGGTACCACGAGGTGGAGCGACAAGGGATAGGGTATCAAAGACCTACAGGGTTTATGCAACTACCGGGCTGGTCCGTCGGTTCGACACACAAACCGAGGCCGATCAATTTAACGTGCACACTAGCAATGCAATTTTGCAAACAAAACATTTTTAAATTTAGGAGCAATATGGTCAAGGAGTGACTTGCCTCGATCTTCGTCTTCAACTTCGCGAGAATCTGACGTCTGATGATTTCCGACGCGTTGACTACACGCGAAACGAGAGAAAAACACGCAAAACCCTAGAAATAATATACTATTATTAATGACTAATAGTGCCATAAGGTAGATCTCATTTTTAGAAAAATTTAGAGACTTGAACAGGCTCAATCGGAGTTATGGTTTGGAAGATATGAATTTTGGAAGTTTAAATGACTTTCTGGAAAAGAAAAGGATTTAATTGGTCTTTTGGAAAAGAAATATTTTTGGAACAGGAATTAATTTGGGGAATAGTAGCTGATAGGTGGGGTCCATTGGTCAGTGGTAGGGGATAGAGAACTTTGAGGGGTGGCCCACATGGCATTGGGACAGGAGAAAAATAAAAGAGCAGGGCCCTTTGTCACAGGGAGAGGAGAGATATGACAAGGTGGCCCTACATGTCACTGACAGAGAGGAGAGAGGAAGAGGTGGATGGCATAATGGTCCCACTCGTTATTGGCTAAAGCGGAGATGGAAGGGGTTGACAGGGTGGCTCCACATGCAGTGATTACTGTGCACTAAAGGACGGAGCCCACTTGTCAGAGGAAGGCTCTGAGAGAGGATGGATTTACTGTCTCATTGCGCCTGGTCCCACAAGTCAGAGACCGAGTGAGGGAGATGGTTGCCGGATGGTGTACAGGAACTGCTGGCAGTGATCGACGGCGCACGGCGGCCGGGGGCTCGCCGGCGATTGACGGCGAGGGGAAGGAAATGGACTACGGGAATGGGACGAGGGGCGACGGGGAAGATGTTGGTTGGTTTGGATTACTCGGGGAATGGCCGACGGTGGCGGGCGGTGGCATCCAGAAGGTGGCGGAAAGGCAGCACAAATGACGGCCGTCGACGGCGGCCGAAGGAGTGGCGGAGGGCTCGGGATGGGCTCGGATGGATGCGGTGTCCCGCGGGATGGAGCACGGAGGGAAGAGATTGAGTCCTCACTGTGACGCCTCCAGACTAGGTGGAAGGCCACCATGTGCATACGGCACCCGATCCCAGGATCAGTAGTCGGGTACGCACAACAATGATACAACTCAGAGTTACAATAAATACATATCAGAGTACACATATATATATACAAGGAGATCCATCCAGGACAGACCCGGGATGGGCAAAATAATCAACAGGTAAACTAGCGTAAACAGCAAAAACAGGGCGGAAGCTGGACAAAACTACTCCACAGGCTCGGTTGGGAACTAGGCTCGAAACCTTTAGAAGTCTTTGTAGTCGGCCTGGTCTTGGAGGAACTCGGCAGCAGTCGGATCTTCGTCTTCTTCTCCAAAACCTACTATACATATATGAACAAGGTGAGTACTTTCGTACTCAGCAAGCCGGAAAAGATGCCATGTCGGTCAGACAAAGAGGCCAAGGGTTTTATTTGCACTTTTCTTTGCAAACACTAGTGAGTTAACTTTTAGTTGTCGGAAAGAGGCTCGCGCCTCGATCCATTCCACAAGTTGCTTTTCAACAACTCGCCACTTAATGAATCAAGCATATATATATGTATATCGTCTTTTACTTCGCATTTGTTGGTCCTGTATCTCCCGAGTAGCTACAACCACTCGTTGACCCTGAGACTCGCCTACAACCAAATCTCAGCTGTGGCACTTAATGCCCGCTACGCTGGCTACAACCAGCTAGCTCATCCGCCGCCCTGGCTACAACCCGGGGGCTCAACTCGCTATCTTGCTTCCCTGGCTACAACCTGGGAGCTCAAGCTTGCTCATCTGGCTTCCCTGGCTACAACCCGGGAGCACAAACTTGATCAACTTGCTGCCCTGGCTACAACCCGGGAGCTTGATCAATCCGTCTTCTGGCTACAACCCGAAGACATCTGCACATCTGCCGCCCTGGCTACAACCCGGGGGCTCAAGTTTGCTGCCCTGGCTACAACCTAGGAGCATGATCTTCATCCTGTTTACTTTTCACACAATTGATTATGGTGCTTAACACCCCGGATCACACAGATCCGTTTCTGGCCACACAGGCCTTCCGTTTGCTTACTCGGCAAACTCTGGTCACGGTTCCCTTTCCATCAAACACTTTCACAAATCACTGGCAAACAAATCTACGCTATGGGAATCACCTTGCATCGCCCTTAACCGTGGGCACGGCTGTTCGAACAGTTCTGCTAAACTCTGCAGAGGGTGTGCGCTTTACCCATCCGACACGAAAATTACACCGAGTACTGGCCTGTACCCAGAAATTCGTGACAAGGCCATTTCCAAAGCCAGTCTAGGGTTATCTAATGCCAGCCGAAAGATCCACACAGGATTCAGTGGTCGGCACTGAACTTCCCTAAACCTACTATTTACTTGGCCAGGGGCATCCCATAATACCCGCATGGTCGCACTGTAAGATGCTCGGATGGAATCCCCAAAGGAAACGGTCCTTAATGATAATACATAGCCAAGCCACACAGGCACTGTCTCTGTACATCAAGATTTTCACAACTTTATTTGTTTCGCAATCACGCCGATACACAAAGTACCGGGTTTTCCAATCAGTTTAGTAAAACCCAAAGTTTTCCCAACAACAAACAACGTTGCAGAGCTAAGCCATTCTACTCGGCATCGTATCCTCAGATAGGATGCTAGCGTGCCATTTGTGGGGCTCTCAAGGGAGAATATATCAACATCCTACCAAAACAAGTGCTACTACTGGGTAGGTCCATCGGTTGCGCTTGCAAACCGAGGCCGATCAGTTTAAAAAGGTGTAAACTAAGCATGCATATATTTTCCAAACAACATAGTTTTGCATATATGGGGAAACAATATGATCAAAGAGGCTTGCCTTGTTCCAAGGAGGGGTCTTCTTCGGCGAAGGCGGCTTCTGGATCGTCTACCGGTTCAGGCTCTGAACAAGCAGAAAAAGAAACACTGATAAGCAGGAGGGGTAAAACACCAAGAAAAGGATCAAGAAGTAGTCGGCTGCAGAAAAGGAGGCAGTCGGCTGAACCAGGCTTGCGAACCAGGCGACAGAGCTCCAAAGCTTGAGAGAAGAACAAGAACTCAGCAGAGCTAGAGCTGGCCGGTTTGCAAAACAAAGGAAGAAGGAGCATGGATGGCTCAATATATAGCCGGCGTGCAAGAGTGAGGCACGGAGGAGCTGGGCAACGGCTAGGGAGAAAAAGTCAAGGTGAACTGAGAAAGGATTTGACAGGGAGTGACTTTGGAGTCCAACTGGTCAGGAGAGTTGGCAGGCACTATAGCTGCGAGGAGACATTAAGGTCAAGGCTAGGACAGGTTGGAGAAATCTCACTGACAGGGCTTCGGACTGACCACTGGTCCAAGCGATGCAGCAGGTTATTGTCCATCGGTCCAAGCGGTGCTGCTGGCAGGTGAAGACTGGTTCTTCTCCACTTCGGTAGTTGCCGTCCAACGGGCGGGTACAACTCGGGGGACAAGGAAACAGCTGGTCTCAACAAGGTAGTCGGCCACTTCACAGTGCTTACTCGGCAGCAAGGAGGTCCGAGTAAGACAAAGGAAAGGGCAAGATACAAGGACTGAGTAGCACTCTACTCGGCTCAAGGGAGAAGGTAGTCGGCTGGCTAGGGAGAAAAACTGGGGCACAGCTGACAGGATAGGAAGGGAGCTCGGGAAAGCGAAGACTAGCGGGAAAAGAAAAACGGGTCGTTACAAACCTCCCCCACATAACAGAATCTCGTCCCGAGATTCAGCTACTCGGCGAAGAGCTCCGGGTACTCAGCTTGAAGGCGATCTTCTCGTTCCCACGTAGCTTCATCCTCCGAATGGTTACTCCATTGCACCTTGCAAAATTTGACCGTCTTTCGTCTTGTACATCTATCCCTTGTCTCAAGAATCCGAGTCGGGCGTTCCTTATACGTGAGGTTGCGTTGTACGTTGATCTCTTCCAACGGAACTTGCTCTTCTGGGATGCGAAGGCATTTCTTCAACTGGGACACATGGAACACGTCGTGGACGTCAGAGAGTTCTTCGGGCAACTCTAGTTGATACGCCACCACTCCGCGTCTGTCAACGATAGGGTAAGGTCCGATGTAGCGAGGCGCTAGCTTTCCACTCATTCCGAATCTCTTTGTTCCTCGTAGGGGTGATACTCAGAGATACACATGGTCTCCTATCTGAAACTCGAGCTCTCGTCTCCGATTATCCTCATAGTTCTTCTGTCGGGCTTGGGCGGTCTTCAAGCGCTCTCGGATAACCTTAACTCGCTCTTCTGCCTCTTTCAAAATGTCTGGTCCAAAAACCATCTTTTCTCCCACGTCTGTCCAACAGAGTGGAGTTCTACACTTGCGTCCATATAGAGCTTCATTGGGGGCCATCTGGATACTGGCTTGATAGCTGCTGTTGTAGGAGAACTCGGCATAAGGCAGACAGAGATCCCAGGTTCCTTCAAAGTCCAGGGCACATGCTCTTAGCATATCTTCCACGATCTGGTTTACTCTCTCGGTCTGTCCATCCGTCTGGGGGTGATATGCAGTACTGAAATTTAGATTGGTGCCCATTGCCTCATGCAACTTTTGCCAAAAGTGGGAGGTGAACTGAGCTCCTCGGTCAGACACTATCTTCCTTGGGACTCCATGTTGGCAGACAACCTTGGTCAGATACAACTCAGCTAACTTCTTAGCCGGGTAGGTGGTCTTGACGGGGATAAAGTGGGCGACTTTGGTCAGTCGGTCCACTATTACCCAGATGGAATCATGTCCTGTCGGGGTCTTAGGTAATCCAACGATGAAATCCATTCCTATTTCTTCCCATTTCCACTCGGGTATCCTTAAGGGCTGAAGCAATCCTGCTGGCTTCTGATGCTCTGCTTTAACCCTTTGACAAATGTCACAAACCGCGACATACTTGGCAATATCTCGCTTCATTCCAGGCCACTAGTAATGATCCTTTATATCCTTGTACATCTTGGTACTTCCTGGGTGGATGGAATAAGCGGACTCATGGGCTTCTCTCAAGATTAAGTCTCGGATTTCCTTTCTGTCGGGCATGCAAATGCGTTTTCCAAGCCAAACAGTTCCTTTGCTGTCGATGGAGAACTCGGGGGCTTTTCCTTGGGTCATGCTTTCCTTAATAGAGACAATCTTTTCATCTACCTTTTGAGCTTCTCTGATCTAGTTCTCCAATGTAGGCTAAATCAGCAAAGTCGCCAGCGTTCCTGGCTTGACCATATTTATCCTTAGCTTTTCCAATTCTCGACTTAGCTCGGGTTGAAGGGGCAAGGTCAAGATGGCATTGCAATGGATTTTCCGACTGAGGGCATCGGCAACAACATTTGCCTTGCCAGGGTGGTAATGTATTCCAAGGTCGTAATCTTTAATCAACTCAAGCCATCTTCTTTGTCTGAGATTAAGCTCGGTCTGAGTGAAGATGTACTTCAGGCTTTTGTGATCAGTGTATACTTCACACCGATTCCCAATCAGGTAGTGGCGCCATATCTTCAAGGCATGCACTACTGCTGACAACTCTAGGTCATGGGTCAGGTAGTTCAGCTCATGAGGTCTTAACTGTCTAGAGGCATAAGCAACCACTCTTCCTTCCTGCATAAGTACACAGCCTATGCCTAACCGGGATGCATCACAGTATACCTCAAAATCTTTCCTGATATTCGGAAGGATCAACACGGGTGGAGTGGTCAGCCTTTTCCTTAATTCCAGGAAACTTTCCTCACAGGCGTCATCCTACTCAAACTTCTTTTCCTTCTTTAGCAATTCTGTCATGGGTTTGGCAATCCTTGAAAATCCTTCAATGAATCTCCGATAGTATCCAGCCAAACCTAGGAAACTTCTCACTTCCCCGGGTCTCTTACTTTCCCCGGGTCCACTTCTACTCCTTGGGCAGTGGCCACATGCCCGAGGAAAGCAACTCGGTCTAGCCAGAACTCACACTTCGAGTACTTGGCAAACAACTGGTGTTCTCTTAACTTTCCTAGAACCATTCTCAGATGTCCAACATGTTCTTGCTCATCCTTGGAGAAGATTAGGATATCGTCCATAAATACCACGACAAACTTGTCGAGATATTCCATGAATACCTTATTCATAAGACTCATGAAGAAAGCTGGGGCATTAGTGAGTCCGAAGGACATCACTGTATACTCATATAATCCATAACGGGTCAGGAAAGCTGTCTTGGGTATATCCTCAGGTCTGATCTTCAGCTGGTGGTATCCTGATCTCAAATCAACCTTAGAGAAAACTTTAGCTCCTTGCAGCTGGTCGAACAGATCATCAATCCTTGGTAAAGGATACTTATTCTTGATAGTTACTCCATTCAGCGCGTGATAATCAACGCACATCCTCTTGGTCTTATCTTTCTTTTCCACTAGGAGCACTGGAGCTCCCCAAGGTGATGTGCTAGGTCACACAAAACCTAGGCTCTCAAGTTCTTCTATCTGCTTTTTCACTTCGGCTAACTCTTTAGCCGCCATTCTATAGGGTCTCTTGGATATGGGTGTTGTGCCGGGTAGCAACTCTATAGAGAACTCAATCTCTCTGTCAGGAGGCATTCTGGGTAGACTGTCTGGGAAGACATCAGAGTACTCATTGATCACCGGCACTTCTTCCAGAGGGGCCATTTGCACAGAACTCAGGAGAGATTGGCTTTTAGGGTTTCCAGGAGAGGCAAACTTTACTTCTTGTCCAAAAGGGCACCGCAGGGTTATGGTGCTAGTTGCACAGTCTATTTGGCCTTTGTGCTTAGCTAACCAGTCCATGCCTAGAATCAAATCCAAGCCTTGTGATTCCAGGACAATGGGGTTGGCTGAGAAACTAACTCCTGCAATTACCAAGGTAACTCCAGGGCAAGACTGGTCTGACCTAAACTCCTTGCCAGGGGAGTGTATGACCATAGGTATCCTAAGGTCTTGAACATCCCAACCATACTTATCCACAAAAGATTGAGAAATAAAAGAATGCGATGCTCCAGAATCAAACAGAACAACTGCAGGTACGGAGTTGACAAGAAACGTACCCATTACCACATCTGAAGCTTCTCGGGCTGTCTCCGACTGGATATGATTGACTCGGCCACGTCCAAAGGCCGGAGGGGCACGAGAGGCAGATCCATTAGCATGTGTAGTCGGCTGTCCTCGACTAAACACAGGGGCTCTTGAAGCACTGGCGTTGGGGCGTCCAGAGGTTGCAGGGTCTTGCTTCTGGGGGCAGTGTCGGGCGAAATGACCCAACTCGTTGCAGTTGTAGCATCGGCTTCCTGGGGCACTCGGGATACTCCTCTGCTGTAGACCGGCTGGGGTAGGGTGACTTGCACCGGTGCTTGCACTGAGGGGTCGGGACTGAACAGAAGAAGCCGGGCGGGAAGCAGATGGGCGAAACACCTGCTCTTGAAACTGGGATGGGGCAAACTGACGGGAAGGACTGGGGAGATAGGGCCTGGTACTCGGACCACTACGAGACTGCATCTGGGAGGCCTTGCGCCTGCAAAAAACGTCGATCTCCTTCCTCGCGTCTTCAACCACTAAGGCTCTGTTGACCATGTGCTGGAAGGTAGGGAAGTCATGGGCAAGAAGCTGGATCTTCATTGCCACATTCATCCCTTTCAGAAACCTTCTGATTTTCTTCTTGTCCGTGTTCACGTCCTCAAGTGCATAGCGAGCCAGATGGTTGAACCTGCTCAGGTACTCGCTGATGCTGGAATGTCCCTATTTGAGGTTGTTGAACTCTTCTCTCTTGATGTCTATTACTCCTTCTGGGACATGTGCAGCTCTGAAGGCTTCAGCAAACTCGGGCCAGGCGATGTTGGCAGCATCTTGATGGGCAGCACAGTAGTTCTCCCACCAGTCGGCTGCTGGACCTCGTAGTTGATGTGCTGCAAACTGGGTTTTCTCCATAGGGGTGCACTGCACTAGGTTCAACTTTCTATCCATATCCTTTAGCCAGTCGTCAGCCTCTACTGGCTCAGCAGTCTGCGAAAACTCGGCTGGACGGGACCTCATGAAGTCGGCAAGCTTGGAGCGGCCAAGAGCTTGTGCTGGTGGAGCTTGATGGAGAAGAGGCTGTATTGCGGCCAAGTTCTGAGCAATGCCTTGCAAGATCTGGGTCTGGATGGCCATAAGCTGCTGGGGGTCTACTGGAAGGTGAGGAGGTTGAGGCAATCCTCCAGGGTTTGCTGCTGCAGCGGCAGAGGCACCAAGGCCGGCTGCACGACCATTTCCGGACACCCGATCATGAGTCTGCTCCACTTCTTGTTCCTCCGCGGTGTCGATGTTTTACACCGGCAATAAATATATGGGGCTACTCGGCGGATGGAAACTCGGTGGATTGCAAAGGAACACAGAGGGATTTTATACTGGTTCAGGCCCTCAATGTGAGGTAATACCCTACGTCCAGTTGTGGTGTTATTCCTTTGAGAATATACGGTGGTAGTTCTGATGAACTTGTGTGCACCTATGAGCTTATGAGTGCTCTTCTGTCTTCTGCCCTCATGGGGCGCCCTGCCTCCCCTTATATACTGGGGGACAGGGTTACAAGGTAGGAGTCCCCATCGGATTACGACTAGGAGATCTCCCCTTAGAGATATAACGCACCCGACTAGGACTGTATATTCCTTTCTACACAAGGTGAAGTCTGCCGAATCTAGCTATATCTCTAATTACAAGGCTAGGCCCATCCTCTGTCCGAGTGGCCCATATGCTTGTCATGAGGTACCCGGGGCCCATGGCACCCACAGTAGCCCCCGAGACCTTCATAGTTGAGTCACAGCTGATGCCGAGTGCTCATCCTCCACGGTGAAGTCTTCCCGAGTGCATTGCTCCCGAGTGCTCTTTGTCTGAGTGCTGCTTCTCCCGAGTCCTGCTTCATGTCAGCTGGCAGCGAGGCTATGAAGGGCTCCATGTAGATGTTGGAATAGTGTGCGCCGAATAGGCGCACCTATTAGGTGTAGCCCCCGACTTTGTGCTTAATTGTGAAGACAATTAAACATAAAGTCAAAGATCTTTAACCTTGTAGTCTTTCCCGAGTAGATTACTACTGGTACATGAGACTCTTCGGTATCATGTCAACCAGAATATAATTTATAGTCTTGCCGAGCAGGGAACTACTCGTATGTAGGACTCTTCGACTTCATGTCAGTCGGAATGTATGTTTATAGTCTTGCCGAGTAGGATGCTACTCGTATATGGGACTCTTCAGCGTCATGTCAGCTGGAAAGGGGGTGTTTATAGTCTTTTCCGAGTAGTATACTACTCGAAAATCAGACTCATCGGCATCATGTCAGCCGGAATGATTATTTATAGTCTTTCCCAAGTAATATACTACTCGAAAATTAGACTCGTCAACTTCATGTCAGCTGGAAAAGGTGTTTATAGTCTTTCCCGAGTGGCGTCCCATTCGGAAGTTAGACTCTTCAGCTCGTCAGCTGGAAGAATGTTTATAGTCTTTCCCGAGTAGTGCACTACTCGAAGGTTAGACTCATCCGCGTCATGTCAGCGGGAATGAGAATTTTATAGTCTCTCTCGAGTAGTGTACTACTCGAAAGTTAGACTCATCCGCGTCATGTCAGCGGGAATGAGAATTTTATAGTCTCTCCCGAGTAGTGTACTACTCGAAAGTTAGACTCATTCGCGTCATGTCAGCGGGAATGAAGATTTATAGTCTCTCCCAAGTAGTGCACTACTCGAAAGTTAGACTCATCAGCGTCATGTCGGCTGGAATAACGTTGCTCATGGCAACTGGTGGCCACGCGTGTCGGCCGAATACCACTTTATGAAAAATAAATCCATTGCGTGGTTAGGTGTACTCGAGAGAGATACCTGCATCCCCAATTTTAATGAAGACCAGCTTGTGATCCTTGTAAGGATATATCCTCGAGACCTGGTGGATAAGACAGATACCTAAACATATTTGTTTAGCAATAAGGCTCTCATGAAGCATATCTGTTTACCTCATCGGCTCCTGTTAGTAGCACCAACGCTATAATTTCAACTCAGCCTGCGGGCGGCCCACATGGGGCATGCTATTGTAGGAACTCATGTCTTGGTGGCTGTTACCAAATAAGTCGGCCTGAACCGACCTACTCAGCATAGCTCTATAGAAGTAGCATCCATCGCATGTCAGGATGAGTACGGCGGTATTGGTAATCGCAATCAGCCAGAGGGATCCTTGTCGGCAAGCCTTTCCGACTTACGTTCTGGATGCAAACTGGTTGCCACGTAAGCCTGAGTGGGTATAATGCAGGATCTGCTTGCCCTCCTTAGGTGTGACGCAGTGCATGAGAACTTCGGATGCGCTTTGACGATGTAAGTCTTCTCTGACTTGGGTAAGGCCGAACAAGGTACCCAAACCTTGCATTAGCAGAGGGTTCGGCTGGCGACCCTCATGAGGCGTACCCAACCTGACAGAACTGTGACCAAATAAGGTACCCGAACCTAGCATTAGCGTAGGATTCGGCTGGCGACCCTCATGGGGCGTACCCTACTTAGCCGAGTGGTAAACAGCCCCGACTGGCGCCGGGGGCCGATTGTTGGCTCGCATGGAGCGTAGTCGGGGAAGATGACGTCCCGACTGGCGCAAGTACTCGGTGAGTAGCCCTCATGGAGCATCCCGAGTGTATTTTAGCAGACTTGTCCAGCCCCCGAGCGTAGGAGATGGGCTCGCAGCCCTGAGTTCCTATCACGCGTATCCGGAGCTGGGCCTGCAATATAAAAATATCGGATGAGTAGCATCTGATGATGGAAATAATCACCCGAATAAAATGTATTTTACAATGTATGTAAATACGTGTTCTTCCTCTTTTTGATATTAATTTCCTCGAGTAGTTGACCCCTTACGTTTAAGCACTCTGCCCGACTAGTCATAGCCCCTAGCGTCGGGAGTTGGCTCATGGCTCTTTCCCAGGCACGCGTTTTGGGTGACTTGAGTTCGTCTTACATGGAGCAGAGTTTCACGGATCGAGATTTATGCTACTCGAGTACTTTTGTAATCATTTAAGAGCAAAAACGGAAAAAAGTAAATGCGCAGCTTGTACACCTATTAGGTGTAAGCGGCTGTGGCACTAGCAAGGCCGAGTGAGGAGATGTTTATCAGAAAGCGACTTAGCTGTTCGGTATTTGGGAGTGGGGATGCCATCCTCGTGTTTGAGCTTGTGAGCCCCCGAGCATGTCACTTGTTGTTCTGATAATCCTCAGTTGTTGAAGGTCGAAGGCGGTTGTGACCGACTGCCACAATGGAGCCGTCTGACTTGCGTTTGCGATTCCCAGCTTTAGTCGGGACCGCGTCGTCGGTGTCGTCCCGCTTCTTCTGTCAGGGTGACTTGTTGTCATCGAGGGCCTCGGCAACAGCGTGGGCCGAGTCGGCGTACTTGTTTGCCATGTCGAATAGGGCCTTGACAGAGTTGGGAGGCTTCCGCGTGAATTTGTCGATGAACGAGGTGTCTTTGACTCCTTTTCGAAAGGTGGTGATGACGACCTCGTCCTTGATCTTCGGGATTGAGTTCCTCTTCTCAGAAAACCTCTTGATGAAGTCACGAAGAGACTCGTTCTTCCTTTGATGCAACTGATATAAGTCGTACTCGGAAGATGGCCTCTCGTATGTCCCCTAGAAGTTGGCGATGAAGCATTCTTGGAGTTCTGCCCATGAGCCGATTGATTGCTTGGGAAGTCCTGTTAGCCATGTCCTCGCTGAGTCGGCTAGAGCGACTGGGAGGTAGTTAGCCATGACTTTGTGATTTCCCCCAGCTGCTCGGATCGCCAGAGTATAGACCATGAGCCAGGACTCGGGATTGGTCTTGCCATCGTATTTGTCGATGCCTGTAGGCTTGAAACTCGACGGCCAGTCGACCTGTTGTAGCTCCTGGGTGAAGGCCGGTATGCCTTCGTCTTCATGAGGACTCCGACCCCGACTACGGCGGCGAAACCGCTCGTGGTGGAGGCCGAAATGCTCGTTCTCATCTTCCAGTTGGCGTTGCTCGTCTTCTTCTCGTTCGCGGCGCCAAGCATTGGTGTCCTGCCGAAGATCACGCCATAGTTGGCCTCGGAGATCCCGGTTGTCCCGACGGTTACTTCGACGTTGCCGGTTGTTGTTTGGGTTGCCGAGTGACGTTTGGCGTGACTCCATGTGCAGCCGACTAGAGCCGGCCGCTCGGCGTCGCTTTGAGGTAGACGAGACTGCCATTGGGGATGCCGACCGATTAGTTGGTATGAGGGTATCGCCCGACTGTTGGTGCTGCTGGCATGCAGCAGCGGTAAGCATGGCTTTTATCCTTGCAATCGTCGGGGTGGCCTGGTCATCAGGCCCAAGTTGGACCGTGTCCAGTAGGGTTGTGGCGGCCACGATGTTCTGTTGTGGTGTGACGAAGACGTCGTGGTCGCCAACTTTTGTTTGGAGGGTTTGTTGCTGAGCGGTTCGCCCAGCCCTGCGTAGGCCGTTGTTGCGGGCGTGCAGGCGTCTTGCTTCTTCCTCCTGTTGTTCTCGCAGTCGGCAGGCCTCCTCCTCTTGCTGTTTGCATAGTCGGCGTGATTCCTGAGTAGGAGTAGAGCCTTTGGATGCCATGAAGATTTGTCGTGGCGGAGAGAAGCTTGCCGAGCTGCTGTCCGACTTAGAGTCGTAGTCCGACTGGAAGTCAGAGTCCGACTTCGAGTCGAAGTCGGGATGGTTGATGGGGATGAGTATAACTCCAACCTCCTCAGATCCGATCTCGAGCGGCTCGGGGCCGTATCCGATTCGAACTCCGGGGGATCAGGTTTGCCGCGTCGGATGTAGATTGTAGATATCCACGGCGTCGCCGAGTCCGAACGGGAAATTGACGATCTCTTCCCTTCTCGGCCCGATCTCGGCCGGCTCGAAACCGAGTCCGAGTCGAACACTGAAAGGAAGAGTTGTCCCTGGACTTGGGCGTATAGGAGATCGCTGCGGCACGTCGTCGAAGATTGCCGCAGCGTCGTGTGGGCCGACTGGCGCGGAGTCAGCTGGTTCCTCAGTCGGTTGGATCGGGTCCATGTCGGCCAAGGCGAGATTGCCAAACATGTCGGCGACGAAGTCGAGGCTTCCGAATGAGATTGTATCTCCAGGAGAGAATTTGTCGCCGTCGACTTCGGTTGCTGGATCCATCGAGCTTGTAGATGTAGATCGCGCCAAAGCCCCTACCTGGCGCGCCAACTGTCGATGTTTTACACCGGCAATAAATATATGGGGCTACTCGGCGGATGGAAACTCGGTGGATTGCAAAGGAACACAGAGGGATTTTATACTGGTTCAGGCCCTCAATGTGAGGTAACACCCTACGTCCAGTTGTGGTGTTATTCCTTTGAGAATATACGGTGGTAGTTCTGATGAACTTGTGTGCACCTATGAGCTTATGAGTGCTCTTCTGTCTTCTGCCCTCATGGGGCGCCCTGCCTCCCCTTATATACTGGGGGACAGGGTTACAAGGTAGGAGTCCCCATCGGATTACGACTAGGAGATCTCCCCTTAGAGATATAACGCACCCGACTAGGACTGTATATTCCTTTCTATACAAGGTGAAGTCTGCCGAATCTAGCTATATCTCTAATTACAAGGCTAGGCCCATCCTCTGTCCGAGTGGCCCATATGCTTGTCATGAGGTACCCGGGGCCCATGGCACCCACACGCGGCGGTAAGCAGGTTGTTGAGGACTGGACCTTGGCCTTCAAAACCCAAGCGAGCTGGAGCACGAACAGCACGGTGCTGACGTTCTGCCATCTGGTCCTAGAAAAGGGCAACCAAGGGAGAAAGGCTCAGCAAGGATATCGGCAACCAAACCGATGAAACAGATGAAGGAGCATCAAGATCAGCAAGACGGATTCAAGCAGCAGAATAAAAAACATACTCGGGAACCCAGCCACAACAAAAAGAAGACAGATAGGGCACTGGAACCTAGGGGCTGATACCAAAGATCCACGCAGGAGCCAAGGTTAGTTAGGTAACCAAAAGTTTCAAAAATATTTCCAAAGTCTTCAAGGCAGAGAAAGATACTCAGACAAGTCCTAGCTTTTCTCAAATAGTATAGTTTTTCAAAATATGATCCTCAAAGCCATCTACACGCGTAGGGTTTCGCTCCTAGGGCCAACCTTTGCTCTGATACCATTCTGTGACGCCTCCCGACTAGGTGGAAGGCCACCATGTGCATACGGCACCCGATCCCAGGATCAGTAGTCGGGTACGCACAACAATGATACAACTCAGAGTTACAATAAATACATATCAGAGTACACATATATATATACAAGGAGATCCTGTGGGTGCCATGGGCCCCGGGTACCTCATGACAAGCATATGGGCCACTCGGATAGAGGATGGGCCTAGCCTTGTAATTAGAGATATAGCTAAATTCGGCAGACTTCGCCTTGTATGGAAAGGAATATACAGTCCTAGTCGGGTGCGTTATATCTCTAAGGGGAGATCTCCTAGTCATAATCCGATGGGGACTCCTACCTTGTAACCTTGTCCCCCAGTATATAAGGGGAGGCAGGGCGCCCCCTGAGGGCACACCAAATCATTAATCACGAGAAGAGCTCATAGAAGCACACGGCCATACAGTTCATCAGAACTACCACCGTATATCCTCAAAGGAATACATACAAACTGGACGTAGGGTATTACCTCACATCGAGGGCCTGAACCAGTATAAAATTTCTTTGTGTTCCTTTGCAATCCACCGAGTTTCCATCCGCCGAGTAGCCCCATATATTTATTGCCGGTGTAAAACATCGACAGTTGGCGCGCCAGGTAGGGGCTTCGGCGCGATCTACATCTACAAGCTCGATGGATCCAGCAACCGAAGTCGACGGCGGCAAACTCCCCCCCGGAGATACAATCGCATTCAGAAGCCCTGACTTCGTCGCCGACCAGATCGGCAATCTCACCCCGGCCGACACGGACCCGATCCAACCGGCCGAGGAACCAGCTGACTCCGCGCCAGTCGGCCCACACGACGCTGCGGCAATCTTCGACGACATGCTGCGGCGATCTCCAATACGCCCGAGTCCAGGGACAACTCTTCCTTTCAGTGTTCGACTCGGACTCGGTTCTGAGCCGGCCGAGATCGGGCCGAGAAGGGAAGAGATCGTCAACTTCCCGTTCGGACTCAGCGACGCCGCGGATATCTACAATCTACATCCGACGCGGCAAACCCGATCCCCTGGAGTTCGACTCGGATACGGCTCCGAGCCGCTCGAGATCGGATCTAGGGAGGTCGGAGTTGTAATCACCCCCATCAACTATTCCGACTACGACTCTCAGTCGGACTACGACTCCCAGTCGGATTCCGACTCCAAGTCGGATACCAGCTCGGCAAGCTTCACTCCGCCGCGAGAAATTTTCATGGCATCCAGAGGCTCTACTCCTATTCAGGAATCATGCCGACGACACGAGCCACAAGAGGAGGAGGCCTGCCGACTGCAAGAACAACAGGAGGAAGAAGCAAGACGCCTGCACGCCCGCAACGACGATCTACGCAAGGCTGAGCAAACCGCTCAGCAGCAAATCCTCCAAACTCGAGTCGGCGACCACGATGTCTTCGTTACTCCCCAACAGAACATCGTGGCCGCTGCAACCCTACTGGACACAGTCCAGCTTGGGCCTGATCATCAGGCCACCCCAACGATCGCAAGGATAAAAGCCATGCTTACCGCTGCTGCATGTCAGCAGCACCAACAGTCGGGAGATACCCTCATACCGACCAACCGGTCGGCATCCCCAATGGCAGTCTCGTCTACCTCAAAGCGACGCCGAGTGGCCGGCTCTAGTCAGCTGCACACGGAGTCACGCCAAATGTCATTCGGCAACCCAAACAACAACCGGCAACGTCGAAGTGACCGTCGGGACAACCGGGATCTCCGAGGCCAACTATGGCGTGATCTTCGGCAGGACACCAATGCTCGGCGCCGCGAACGAGAAGAAGACGAGCAACGCCAACTGGAAGACGAGAACGAGCATTTCGGCCTCCACCACGAGCGGTTTCGCCGCCGTAGTCGGGGTCGGAGTCCTCATGAAGACGAAGGCATACCGGCCTTCACCCAGGAGCTACAACAGGTCGACTGGCCGTCGAGTTTCAAGCCTACAGGCATCGACAAATACGATGGCAAGACCAATCCCGAGTCCTGGCTCACGGTCTATACTCTGGCAATCCGAGCAGCTGGGGGAAATCACAAAGTCATGGCTAACTACCTCCTAGTCGCTCTAGCCGACTCAGCGAGGACATGGCTAACAGGACTTCCCAAGCAATCAATCGGCTCATGGGCAGAACTCCCAGAATGCTTCATCGCCAACTTCCAGGGGACATATGAGAGGCCATCTTCCGAGTACGACTTATATCAGTTGCATCAAAGGAAGAACGAGTCTCTTCGTGACTTCATCAAGAGGTTTTCTGAGAAGAGGAACTCAATCCCGAAGATCAAGGACGAGGTCGTCATCACCGCCTTTCGAAAAGGAGTCAAAGACACCTCGTTCATCGACAAATTCACGCGGAAGCCTCCCAACTCTGTCAAGGCCCTATTCGACATGGCAAACAAGTACGCTGACTCGGCCCACGCTGTTGCCGAGGCCCTCGATGACAACAAGTCACCCTGACAGAAGAAGCGGGACGACACCGACGACGCGGTCCCAACTAAAGCTGGGAATCGCAAACGCAAGTCAGACGGCTCCATTGTGGCAGTCGGTCACAACCGCCTTCGACCTTCAACAACTGAGGATTATCAGAACAACAAGTGACATGCTCGGGGGCTCACAAGCTCAAACACGAGGATGGCATCCCCACTCCCAAATACCGAACAGCTAAGTCGCTTCCTGATAAATATTTCTTCACTCGGCTTTACCAATTCCGCAGCCGCTTATACCTATTAGGTGCCTACACCTAATAGGTGCACAAGCCGCACTCTTATCTGTTTTTGCTCTTAAATGATTGCAAAAGTACTCAAGTAGCATAAATCCTAATCCGTGTGTAACGCCCTGGTTTCCAGGCCGTTAAAAACTATTTTCGTAAAAACCCTAATTTCAAAAACTTGGATTCTTTGTGTGTGCTTAAGGACTAAGTGCCGTAAATCTCAGATCCAAGCTCCCTTTGAAACTCTAAATCCTCGATCCCAAACTCTTTCCGATTCCGAGACTCGAATTTTGCAGTTCGATAGTCTCTCTCAAAACCCCCTCGGAAAAATTCAAAATCTAAACCCCCTTCGAATTCCTTCAGAAGCCTTTACTCACTCCTCCCAAAAAAATACCCGGGTTCGAATTTTGCAATTCGAAGCCCTCCGATAAAACTCTTCGAAAATCATCCTTGCAACCTTTCAGTGAAATCTCTTCATTTTGTTCCTCTCAAAAATTTAGATTTTCATCGAGAACTCCCTTCCCGCAACTTGCCAAATTTATATATTTCCAAAAGTCCTCAAATCCCAAGAATTAAATTCAAGTTCCAATATTCCCTCAAGGTACTCCAATTCTATTCCATTACAAAATTCCCAAAGTATCCCTGAGAATCAAGTTCCAGTATTACATCCAAATCCAGTCCCCTTTGGAATCTCCTTCTTTCTTTTTCCAAATATATCCAAACCCAGACAAAAACCTCAAAAAAGTGCTCTCCAGAAATTTCGGATTTAATCCCATTAGAAGTCCTCCAATATTCCTTTTAAAATCCCTTTTTGAGATCCTCCAAATATCCTCTAAAAACAATCCTCTGGAAAATATCAAAGTCCACTGTGTCTTTGGGCCGTCTCTCTCTCCCTGGCCTGAACCAGCTCGGCCTCTGTCGCAACCAGCCGAAGCCGGGACCCACCAGCCAGGCCGCCAGCCGCGCCCTCTCGCGCTCGCCCGCGCCCTGCCACGTGCCACTCCCCGGCCTCGCACCCCGCGCGCACGCCGCGCAGGTGCCTCTTTCCGGACCCCGTCGACCACAGCCGAGCACGAGGCCGCCCGCGCCCGCGACAGCCCGTGCCCGTGCCTCTCCAGCCCGTGCCCGTGCCTCTCCAGCCCGTGCCCGTGCCCTCCAGCCCGTGCCTCTCCAGCCCGTGCCCGTGCCCCTCCAGCCCGTGCCTCTCCAGCCCGTGCCCGTGCCCCTCCAACCCGTGCCCCTCCAGTCCGTGCCCCACTCCGTGCCCAAACGCCGACATGTGGACCCCGCACGTCGGACCCATCCCCTACCTCGCGCCTCTCCCTTTTCTCTCTCATCTCCCGAACCTTCTCGCCCATCCCCGAGCCGGCCGCCTCCTTGCGCACGCCCATCACCCCGGGCCCGCACGCCAGCGGCACGGAGGCCGAACGCGCCCGCGCGCCCCGCGGACAGCCGGTCGTCGTCGTCTTCCCGTCGTCGATCTCTCTCTGCTTTCTCTCTCTTTCTCTCGATCCTTCTTCTCTCCTCCCAACACCGTCCGTGCCCATACCTCTCTGTCCCGGCCCGACCCCCTTCGTCAACCCCGCAGGACACGCCCCTCGGCCGCCGGCGCAAATCGCCCCGCCCCTCCTGCTCGATCTTCCCGGTCAAAAGCCTCGATTCGTCTTGCCGCGCATCCCGTCGCCATACCCCTCTGCCTCTCTGTCTCCCTTCTTCGTGTCTCACGGCAGCACGAGGTAGCCCGATGACGCCAGCCACAGCGCTGCACCATTGATGCGCCTCGACGGCTGAGCTTGAGCTTATCCCGTGCTCCCATCACCCTTATCCGCTGACCGATAGCTCCCGAGCTCCTCTATAAATAGGAGAACCCCCTCCGCCATTTCGGTCGCCAAGCCGAACACCCAAGACTAGCTCGCCACCGGGAGCATCCCTCCGCCGCTTTCTGACCAAGCTTCCACCGCCGATCCAGGGCGCCGCTGACCAAACCGCCGCCACCACCGAGTCCCCTGAGCCACCCCGAAGCACCTCCACCCCTCACCGCCGCCGATTAGCCACTAAATCGAAAACCCCCAAATCCTTCCTCCGCCGCCCGCCATTACCGAAGCTTCGGAGTTCACCGTCGCACAAGGTAGAGACCATCTTTCTCCCTCCGTTCTCCTCCCCGCAGAGCACCGCCCCAACCGTGTCCATCCCCAAGCTCCCGACCTCACTCCACCACCGCCGGCATTCCGCCGCCGCCGCCCATCCTTTCTCTCTCTTCGCCGCTCCTGTCTCGTGTCGCCGGCCGCCGTCGACCGCCGTTAATCCAATCCGAGCCGGCCACCTCTTTCCTCATCCTTTCCGCTCCCCGCCGCCCTGTCCCTTTTTCCCGGCGCGCCGCCGCTCGCCGAAATCCTCCCCGGCCGCCGCTAGCCGTCGATCTCTTCCCCGGCCTCTCTCTCTCTGTCTCTCTCTGTGTCTCTACAAGTGAGCCATGCCCTCCCTCTTTCTCTGAGCCTTACATGTGGGTCCCTACATCTTCTCTCTCTAGCCACTGACAAGTGGGCCACCATCCTCAGTTCCACTCTCCAGCCACTGATCCAGGGTCCCACCTGTCAGCCCAATTTCCAGAATTAATTCCTTTCCCAATAATTCAAATAATCCTTTTCTTATTCCAGAAAAATCCCTAAAACTCCCAAAATTCATATCTTTTCAACCGTAACCCCGATTGAGCCCGTTCAAGTCTCTAAACTTTTCTAAAAATAAGATCTACCTTATGGCACTATTAGTTATTAATAATAGTATATTATTTCTAGGGTTTTGTATGTGTTTTTCTCTCGTTTTGCGCGTAGTCGACGCTTCGGAAATTCGTCGGACGTCGGATTTTCGTGAAGCCTGAAGACGAAGTCTGAGGCAAGTCACTCCTTGACCATATTGCTCCTAAATTTAAAATATTTTGTTTGCAAAAATTGCATTGTTAGTGTGCACGATAAATTGATTGGCCTCGGTTTGCGTGTCGAACCGACGGACCTGCCCGGTAGTTGCATAAATCCTGTAGGACTTTGATATCCTATTCCTTGTCGCTCCACTTCGTGGTACCTCGGTTATCATGCTCTCTGAGCATGGATTCCGATGGTTCTACTCAGAACACAATTGTTTGTCGATTTGGGAAAATTTGGGTTTTCAAAGTGGTTTAAAAACCCGACATGCGATGTCGGCGAGATTTGCGAAACAAAATCTATTTGCGAAAGTTTTCGCAGTGCAAAGTGATCGCCTGTGTGGTGGCACTTCGTATTCGCATATAAGGACCGATTCCTTGAGGAATTGCACTGAGCATGTCACAGTGCGACCACACGGGTGGTATGGGACACCCCTGGCTGAGTAATCAGTGTTCCCAGGATGGTTCGGTTGCTAATAAATGTGGGACTGGCTGGGTGCCAAGAGGGCGATATACCCCCGTCCCTGAGTACAGGAAAGTGAGTTCCTGGTACTTGGTTGAGTGTGAGCACCCATTTATAGGGCAACGTGCTATCCTGGGAAGGCTTTGGAAAGGCTTTGTCGCGAACCTCCCCACCTGATCAGTGTGGGAGTAAGCTCGCGTCGTGTGGGTAAAGCGTACAATCTTTGCAAAGATCAATGAACTGTTCGAACAGCCGTGCCCACGGTTACGGGCAATGTGAGGTGATTCCTCTAGCGTAGATTTGTTTGCAAGTGTTTGCGAAAGAGATTTGTGGTATGGAATCGTTACCAGAATTGGCCTTTGTGGCAGATGGATGACCTGAGTGTCTGAAACGGGGCTGTGACCCGGGATGTCGATTGACATCATAGTTAGGCTCCCCGAGTGAAGCAGTTTGAGTTGAGATTAGGATGGCTTGGAGAGTCATCGATATGAGTTATGAGATGAGATGAAATGATGTCCCGGATGGGACTAAAGTGAAAGATGAGATTACGTCCTAGTAAGGACGAAATTGAAAATAAAGTAATAGATGTTGATACCGTGGAAGGCTGCTTGTAGGCAGATCCACTGAGCCGCTGTCGTGATCCGACAAGCAGTATAAGAATACTTGAGATCAATTAAAATTTGCTTCGTCCGCTTGAGTTGTTGAAAAGCAATTCGCGGACAGGATCGAGGCGAGAGCCTCCTTCCAGACACACTGAAACAACTCACACTTAGGTTTCGAAAATGATTTCAAAATGAAAAAAGTTTGCGAAATAAACCCCAGCCTATCTTTGATAGCCTGCATATTCCACACTTTTTGTGACTTGCTGAGTACGTATGTACTCAATCCATTCTTTTTCCCCTTCAGGAAGAGTGAAGTTGAAGTGAAGATTAGGGTTTCTTTCCTAGTCCCAAGCCGTTGCTTGTGGATTAGGTTCTCGCTGCGCTGTCGTTCCGCTGCTGTGGTTCTGTTTGCCGGTTGCTGCTCAGGGCTTGCCCGAAGTCGCAACTTATTAAGGTATAGTATATATATATTCGTATATTAGTTAATTGCTGTGGTACATCTCAGTTGACCGCGGGTACCAGCTTGGTTTCCTGGGACTGGTACCGGCATCGCGGTTCCGTGGGAGTTTGGTTCACGCCAATCTTCCACGGCGCTTGCCCTCTGGTATCGCTGCAGGTGGTGCCAGGGCGGGAGGCGCTACAGAGGTGGTATCAGAGCATAGGTTTGGTATAGGAACGAAACCCCTTCTCTCATAGGATGACTTTAAGGACAATATATTTAAATATAAAGACTATTTGCGAAAATTTTCTGCTCTCTCCCCTCACTCTAAATTTACAAAAAAAAAAAAAAAAAAAAAAGAATTTTCTACTCCTTCACCCCCTCAAAATCATAGAAGTTAGATATCCCTTTTCCCTTTCTCACTTGAGGACATGGAATCTTCGCATGAAGACATGGAGTATTCACCGTACTCGAGACAGGACATGAAGATGGAGCCAAGAAGAGTTTAACCATAGAAATCGTCGCGAACTCGTTAGGAGTTTCGCGAAGATAGTGTGTGAGTGTGTAATGTTTGGTAGTTCGTTCTTGCATGGTGTGTTCCAGTCCTGGACTTGGCCACACCTATTTTGGTCTTCTCGTTTGCGAAAAGAATTTTTCGTGGGGATATTTTTTCTTCTCTTCTGTTTCTCCTTTCCTAGTAATTTCCCTCTTACCTTGACCTTTTCTGGGTTAGAATGGCTCGTCGTGCCCGTCGTCAAGTCCGTGTCCCTAACCGCTTCGGATATGAGGATGACCCAGTTCAAGCAGCCAACCATAACCTCCACGAGGATCAGAATATAGACCAAGTAGCAGATAATGGACATGAAGACGCTAATGAACCCGTCAATCAGAATGCAGACACGAACCAACCTGAGTTTCCTCCACCTCCACCACTTCACATGAACCTCCAACAACTCCTGGCTATGCAAACTCAGATCCTACAAGGAATAGCCCAAACCCTAGCCGGATTACAACAAGGGCAAGTGCAACCTCAACAACCTCAGCAAAACAATGGAAGATCCAAGTTGATAGACTTTCTAAGATCAAGACCCCCTGAGTTCTCCCACACCGTCGAGCCAGTCGAAGCCGATGATTGGCTTAAAGACGTGGAAAGGAAACTAAACTTGGTACAATGCACCCCAATAGAGAAAACCCTCTACGCGGCCCATCAATTAAGAGGACCAGCCGCGGAATGGTGGGAAAATTATTGTGCCGCACATGAAAATGCCGCGACCATCGAATGGAAGGAATTCGCGGAAGCTTTTCGAGCATCGTACGTTCCTGAGAGTATAATCGACATGAAAAAGGACGAATTTAACAACCTCAAGCAAGGGCATAGCAGTATTAATGAATACCTGAGTCACTTCCATAAGTTGGCTCGATATGCCCCGGAAGAAGTAAATACGGACAAGAAGAAGATACGGAAGTTTCTGAAAGGAATGAACGTGGATGTAAGACTTCAACTCGTGGCACATGAGTTCCCAACATTTCAGCATATGATCAACAAGGCTCTATTGGTAGAAGAAGCTGACAGAGAAATAGTGGACATAAGGAAACGAAGAGCCTCACAGTTTGGTTTCCAACAAAAGGATGGAACTCTTCGAAGAACCAACCCATCCGGACAGTTCAACCGAAGCATAACCCAGTATGCCCCTTTTACTGGATTCGTCCCTCGCCCATCTACTCCAAGACCCCCACAGCAAATGTCAGGTGTCAGCAATGGTAATAGTGGAGGAAGTAACTCCACGACACCAGCCGTACCAACCAGAAGCTTGGCCGAAGTCGAGTGTTTCCGTTGCCATCAGATGGGACATTACTCTCGACAATGCCCTCAAGGCCAAGGCGATACCCGACCGGTGCAGTCCAATATAGGAAGTAACAGAGTTCCCACGATCGGTCCCAAGAGCGTCAGTCCACAGAATAGTGGATCAGTGTCACAAACTTCGCCTGTTTTCAGAAGATCTCGCCTCAACCACGTAAATGCAGAAGAGGTACAAGACGCCTTAACCTTCGAGACCATAGACGAAGAAACAGAAGATCAGGTTCCACCGGAGCAGATGAACCCACAACAAGATCTGGAAGATTAATCGTCAAGATCAACATACTCGCCAGGATGTCATGAAGCTTTTGCCAAGACCTGAAGGATGAAGTTCGGAATAGTGTATATAACCAACAAAGACCTAGTAAGATAGGGTGCCGTAGTTCTCCCCGTAACCCTCGTGGTTCCCCTTATCTCGAATCTCGGGGACGAGATTCTTTTTAAGGGGGGGTAGGTTTGTAACGCCCTGGTTTCCAGGCCGTTAAAAACTATTTTCGTAAAAACCCTAATTTCAAAAACTTGGATTCTTTGTGTGTGCTTAAGGACTAAGTGCCGTAAATCTCAGATCCAAGCTCCCTTTGAAACTCTAAATCCTCGATCCCAAACTCTTTCCGATTCCGAGACTCGAATTTTGCAGTTCGATGGTCTCTCTCAAAACCCCCTCGGAAAAATTCAAAATCTAAACCCCCTTCGAATTCCTTCAGAAGCCTTTACTCACTCCTCCCAAAAAAATACCCGGGTTCGAATTTTGCAATTCGAAGCCCTCCGATAAAACTCTTCGAAAATCATCCTTGCAACCTTTCAGTGAAATCTCTTCATTTTGTTCCTCTCAAAAATTTAGATTTTCATCGAGAACTCCCTTCCCGCAACTTGCCAAATTTATATATTTCCAAAAGTCCTCAAATCCCAAGAATTAAATTCAAGTTCCAATATTCCCTCAAGGTACTCCAATTCTATTCCATTACAAAATTCCCAAAGTATCCCTGGAGAATCAAGTATTCCAGTATTACATTCCAAATCCAGTCCCCTTGGAATCTCCTTCTTTCTTTTTCCAAATATATCCAAACCCAGACAAAAACCTCAAAAAAGCTGCTCTCCAGAATTTCGGATTTAATCCCATTAGAAAGTCCTCCAATATTCTTTTAAATCCCTTTTGAGATCCTCCAAATATCTCTAAAAACAATCCTCTGGAAAATATCAAAGTGCCACTGTGTCTTTGGGCCGTTCTCTCTCTTCCCTGGCCATGAACCAGCTCGGTCGCTCGGGTGTCGCAACGCAGACCTCGATACATCCGCGGCGGACACACGCCAGCCAGTGGCTTGACCTAGGCCCCGCGCTCCCTGCTCCCTGTGGGCGCTCGCGGGCGCCGCGCACCCTGCCACGGTGCCACTCCCCGGCCTCCGCACCCGCTGCGCACGCCCGCGCAGTGCCTTCTTTCCCAGGACCACCGTCTCGACCAGCAGCGATCACCGCTTGAAAGGGCCCAGCGGCCGAGCGAACCTGAACCCCTGCCGACCCGAGCCACCAATGAGTCCGCCCGTGCGACTCCAGCCCTTGCCCCGTGGCCTTGCTACCAACGCCCTATGGCCTTGGATGCCCTTGCCAGCCCGTCATGCTCCTCTCGCAGCCCGCTGCCGCGGCCTCCGGAGCCCCGTGCCTCTCCAGACCCGTGCGCCGTGCCCTCCAACCGTGCCCCTCCACGTCCGTTGCCCCGAACTCCGGTGCCACAGAGACGCGAGCATGTGGACCCGCTACGTCGCCGACACCGTCCCTAGCACTCGCGCAACTCTCCCTTTCTCAATCTCATCTCGAGCCTACACACTTCTCGAGCCCATACAACCGAAGCCTGCCGCCTCTTGCGGCACAACGCCCATCACACGCCGAGGGCACCGCCAACAGCCCAGCGCACGGCAACGAGGGGTGACCGAGTAACGGCATGCCGCGAGCGCCGCCCAGCGGACAGCCGGTCGTCGTCGTCTGTCCCAGTACGATCGATCTCTCTCTGCTTTCTCTCTTCCTTGTCTCTCGATCCTTCGTTCTCTCCTCCAGACACCGTCCTTGCCCATACCTCTCCTAAGTCCCTGGCGGCCGTGAACCCGCCCTTCCGTCGATAATAACCGAGCGGACAACGCCCCTCGGACCGCCGCGCACCGCGCGCCCCCCTACATGGCGTACATCGCTTCGAATCTATACCTCCGGTCACATAACCTCGATTCTGTTGCCAAAGCGCGTTTGGAAGCAACCGCTAAACGCGCAGCCAGCCCCTCTGGCACTGGTGCCTAAGTCTTTGTCCTTCTCCTCGATGTCGGTCACGTGTGATGAACAGTGCCGCACCGAGGGGTATGGCCCGATGACGCCTGCAAGCACAAACAGCGCTTGCACCATTGATGGCCTCGAGCGGACTGGAGTTATCCGTAACGCTGTCAGTATCCCGGCTTATCCCGACTCGACCCACTTACCCTCCGACTGATTCCCAGAACGTCTCCGCCAGCTCCTTCGTGATAAATAGAGAGCAACCCCCTCCCGCACATTCTCCTCGTCGCCAATGATCGACTAACATCCCGAACACTAGCTCCCTCGCTCACTCGGCGAGCTAGTAACAGCTTCCGGTGCCGCTTTTTTTTGGCTGACCAAGCTTCGCACCTAGCTCAGATCTCACGGGTGTCGCCCTAGCTCGCAACCACAACAGCCGCCCTATCCACCCGATAAGATCCCCTGAGCCGATCCTACATCGCACAGCACTTCCGCCCTACTCACCGTTCCGAGGATATTCGAGTTCGCGATCTCTATAGATCGAAGAAACGTCACCGCAACAAATCCTATCCTTCCGTGCGGCCCGCCATACCGAAGCTTCTGGTAGAGAATTACCGTCGCACAGGTAGAGACCATCTTTCTGTCTACCGGTTCTTGTCCGCCGGCCATGAGCACCCGCGCCTTGTCCAACCGTGTCCATCGCACCAAGCTCCCTCCGACCCCCAACTCACCTAGCGCGTCCCGGCATTCCCCGCCCGTGCCGCCCATCCTTCTCTCTCTTCGCCGGCTCCATAAAGTCTCGTTGTCGCGGCGGACCGCAATCGAGTCCGCCGTTAATCGAATCGAGCACTCCCGGCCAACTCTTCCTCATCCTTCCGCGTCCCGGCGGACGCCTGTCCCTTTTTCCCTAAGGGCGCTGGCCCGGGCCTCCGAACTAACGCAGACTCGCCGAAATCTCCACCGTCCGCCGAGCGGGTGCTCAGATTCTCTTCCTCAACCGCCTCCTATACTCTCTGTCTCAACATCTGTGTCTCTACTAAGTGAGCCATCCGCCCTCCCATCTTCTCTGAGAACCTACAAATGTGTGGCCGCTCTCCTACATCTTCTTCTCGCTCTAGCCAACTGACAATGTGACGGCCACAATCCTCAGTTCCACCTCTCCAAGCACTGCAATAACCAGAGGTCGAAAGGTGCCAAGCCCTGTGCAGCCGAATTTCCAGAATGTTAAATTCCTTCCCAAAATAATTCAAACTAAAATCCTTTTCTTATTTCCAACCAAAAATCACACTAAAAACTTCCACAAATCTCATTATCTTTAAACCGTAACCCCGATTCGCAGCCGATTCAAGATCTGCTAACTTTATCTAACCAAATAAGATCGTCCCTATAGCGACATTCCGTATAATTAATACATAGTAGTATACTTATTCTAGGGTGTGTATGTAGAATTTTTCTCGTCCTTGCGGCGCTAGATCGACGCTGTCGCGAAAGTTCGGAGTCGACCCGTCGAGAGTTTTCGTGAAGACTGGAAGACGCCAAAGTCTTTGAGGCATGATCATCTACATACCTTGACCATATTGCTCCCTAATTATATATATTCGTTTGCAAAAATTTCATACTAGAATTAGTGGTCACACGATAAACTAATATTAGAATTAAGACTCGGTTTGCGTGTCGAACACCGACGGACTCAATCCGCCCGGATGCGGCGTAGAATTGGCAAATACCACTCCAGATGTAGACTTGCATGTCAATCCTTATATCCTTTCGCTGACTGTCCACTTCGTCAGGGTACCTACGTTAAATCATGCTCTGGCGCCTGCGATCCCGGACTTCATGGTACTCCAGACACACCAAATTGAAATTTAGTTCATTCTGGCCGAAATTATTTGGGTTTCAAAGTGGCGTACACCAACAACCGACAATGCGCCAACGGATAGTCGAGCACTGAGGGAGTGTGCAAACCAACGCAAATCTGTACATTTGCCGGTAAAGTATGTGTCGCCACCAGGCTTCAATCCTGATAAGGTGATTTCGCGCGTGTGTGGTGGCACTTCAATTGGGCAGATACTGAAGGGACGGCGAATTCCAATTGAGCGAAACATTCATGAGCAGGTCAAACAGGAACTCCAGAACCAGGCCATGCGACCCACCACGGGGGTCGGCTATGTGACACCGACCTGGCTAAGTAGATCAGTGCGTGCCCAGGAGTGGTTCACGGGTTAGATTGCTAATAAAAGTGAGCCAATCTGGCTCGAAAAAACGGCCGCCAAGAGGCCGGGGTTGATCATATACCCCCAGGTCCACGAGACAGCGCGGAGTTACAGAAAGATTGAAGTTGGGCCTGACCACCAGCCTAGGGGCCGAGAACACAGCCGAGAGTTTAGTGATATAGAACAAGAATGAGCAGACCCATTTGTATAGAAGGGCAACCTTATGCTATCCTGGATCTTGTAAAGGCATAATCCTGTCCAGAGAAGTGACGCGAACCATCTGCCGCTACACTCGATCTCCACGTGGTTGGCGAAGTACCAAGGTAAAGCTCGCGTGTATCGCGTCGCTGCACGGTAAAGCTACAATCTTTGCAAAGATCAATGAACTGTTCGAACAGCCGTGCCCAACGTCCGCTCGAAGGCAATGTTGACCAAAGTGCATCTCCTTAGGCGCTGTAGAATTTGGCTTTCCGCCAGAGATGGTTTGCGAAAGAGATTTGTGGTATGGGAATCGTTTACCAGATTGGCCTTTATTGGCAGATGGGAATGACCTGAGTGCGTTGAAACGGGGCTGTGTGACCCGGATGTCGATTGCGACGATTCCAAGGTTAGGTACCCAGTGGGAACCGTTTGAGTGGCCTTAGGATGGCTGGAGAGTCCATCGTGAGGTGATGAGTATATGAGGTGAGAGATGAAATACCTGCCCGGGATTAGCACTAAGTGAGAAGATGAGTCACGTCTAAAGTAAAGGAGAAATTGAAAAATAAAGTAATAGATGTGATACCGTGCCGAAGGGTGTAGGCGATATAACCACTGCCCGAGCCGCTGATCGGTGATTCCTGACAAAGCGCAGAAGTATAAGGTAAGTACTGAAGATGCAGAGTTAAACATTTTGCTTCGTCCGCAATTGGAGTTGTGGAAAAGCAAGTTCGGGCGGGCGGACAGGAGTCGGGAGCGCGCAGACCACTCGCCAACACACTGGAAACAACTCACACTACTAGAGTTTGTCGAACAATGCATGTTTCAAATATGTACCAACAAGAGTCTAATGCCGAAATAACCCCAGCGCATTCTATGTGATAGCCGCATAATTCCACACTTTTTGTGACTTGTGGAGTCCACGATATTGTACTCAATCCATTCTTTTTCCCCCCAGGAAGAGTGAAGCTTTGAAGTGAAGTTAGGGTTTCTTTCCTAGTCCCAGCCGTCTTGTGGATTGGTTCTCGCTGCGCTTGTCAGTTCCGCGCGTGTGGTCTGTTTGCCGGTTGTGACTCAGGGCTTGCCGAAGTCGCAACTTATTAAGGTATGGTGAGTATTATATGTCGTTATATTTATTAATTGCTGTGGTTACCATCTCAGTTGACG